>OX454269.1:24107623-24707623 GCA_949715065.1 Periphyllus acericola
TTTATATACTCGTTCTGTTCAAATTGATTTTCGCCGTTAAAACGTCGGACGAAACCATTCCCGTCGATTCGATTATAACACGAGTCATTTATTCGAATTAAAAATAAATAAAAATAAATTCTCATTAAAGCGTATTATTTGTTTCGGAAAATATATTCTTGTTTCGATCACTTAGTTGTTGAAGACCACTTGAGAATTATTTTTTTATAATCGTAGCGTCAAAAAAATAACAATTTTCAAAACCTATAATATTGTTTTCCTACTTTCAGTACCACAAAGTTTTCTCGATTCCAAAAGTACGACCTTTGTTGACAGTGTGAACCTAACCGGTGGAGGAGATGTTCTAATATTGTTCTATCCCGAGTGCATAATAAATCCACAATAATATCAGCCATACTCCACTACAACTCTAGACCAGCTGTTAATTGCGTTAGCATATTACAGTACGTCTGAGGATTATTTTCGCGACCAGTGCCGTGGCCAAAGCCGTTTATTATTATTTCGACGATCGGTGGATTTCCAACTGCAAACGAAACGGACTGTTGGTATCGTACAATTATAATATTCTGTTTTAACACCCGTTTCATACGCGAAATGTAATACAATATTGGTACTGCACGTGTCACGTCTGTATTGTACACGCAGCCGGTCGGACGAAACTTACCAACCACGACCCACAAATCTAAATATTTCATGTCAGGCGAAACTCTATTTTCGAACGCACGTCTCTCTCTCTCTCTCTCTGAAACATAGGTATACCTATATTATTATTATTATTATTATACCGTATATGTACGTGTATTCGATGTTTTGCATTACGGAAATAATATTTGAAATCAATTTCGATTCCATTGCCCGTACGCATTATAATATTATATTCGTTCCCCGCCATCATGGTACATTTAATTGCGTATTGGCGTACATTATAGATTAACGCCGCCGTACGGGTTGTATACTAATAATAATAGTAATAATAATGATAATAATAATGATAATAATGATAATAAGACGAAGACGGTGGTGGAATCGTTAAAGTATCATGAAATCCATGCATGTATGTATAAACAACCGTATTTAAAGTAATAGTAATCATAATATAATAATATTGTAACGTCCGGAGCGCGTAGTCGGCCAAAACGAAAAACGATATTATAATAATTATACAACTATTATAGTCAAGAGTATAGGGTGTTCCTATTTCGTATGTATCGTTTATAACAATAACGCCTGTTCGGTGTTCTTTGTAATAATAATAATAATGAAACGACGGTTTTGATATTATCATACCTACGCGGGAGAAATGATTTGAAGAAAAAAAAATTTTAAAAATACGCGTTCGGAAATAATGTTTTAAAACGCATTTATGCTAAACTATAATCATTATAGAAATTGTATATTTTCATTTCCCCCTTCTCCGTATTTTTTTTATGCTTTTTATGCACCGACCCCGAAATACGCCAACCGTAAAGGCGTAATCCACCCCCGACGATTTCACAGAATGCGAGCGCGCGTACGGATCTGAAAGTGACCGGATCTAATTTCGGCTAGTCTCTGTCGCGCACTCACGCGCGTGTAGGCATCGCAGCATACAAAAGGCCCTTTGAAATCAAATAAGTCAATACTCGTCGCTTGTATCGACGCCGCAGTACATCATGTACACGCCGAATGCTAAACTACCTTTATACAATTATAATAGTCTCTTTCGTATACCGTTATAATGTATAACGATAAAATAATACGTGGAGCCCCCGGATGTCGATTTCCGCAAAAATACCTTCAACCAAAAAATTTCCCTGTACACGTGAAAGGATATTATACTCATTTTGTAATCGAATACATTTATATTTTTAAGTACTAGAAGAAAATGTGATATAAAAAAATATATAAATATTGTAATAACAGCGCAAAATTTAGCCAAATTCAAGCCATAATTTTGATAAGAATTAGTTACTATTGTACGCACATGATAATATTATTGCAATGGTTTGAGTATATAATATTATGAAATATTATTTTACACAGAAACCGTCGTTATCGTGTCAAATCTTTAAGAACAATATCATGCGTTTCGCTCATACAAAGAATATTCGTCAAAGAATAGTTGTATCTGTTACTTTTAATAAGCTACGGTCCGTCCCCCATGTGTCACCATTACCTTGTTAAATGAACTTCACTCGGGCCAATCGGGGATACTTTTAAGAGCGAGAAAAGGGTCTAACCGCGGGGCTAATTTTCTTCTTTCGACTTAATATATGATACAAAGTAAATTTAAAATAAACAACAAATCAATCGAAAGCGTGTCGGTCAAAGTCCATCGTTTTTCTGCAAGGCTTTCAACGGTTCAACGAAAAGTGTGAATATTTGTTTTGCGACCCTATAGTTCTTGGAACGAACTGGCAAAGTATAACTTCCACGGTACCCCCTCTTACCATACCCGAATTGTATGCGGAATAACGATTTACGGCGCACATTCGAAGTTATTGGTTTTATATATATATATATAGGTGCATTTAATACAGAGAGAGGGAGAGAATAAAAGGGATGTGTCGGAAAGACGTGGATTTTTTTTATTTCACGCTCAATGGGATTTTTTCGTGGAAACGTCACATCAAAGTCAAACGCACGCGCAATTGTTTTCACGTCGACTACGGGTCGTATAGGTTCCTACATGTATAGGTACGTCTAAGCATATAGTATAATATGCGTACACAACGTGAATAATGCGTTTGGGCCGACCTTTTTTCGTGTCCTTTCATACGCGCTCGCTCCTTACGCACCATTGTTGTTCACGTCGAACCCGTGTAGTAGTATACGCACGCATACGTACGTACATAATATTTTACGTGTATAGATCGCGAATATCGATATACGCTGAGGGGCCTGTGTGCGGTGTCGATCTCGATCGGCAGTCAATCATCAGCAGCAAACGCGTTTGTAACATATTATGTGTAACGGACGGGTACGAGTGGGCAGGTTACCTGCGCTGCAAATACAGCAGTCTTCGTGTCGGTATACGGATCACGAGCGTGTGTGGTCCGCGCGCCCTATGCACTGGTGGAACAGCAGTGGCAGCGCGCACAAGAATACATATTATATATACCACGGTATAATAATAATAGTAATAATGGTAACAATATTATATGTGTCGTTGTGTCGTCTCGGCGCGTATTGTTGTGTGCGCGGGGTTTTTTTTTTCTTCTTCTTATTCCTTCGGGGATCCGGCTGCCGCCGACGGTGGCGACGTCTTCGGGCTTGTCACACGGCAATGAAAAGGATAATAAGTACATGGGACGAGCTAAAAAGCCACCGAACTCCGGCGTACGGGTATTGTATTACGATGCACACGGGTACACATTACCCTTTGAACGCGCGATGATGACCCCTGACGGCGAAAATGTCCGTGCACGATCCCCGTGCAGTGGACGAGAACACCGTTGCCACAATAATGATGCCGTCGGCGCAGGACCGGTCTTAGGGAAATACGCGTCCTACTAAGGAACTAGCTCTGTCCTCTCTTCAGTAACCGAAACTAATAATTATTAGTTCGATTCTGTAAGAGTTGATGGGCTTTCGAAAATAAAACAATAACTCGCACACACACACTATCCCGCGGTTTTGTCTAAAATATTCATTGGCCTATTCTACGTGTGAACGTTGACTATTTGACCATTTTTATTAAATTGAAGTTTTAGTGTTGTTATTTACAACACTTATAGTTGAGGTTGGCAATTTATTACTCCAAGTGATAAACAAACTTTTTTTGTTAATATTTTTCGTTGAAGTTAATTAAATATACATAATAAGTGTATTTATAACGGAAATTTATACCATCGTAATAATTTTAGTGGAACTTTTCATGCAAATTGCAAACTCCCCTGCAAATTGGAACACCGAAGGCGTCCACGTAACACTGGCGCCCTGGGCGGTCACCCAGCTCTTCCACCCCTAGGGCCGGCCAACTGCTACAATTTAGTAGGGTTCGGTGTTTTTTTGGACGGGGAAACGCGTGTTCCACGCGCAGTACATTGCAGTCGAACTCGGTCAACTCAAACTTTTCTTTTCAACTCGAAATCGTCGATACCTGTAACTTTTTCCCTGGTCCCCAGAATTTCCTATTTGAACAATAAGCACACGAATCGTGCACATACATTTTCGCGGATAACCCAAAGTTCCAATCTTATACTTGAACACTCATAAAAGTAATACGATTACATATATATATATTTATATGGTTGAAATATTATAGTTAATAACTTTTCGGTCGTTGTCCAATCAATAGTTGTGAACATTTCGATGATGCTTTGCCAACAGTTATTGTTGTTTTTCTATTTTCGCGTTTACAATCCAAGTCAACTAATCGATAAGCGAATGATTATTTAATTTATTTTTTTTAAATCACGTCATCCTAACACGTTCCTAACTACTTCCTATGCACTGCGAATTTTTAATTTTTTTATAAACGTACATGTACATTAATCGCACAAAACTATTCGTCGTTTAAAACAATATTTTTCTACACAAGTGTATTATTGCAATTATGGATTGCAACTTACAAGGTATGATTATGTTATCATTATTATCTCGTCTGCATTCTTCCCTTACGTACAAGTGTACAACTACGTATCCCCCACAATTGTAAGCACGATACCGCGGTGTTCTACGTCTATTTATAACAGCGATCATGGTAATGTATTTAATTTTAATTTTAACGTGACAAGTTTCAAGTTATTTTTTTTTCTTATCAACTTTTACAAATCATTAAAAACTAATTGGACCTTCTATATATTATAATATAGTTGGACTGATCAGATTTTCGCAGTCGTATGAAAACTCTTTTGTCGATTTTCAGTTTATCGTTACCTACACGCCGATGATTATGAAAAAAAAAGATTTCCCAAAAACGCATCAGAAATCAATATCATGACTATTGATGGGGAGGAGGTGAACACGTTCCGTATTTTATTACATTGTTATAGTAAATATATACGTATACGTATAATGAAATGTTTCGTATCGTTGTACCTGCAGGTCGCGTCAAGCACAGTGCAAAATAATTATTAAAATTCGCTTTGAATATTGCACGAACGCGTATATACCGTATACGAGTACACCATGTAATACATATATCATAATAACTATTGTTCATACAGCGATCGCGTGCGTACCCGTCGTTCCGCAAAGACTTTTCGAAAAGTCATAACTCATTTACATACGATATACACGTAATTGTGTTATACGCGCACGTATTATAATACGATGTCGCGGACGTTCCGACAGCCGAAGGTCCTGCTCATCCCCCGGGGTCTATACTCCGTCATCGCGTTGCACTCCGAATATACATGCACGCTCGCGTATGGTTTTCACGTTACACTTGTACAACATAGACGTATATTTGTATAAATTATATGCGTGGTGCAAACTCAGCGGGTGCAGTATTCGCTTTATTTTTCGATTTTCTCTCTCTCTCTCTCTCTCCCTGTCCGCGGTCACTGCAGCCCGGTGGGCATTTCAGGGGTTGTTGTGTTGTTGTTGTCAATCAAATCATCTTCGTGTGCGCGAGGATTGACGTTTTTTTTTCTCCCCGATCCCCGAGGACACATCACATAATATACGTGCAATATAATAGCGTATATTATAATACGATTTAGGTCGAACTACGTGCATGAAAGAAATTTCGAAAATTCCAACAAGCCTACTCGACGCGGTGTATAATGCGGAATTTTATTATTATTATTATTATTATTATTTTTATTGTACACTTGTCGTTTACACATCGATTCTTGTGTCATAAGCGCGTACAACCAATAGGAACTCCTCGTACAGTCGATTCGTGCGACACTATTTTCTGATTTGATAGCACGATAAATAATAATATCATGTGTATATGCGGTCGTATACGTCTCGTTCAGCAGCCGTCATCACGAAATGTTTATCAAAACACATTGTGCATGCGCACTGCAGTTGATTGACCCTATAATAATGCCATAATCGTTTCCGTGCGATGTGCCGACTTTTCGTGATATATTGTAAAAAATAAAAATTGAAAACATATTAAAACCTTAAATAAAAAAATAAAAAAACAAAATTCACATTATTACCACGAAGGCGTATTTCAATAAAACTTTAAAATAATACTTTACACTGCAGCAGGTTAGTATTGATTTGTTTTTTAATGTTTTACTGCGAGTTGGATTTTTAAATATTATTATAACGAGATACAAATGAGAAACGGTTGGTAACATGTACGTTGCGATCACTGTAAACTCGTATACACTTATATACATTGTGATGATTGGATATTATGGATATTCCCAAGTGCTATATATTTTTTTTAAAAATCATTTATACTTTATTTTATCTTATTAAATTATAAATATTTAATTTAAGTATACATCGTTTATAATATAAGTAATCGTAATTAAAACCAATAACGGTTTTTCTCGTATTTTTAATTATCGATTTGCCTCCTTAAAAACATATTCAGTGTTAAAATCGTTAGTTATGAATTAGACCTTGGGCTCGGAATTTGATGCATTTTGCATTTTTTTATAAACCTTCTAAGACGGTGCTTTCTTAGCTTAAAATGTGTTTCATTAGGATGTAAATCTAAATAACTAATTTTAATTTTGCATTTTAAAGCGCTTTTTTTACTTTCTATGTCATTTTAAGGTAATTTTGAGTAATTTCTAAGCTTTTAAAATTTGTATTTTAGAAATTTAAAAAAATAATAATAGATTTTTATTTAATTTCAAGCCATTATTTGTAATTTCTTAAGGTCATTTTTTACGGACAGTATTATTTTTAGGTTTAATTTGCATTTTTTTTATAGTAATTTTTTAATTGCTTTAAGGTCATCAACTTCCAAGCCCTATCAGATGATTACAGACTTTTAACAGCTGAATAGTATGATTATACTAGATAATATGGAATTATAAAAGCCAAGGTCTAACTTGGTAATGGTGACTTACTAAAAAATATTTTTGTTGGGATTACCTCAGAATAATCATATTATTATTTGCATAGTCGTGTTGTAACATTATGTTACAAGTATGATGGTTTTTATACGTTTTCACCACAAAGCCGTAATTATACGCTCGTATTATAATAATTATTATCGTGGTTTTCAAAATCGTACGCATGTGGTACACCCCCTTGCCGGTCAATGAACGGTTTTCGAACTTCGTTGCGATTATCAGAGGAAAACATTACCTGTGCTGTGCATGTTATTATTATTATTATTATTATTATAAATATTATATTATTTTGCTAACTATTCTTTGGCCTATGGACGCACTGTTAATGAGATTATAACGGGCGTGAGGCGTGACTCGTTTGCCACCATTCTTACGGTTTATCCGCAATGTATGACTATAATTTGCGAAACAACTCGATTGCCCGCACAGATTTCAAGTACACTCGGTGAAAAACAGCGTTTGCGCACGTTCTTCTTTCGATTGGGCGACCCGACGCTTTAATCCATTCGGTTTATTCGCTATACGTCGTACTCATTTTAAATAACAGTGCACATGAGTTTACGCAACTTTTCCGCTAAGGATACGATTCATCTCGGGAAATTAAAACTTTACGGCGTTTATCTATGCCACGACGTTTATTGTTTATTATTATTAAGCAGGTGGTGAATGCGTTCAGTAATCTACTTATAGTCTATAGATATGTTAACGCTGTCCTAAGCTTATCGAGTGGTTTTCACACGTCATGCAGTCCTTATGTAGTATAGGTGAGATTGATTTAATTTTCCACAGTGGACAGATGTTTTGATGAGCAGTTGCAGTTACCTTTAAAGAAAAACGAACGTTTACAATACTTTTTGACTTTCAACATTTTGCAAAAAAATTAGGATTTCTATATAATTTCTCATAAGTTCTTACTTCTTTGAAATGACAAAATGTATTTTTATTTCTTATTCTGAACGTTTGATCACACAAAAGTCGTCGTATTGAACCTTATACCTATAATATTATTTAATTCTAAGTACTTGTTCAAATTAATAAGTGCACTTGTATTTTGAGAGTAACCCTTTACCATAAAATATTTTTCATCTAAGCTTTATATTTTTATAAATCATCATTTTTAAAAAATATTTTACTTTTAAATATGAAATGCATTACGTGTGTCAGGAACTTCAAATAAATGTGCTGAAATAACATTTTTAATGAAAAAAAAAAAATGATTGTGTGCAAAGAATACAGCAGATTTGTAGGTCCTCCTAAACATACCTGGTTATTTAAATTTTTAATTTTTTTTGTTAAATTACGATTTATTAAGAATTAAGTTTTAGATAAAACCATTGAGATGTAATAGTAACACAATACCTTTATTGATGAACATTTATTGAATTTATAAAGTACACTTTTCGTCGGTCATACAATTATTTTAGGTACAAGTGTATAACAAGTAAGCACTTCGAGTCGATTCCTCTCTGCTAAAGTTAATATGCGCATGCACGTGACATGATTCGTTTTATCGAATCGATACAATTATTATATTCTTATCCTATTGCCTACCAATTGAATTCTGTTTTCTTTTGTTGCTCACGGGGAATATTTGAATAGTATACATTTCGATATGCAGATTATATAAAATATAATTATAAGTTGACGACAAAAAAATAAAAATAAAAATAATTTCCTCTCAGTCGTGTATTTTTTTATTCATTTTCGCTCTTTGTGTGTAAAATATAATAATACCTATAACGTTGTACTTAACATTGTTTTTACAATTTACAATGACTTTTAGATTAAAACGAAATATATATTTTTTCGCCCTTATACACCTTATCATTTATACACATCACCCTTTGTTGAGTTGAATTTTTATTTCCCGACTTCGGACCAAGCTGGTTATCTCTTGGACGCAATCGGATATCGGAAATATACACGCGCGCAGGACGCCGTATCCTTGTGCTTTTTAAACACAATACTATCTTCCTGGTGTTCATTTGTATATTTATATACATTATACATAATACATATATCTCTTTTGTTTTAAATTATTTTAATATTTTAATACCTCATAACGATACGGATACTAATATATACTATAAGACTCGGGAAAAGTTTTCATCGTTTTTAAATGTTTAATGTACCGGAAATCGACTTTAAATGATTTGCCTACCTATATTATATTCTTCATTTTTGGAAACGAATCCTCCCCTTTTGAATTAATCAGATGTGCACGCATTAATGCAGTACAGACTTACAGTAGGTACACACGCGGAATTTATGTAAAAAAGGAGTACGTTTATATTGTTATCGATCCCTATTATGCAATCTATATCTATAATATATATATATTATATCGTCGGTGTAATTGGCCACTTCGGATAACCCTCAAAAACCGAATTTTATCGGATACGCTAAAATAGTGATAACTTATCGTTCCAAATAAATCTTTTAGTGTTTTACTTACTGTAAAACTCTTTTTTAGGGATATCTGTGGGTTTCACGACTATACTTTACAAAATAAAGTTAGTTTCGTTATTTGGCTGATTAAAATATCATATTCAATTTAAATATGGAGTCTTATGTTAAGGCCTGCATTACCGGTAACTGTAACAATCTCAAGATTGTAATAAAATATAAATTTTTCCGTTTCTAGTGGGTCATGTTATGGCTTACTTTAATCGGTTATGCATCGTTAATGGAGGTTACGGCGTTTTAGTTGAAGAAAACTGCAATTTTGTACTAGAAATCCTGATTTATGGGTTAATTTACTTAGCCAGAGTGTATGTTTATGTGTCAAAACCATTTTTCAATTATGACCTCAACTTTGAAAAAATAAGGGTTACATCAGTGTAAGTATTCAATCATCAAATATTCAAATGGATTTTTTTTTCATAGATACACCTAATGTAATGATAGAACAACGGAAATCTATTCCATAATCAGATAATATGGGTAATATAAATAGGTACCTGGCATAACGTTTAAAAACTCGTATGTAAGTATACAATCTATACGTCGTATTCGTAACAACTTATAAAGTTATAACACTGTTTAGTAATAGTTAAGATTGTTATTGTTCTTCAAAAATAGTTCTTTGTGAAAATTAGATACACGGCCGAAATCTCGACCAACGAATGTAATATTATATATTTTATAGTGTCATAAAATAGCGTAGAAATCTTCATTTTCTCAGTTCTCATCGTACAACTATACGGTATATATATAAAATAAACAGCGTTTGCGGTATCCTTGCGGGGACGTATATGCTTTGGTCGTTTAATTCTCGCTCTCTTTTTCCCCATTCCGGAGACTTCTTTTTTTATTTTACTCGTCATGATTTCTTTTACACGCGGTTTATTATTTGGCCTCGTTTATTTTCTTCAATCCTTTTTTTTTTTTCCATTTTCCCTTTCTTTCCGTTTATTTTTCTTTTTCTTCCAGTTTCTCTCTACTCGCACTACTTGCGCTTATTCGTCAAACGACTGACGAAGACGACGGTCGTCGTGCAAAAGGGGGTTCGCGTGTACATGTATCCGTACATGTCGGTGCTCGTGTGCGTAGAGAGAGTATGTATGTGTATATACGTCGGTCCGGGATTTCGGGGCCCCGCCGTTACAGGGGTAGCGAAACGTGAAATTGAGTTGCATTTCAGAGATGTTTGCGTCATCCCTTCACGCACACACACACGCTCTGGTTGGCCGGTGGAGATGAAATTCCCCGTACTATCACCACGCCGCCGCCGCCGTAGTGTATATGTACGTGTACTGTAATACTTAATGTGTGTATGTGTACGCGTGTTGTATTGTACACACACACACGCACTCATACACGCACCGAAGTTCACTGTAGCGGAGAAAAAAAAAAAAAGAAAAAAAAAAGTACGACGGGGAAAAAAAAGCTCTCCTGCTCGCATATATTAACGAAAAAATTCAAAAGCCACACGAACAGAACGGCGCGCGTGCGGTGGAAAAGGAAGAAAATGCAAAGTATTTTTATTACTGTTATTTTTACGCGCGGTGAGCTTAAAATTTACGGACGTTTGAAGGGTACGTTTTTTGTTTAAAACATTTTGTGGAAATTTATGTGTTTTTATTTTTTTTTTTTTGTTTCGCCGTCTTACTTAGGTACGCGTAGTCGCTGTTTTTATATACATATATATCAACCGGTTTTAAGCTTTATTTATTACACCGGAGGCTTATATGATCGACTAATTTACGCGCCTTTTCCTCCGCGGTCGGTGTTCTTCGTGTTTGCGTTATAATTTTTCAACCGTCCGCATACAAAATATATACGAGTATAATACTAATAATACAATAATACATATTGGATTCGTGTTACTATAGTTAATCATTATTATTATTTTACATACTTATATATAATATATTCATATAAGGTGCAAAGTGTTGTGAAATTTGTCGCTAAATACTCTTCATCCCGCCACATACCGCGACACACCCTTATCAGTATATATATTTGCCACGTGCGTACGTTATAATATATTATGTACCACACACGTTACTTTTACCGATATACCGCGTTCCAGCAATATGCAATATGCGTGTATCGCTATTATTTCCTGACACGTGTTCTGTCAGAAAAAAAGGGCGAGTTGTAATTAATATCTCAACCACAACATCCGTAAATAAACGCCAAACTGCAAAAGTTATTACATCATTTAAAAGCTAAGTTCTCGAATTATTGATAAAAATGTTCTGCTAATAATTGGACTATTAGCTTGGTCACATTAAGACACTGTTAGATTATAATTCCACGATTTACATTTTTTTAGTAGACCAGCTACATTGTGACGTACAACATGTGTACTCAATACAAAACGGGAACGTTTTATTTTCAAATTTAAACGTAAGTTGCAAGGCTAAGTTTAGTAATTTTTGACAGAACATTTGTATCTGTGATTCAAAGACTATTAGCCATTATAATTTATTAAATATGATATCAGAACTCTTAGAGGTGTGTTTTTGCGCGGGGTCGGGGTATCACCAGTTTGCAATTGTTGTAATGCAATACTAACCGCAGAATTTTGTTTAATTGTCTCTTGCATGTATGTAGATAAACTTACAATTAACAATACACATTGAGCTCGTGCCGTTTTTTAACAATAAATAAATAAAAAAAAGAACCATACACTTCCTACCCGTGTTATTGAGTAATAATTTTAACAGCCCGGTGAAATGTATAAGTTTAAATTATTTTAAAATTGTATTCACTACGTATTACACGTACCATACGCGTTCGCACTTTTACCGATATTCCGCGATCGCCGTGCGTGCACCGATAATATTTGCAAACGCACTTAAGTGAGGAACAATAGGAGAGAGTTATAATAATTAACGCACGCGGGTAGGTCCCCCGACGAGATCCCGACGGCATGCAATACACCATACGTACGAATAAATACCAGTGACATATTTTTCAGTCCACACGCGAGTACACCTATATCGACACTCCCCGCGTATACGTGTAAATATTCCCGAGTAATAAATATATTATTAAACGAGTGTACAACACGCGTATTGTTACGTGCGAGACTTTATAAACCCGTTGAACCGTTACCGCGGTATGGTGCACTGTAGTGGTGGTGCATCTTATTGTTTCCGCGGTTTTCAATATTATATTCTAATACAATGTAAATCCGCTGGGGCCCCGTTTTTTTTTTTCTTTCGGAGCATGTTGCGTCGTGGGTTTTTGTACCCTAAACACGAACAGACGCTATTTGCTCCATTATCGCCACGTCTGCGAGTTTTCCGATATTGAACATTAACATAATATACGCCTACCGTCCAACTTTATCGCCCCTTCCCTCACGTGAGCACACTACACTCACCAAATCGAGGTCGCTCCTCTATTCCGATAAGTCGAGCTGAAAAATGATGAACCCGCAATAGTGTTATTTAGGCATTTCGGAGAGTATAAAATATGTACTCGGATCGGCCGTACAAAAATTGTATTTCAATCGTCACTATAAATCAATTTTAATCAATTCGTATACTACACGCGTTATGTTACCGGAAAAGTGTTGAGAAACTTTTTCTTCTGAAAATATCGACGGTTCAACATTTAGTTTTCATTGGATTCACGGTTTTTTACATTTTGTCCAGTCTACAAAGAAATAACGTACATTATTATCACCTCGTCATTTTTCCGGTTAGGTTAGCTGATAGTGTTATCGTTTTTAAAAACTGTGTACACTATTTTCTTGTGAAATAGAAACATTGTTAAAAATCAAGAAGTTATGGAAAATATAAAGTTAAACCGTCAAAATTTTCAGAAAAACAACCCTTATAAAATGACCATCTTCAAAATGTTTAAAAGTTATTAGATAAAATGTGAATTTTTTAACTTCTTTAATAATACACTGATATTTACCAAACTATTGTTGTTTGTTCGGTAAATCGGTGTGGACTGTATGGGTAAAAAATCGGGTAATAATTAATTAATGCATTGTCTCGGCTTGCCGTATATACGGACTGCTATTAAATTAGAATAATAAATAATTGTGACACAAACGGTGCCGGCCAGCAAAGGGGAACAGTAATGCTACTAATAATAATAATAATAATAATAGAATGATCATAAAAACCGTGCGAACGGCTGGTGTGTTGCAGTGATGTTGGTCGACGGTAATTCGGTGCGCACAGGATGGAAAAACTAATTAAATTACAAAAGTCACGAGCTCTCTCGGTGGCACCTCGGACGACGGTGCGATTCGGTAAAACGCTTGCACAGCTATCGATCAGGAAAACTTGCTTGCATTTTAGCTGTAATGAGTGGGACGCAGGGTTATCATGCTCGCCTACAGTGCGTGTGTCGTATGGGCTCGTGTACTTCCGATCGATTGTCAACGAAATTAACTTTGCTAAAGGAATGCTCGTAGTAAAAAAAAAACAGAATTTGATTATCTCTACATGTTAAACACGGGAGACATGGCTCTGTGAAAATCCCAGTGGGTCACCCTGTATACAACTACGAGCGGTGGATGTGTTTAGTATAGTTATCGATTTATGCAACGTGTACCAATAATATGCTTTTGGCTTTTTCTCCTAACCGGTTTACCACCTCGACGGTTAACTTAACCGGACCATAAGCTCAACTAACATACTCACAAAATCTTCACGTGTTCAGAGAATAATCACACTCGACCCTGAGAAGTTTCCTATCTGTTATATTGTACCTTGAAGTACCTAGATAGAGACTCTATTCGTTGTTGTGTTGCATGATACGGTCCACGACCATGGTATACATTATATACGTATACCGATAGGGTTGTAAGATGTGTAGCAGCTGTTATCGATTTATGCGAAGTAAAAACTATATAATATTATACAATCCACAGCGTACAACGATATTGTATACCTTTGGCTTTTTTTCCTATGAAATTTACTTCCTTAGCGGTTCATTTATCGGACCGAGCTTAATTCATCTTCGTAAGTGCTATGTGTGCTTTGAGAATCATAACCTTGACTATTAGAAACTTCCTATCCGCACAAGCGGTACCGATATATTATTTCCCTTACAACTACGGAAATAGGTGGTGTAATATTTTTTCGTTATCAGTTCGTACAAAATGTCGAGAAGATTTATTTTAGAAATGTCCAGGTAGTTTTTATAATTTCCTAACCACTGTTTTCAAGTGATCGGGGCAAGCAAGAGTAAATTTACGTCTGTATTGTACTCGCATGGTATGTGCAGGTCTCTAACCCTCGTGTTCCGAAATTATTATTTATAATATTGTTACCTATACTGTTTTGACAGTAACTCAAAGGTACGCGTGCGCTCTCGTACCTGCGTTACAAATAATTTTGATTACATTCGTGTGGTTAAATAATTCTCCCAGTGGGTATTTTAACAGTAGGGAGTAAGCTACTTTTACGGTAATTGTTTGCGTAATATGCGATGAATTAACGTCTGCAGTTCTACGAGTATTTGTGCCCCCCCCCCTCCCACATGTTATTCCATACAGCATAATTGAATTACATAATGTCATGTAGTTGATTTACCGAGAAATCGAATTTTGTAGAATAATACGGTTAAACTCCTAATTGTATTTTTAATATTCTGTATACGTTCCGACCGTTTCATGTTAAAACCTATTGCCATTCCTACATGTTTGAACGATAAAACCATTTTAATTGGCTTACAACTGCAATTCGTCATACTAGGTTTACACTTTTACGTATTCTAATCCTCTAAAGTTGTATCCAACAGGCAACAGGAAACTGTTTGCGAGTTGTAACTGTTGGTCCGCGAACCGATTTATTGATGATAACATATTTTCCCCCGTCCAATCATGGATATAACGTGAAGCAATTTCTTTCGACGGTTTTATTTTAAATTTTCCAAATCATCTTCGAGATTAACTAGAGCCGTATATCATCGGCGACAATGAGTAATTTTGCTTTTGTCAAAACAATGTAAGCTTGATTATTTCTTCGTAACAACACCATGGTGTGCATTTGTGCATAGGTAACATAGGTAGGTGCGTGATATCGGTATGTATATAAAAACGAAAAATCCATGAGCTCATATGGATAATTTCTTTTGTTCGCACCGTTTATTCTTTCTTTATCATTTCTCGTCGCGGTCCCCATTTGTGCGCGTCCACAGCGGAAACGGCATTACGATTTACCGCCGTGGTCGTCCCGCAGACACCAGCAGCTGAGCAGCAACAAAATATTACAAAACGGGCATTGTCTGTGCGAAAATAAATAAATAAATATACACACACGCATACACAGGGTGTGTCAAGAGTATAAGCTAATAGACACAATTCCCGAGTTGTTGAGAGCGTTCGTATTCCGGACATTTTACGATTTTTAATTTACACAAAAATAAAACTATAAATACCTCGTACTCGTATATTATAACAAAAGACGCACGCGAACGATACTATCCTTTAAATCACAACAATATTTCCTTATTTGTAAACATCCTTATTCACATTGGAAAATATCTGTAAGTCTTTGTAGCATACCCTGTATATAGATTGCTTTACTTCGCACACACGCACACACACATCACGTTTTCCGAACGATCGCACACACAGAACCCATTGTGCTTGAACCGTTTGAAGACACACACTACTGCGTATACGCGTGCACTTCCAAAACTGACGCATAATATAATAATAATAATAATAATAATAATAATAATAATAATAATAATAATAATAATAATAATAATAATAATAATAATAATAATAATAATAATGTGTACATAATAGTTACAGCAGCGGTATGATGACAACCTACCTGCGGAAGATTATCGTCAGTGGAAAAATAAGAAAGAAAAAAGAATAATAGTAATAATAATAAAATCGGACTATTCGTCGACGATGTAAGTCCGAGTTGTGACACACAACAAAAACGCGGATTTCGGATGGAAAAAAACCTACGTGTGTGGTTTTCACCGTCGTCGACTCGTGGTTTTATGCCTGTCAAAACACATATACAATGTACGCGCACACGACCGTACGATTTCATAGAATTTGTTTACGTGTAGGTACACAAATAATACACGTTCACTCAATGCACATGTAGTTATAACTATAACAGTTCATAGGTTCGACTGGTTCAAGGTTGGGAACGTGATGCCCTGTAAAACCCTAAAAAGTACCATGAATATAAAACGCTTTTATACCCTAAAAATTCAAAATTGTGCAACGAAAAAATGCAGTTAAATGATTTTTAGTTTTAATCATATATCGGTATAGTATATAGTATATAGTTTTGTTTATCGTACGATCGATGACCGACTGCTGCAGTATAGTGCACTAATTTTACAAAAACTGGGTGTCCAACCAGAATATTTACACGACAGGAACGATATCTCCCGTTTTATTGGAGATAATCAAATTCTGTTTTTTTTTTACCAACATATCTGGTAAATAGAAATTTTGTTGACAATAGTTTGATAAATATAAGTGTATTATTGAGGAAGATAATATTAACTTTTTATTTCGAATAATAATAAGACGCTTACATTTACAATACCAATGTTGACCGAATACATTTAGCCCCGCGGTGATTCTTATAAAAAACAAAATTTCATTAGTTTCTCTACTAGCAAAGGAGATATCGCACCAATAGGACACCCTGTACACACATACAGTATAATGTACTCGTTTTCAAATATGTATAGCATGCGAACCATAAATAAAAGACACTATACGTTCTATATATAGTACACTGCGGTCGATATTAAAGTAAATTGAAATTACGCTATCTACTGACTCGATCGGGTTTAAATTAATTTCGTCGAACATGTGCTGCGTGTTGCAGTGCCGAGCAAGCGTTACGAGAAATGCGAGTTAGATGATATGTCAGATTAAACTGCGTTTTAAAAGATGTAGTAGGTATTATAATGCATACGTTCTTCGAACGGGTAACACTTGCGCGCGGATATGGTAATGGAAGTAATTATATTAATAGGATAAGAGATGATATTCTCAAACTGGCGGTGCTACCTATATAAATGGTTGCCGCGCGAGTGCGCAAAGATAACCCGGTGCGGAAGGGTCCTTCGGTCTCGAAACAGGTGAACTTATGCGTATAATATCGTATGTATGTGTGCGTGCGCGCGTGTGGGTACTGTTTATAACAGGGGTCGGGAACCTTTTCGTAGGAAAGAGCCATTTTTTCAAAAAATTACAAAACTATAACGTCCAGGGAGCCGCACAGGTTTGAACAACCTTTTTTTTTTTTGGTAGGCAATAAAAACATAATACGTCTTAAATTTAGAAAACGTAGAAAAACTTTATTTCATTAATTCATTATTATTATTATTGTTTATACAAATATAATATTATTTAATTAAGCACAATAACACACAAAAAAACGTATCTACTTAATATTAGTGGGATTTCTGACACTGAATTGCTCCGGATAGCTTATTCAATTCTGGAGAGTAATCTGTAGTTTTCAACTTCAAACAAGCATCAAGGCTGATAACATTCAGTTGATTTCTTAATTTATTCTTAATAAAGTTCATAATTGAAAATGTTTGCTCACAAATGTAAGTAGATCCAAAAATGGTTGGTAATATATATTTTACGGTTCTCGATATATTGATAATTATCCAAAGAGCCGCGGGTTGCATGTTAAAGAGCCGCATCCGGAGCCGCAGGTTCCCGACCCCTGGTTTATAAGTTATAATAGCGGCGGAGGCCGCGGGAACATGATAATTGTCCGTATACGCGACGCGGGGAAAATTATTATCGCATAATATTACAATATTTTAGGCCTACATTATTTTTAGAGTATTATATATACTCACGAGTGCACACGGGGCGGGTATATCTGCAAACAGCGTTACAAACGGTTAAGTTGAAGCGTCGTGATCCGTCCGATTTGTATTTAAGACATCGGACAGAAGGCGTATCGAGTGACAATATTGTCGACCGGCTGAACGCGCTTTATGTACGTATTAGGTGAACATAAGTATCTATTATAATATACGCGGGTAAATTATGCCGGCAATATCATTGATTTTATAAAAAATCTATTATAATATATTTTATTATATTATGTAATTTTTCGCCGTACACCTGTACTATTTGTTCGAAGGATTAGGTTTTCGTCGATATTCCTCATTGTATTTTTTAAAACACAAATAAAAACGTTAATAGCTTTTAGCACGTACGTTAAATTGCCCGCCGCCTCTACTTCGTCCCATCGGTTTCAAACCGATTGCGAACAATTATTGTAAATCAACGGGATTCGTGTGCCACAACACGTTTTTTTTTACCGCAACGTCCCCGGTGCAGGATTTTTATTCACCATAAACGTCTAAATGTCTATATGATTTTCATAATATATCTATTGTAAATAGCATACGATTTTTGTTTCGCATGTTTTTGCGTACATTGAGATTAATACAATTTTAATTTTTAATGTAAATTATAACATACGCTAGGTATTTATTGATTTATATTTAATAATAAATACTTCTTTTCGCATCTGTATTTTTATTTGTGTATCTTTAAAATATTTATAACACGTATATTTAAAAAAATAATACCTCGTACACATTTCGTTATTTTTATCAGCATACACATCCTAGCCCTGGTTATTAGTGCGCATAGGCTGTATATATACGTTTATAACTGTAGACGTAGGTTGTGATATTAGCCATCTAATTTTCTCTTGCCCCAGCCTATCAACTCAACGAGATCAACTTTTTTCCCTTTTAAAATTGTCCAACATTCCTATCGATGCCAAAAATATCATTTCAATCCAACAAAAAAACATTATATTGTACATTTTATCCTTTTTCGACCATACAGGTTTTTTAATATGATCATGTTTTCTTTTTTTTCATTTCTCTCTTATTTATAAGTAACTATTAATTATCTTGTATTTCACTTAATTGTCGAAACTAATTGTAAAACAAAGTTAAAAAAAAAAAAACTGTAGACGTAGGTACAATACGATATTAATGAATAAATTCAAATTCAATGACTTCTAACTGTCATCACAGAATCGAACGTGTATCGCAAAAATTAGAGCTTATTTTTTATTCCTCAAAGCATTTTCTGGACTTATCAGCTTTTATATTGATTTGTTATTCAAGACTATGGCTATTGTTAATTGCCCGGTAAATTGAAGGTACTAAAATATCTGCAGTATATTATTGTAATGTAGGCATGACTGGTGAATATTGTCACGATATGATTTGTATTTTAAGCGTTAAATGGACGGGTCGGAGCTGTGAATCCGATGGTTACTGCTGGTCGTAATAACGCGTGGTTTATGGTATGATTTCTCTGAAAAGTACTCAGATGGTCAGATATACGTCCGGAGTAGTGCTGCAAAGTGAGACGTACGTACAATTATGTAACCCGTAAAGGTACACACACATTTACATATATATTATTTTTCTCATTCACTTCAACAATATGAAATATACGCGAGCGCAGTACGAACGAGCGCAGTTCGTACTACGTATATTATACATATATAACCAATGGATAACATATACGAAACGAATCGTCAGCGTAACGCAACAATGATAATATAATAATACGTATATGGTTTGATACTTTTGATACGAAACACTTGAGTACTAAAATAATAATAAAAAAAAAAGAAACCGTTTGTTGATGGAAAAAAAAATTGGCGAGACGATTCCTCGAAAACGTCTCCATCGCGAGTGACTCTGGGCATATACACCTATGTATAGGGCTCGGAAGTTATAGGAGTTAAAAAAGGCAAAATATGCATGCAAATATGCACAAAAAAATTGTAAAATATGCATGAAAATATGTTAAATGTGCAAAATAAAATGTATTAAATATGCAAAAAAATTTATTTTTTATGTTTGGCTTGTATTTTGTGTTTGATGGATTGTAATTTTTTCAATCTAAAAATATATAGAATAAAAGTGATATATAGATTATTGTAACCATCATACCTGTAAATGTATTGCACTGAATAACCAGAACTTTCTTGATATTTTCTATATCAAACGAATAAAACCATAATTATTAGAAAAAAACATCAATTTGTTTCGAAAATATTAAACGAGCATAAAAATCCAATGAAAATTGAGAAATGTGCACTTTTTTTCTAAAATTGACAAAATATGCAAAAAAATGCATTTTCAATTTTCGTATTTAAACTCGTCATTGTATAGAACGGATTTCTAGCTTGGTCTGATATAAATTGAGAACATACAGAAAAATATGCAACTCGTACAACTTCCGAGCCTTACCTATGTGTATATGGTAATAATATACGTCACGTTGACGCGTGTGTCCATTAATCACGCGAGTCCGCCAGTCGTACGTGCGTCTCCGTAGGCAGGGAAACAAGTGGGGGGGGGGGGCAAACGGAGACGGAGAGTGAGAGTATGTGAACGTGTGCGTTTTTTTTCGTACGAGTGCGTGCGTGTGCGTGTGTGAATTCGTACGTGTAAGAAGGGGTATAGGTGGACCATCGCGTCCGACCGGATTGGATTGTCACGGCCGGCCCGTCGCTCCTCCTATGCACACACAACCTCATGTCTTATGCATAATAATGACGTGCAGTGCATCGTTATGTTGCCTCACGTGCGACGGTCAGGTTTGGGCTAGGCGCACGGTTCGCTGTAACACGCGCACAGGTCGACGATTTCGATGTCCTGGAAACAGTCGTATGCTACGCGTTTAATAATGCATCATGCGAAACGCGGCAGAAATGACGACGTGTGAAAAAAAAGGAAATTGTACGAACGCATAACACGCCGTTGGCTGTAATAGCACGTCTTATAATTTTCGCGATACTTCAGGACGATTGAAGTCATTCGAAATACCTACAGGACACGTGAAGCATTTTTTTTTTTTTAAAATATCATCGTACCTGCACCCCAAGTACAAAAAACAGGATTTTCTATAAAGCATATATATTCAGATAGGTAGTAGATATACGTTTTAAAGTATCGAAAAACAATCATTATCCGATATTTTATTAAACTCCCGAGAAGTCTTACCTAGGCTTAGATATTTTTTTACTGCTTGTTCAAAAGCTTTCAGTAAATTTACTTGCATTAATTATTGTATCTAAAAACAGTAACGCCTTGGTTACATACTAGTATCAGCTGTATTTCTTAGCTTGATCGTCGTACATTAAAATGTTGTCAAAGACTTTTACAGTTTTCAACGTCTTATTATTTTAACGGACTAATCGTTAACGTCGAATTTATTGGTCACATTTATTGAGAAAAATATGCGGTATTGAATGATATACCTACCCAAACGGAATACGTGCAAATGCAACTGCATCTAAAACGTAGATACTCGTATTGCAACATTATTACGGTCAGGTTACTGCGTACGGTGACGAGAAAGGGAAAGGCTTCTCCGATCGCAGCAGGAAAGTTACGGCGGGTAAGCCGCAGAGATATATGAGTAGATCTATGTGTGTGTGTGTGTGTGTGTGTGTATAATATCTCTAATTAATAACCGTTGTGTACACATTACCGATGAGTGACTACGATGATCATTAGTTTGATAAACATACCGCACTCATACCTTGGCCATGTGTGTTTAGTAACTAGTAAGTTCGAAACTACTGTAACAATAAGCGAGGACGTGCCGCGCTCAACATTACGTATGGATAGTAGATATACATTATAAGGTCATGATAATTTACCAAATCAAACGAATATTGTATCGTTACGCGATTCAGGTAAAGTTTTATAACTCGAAGATTTTGCATTCGGGCAAAAACGGACAAAATACACGGCGCTTGGTGATCAATAATATAATCATAAAATGGATTTTGCTTGATCTTTGAATAAATTGTATTCAGTTATTGGTAACAGCTAGCAAGTATTGTTGGTATTTTACATTGGTAAAATACATTTTAAAATCTCGAGTTATCGCCTTGTCAGTTGAATATATGTACTTGTACATCATGCACGTTCTTGCTATTTAATAACTATGGTAAATAACGTAAAATACTACAACAATTGATGAATATTTACGTGGTTTAAGTGGCGGTTTGTGGAACTTGCATCACTCTTGTGTGGTCTATCGTGAACTACCCTGCAATGTGATAATATACGCAATTATGCACCTATGTGTATAGTTTGGCGAGCCTATGCCATTGATGCCTGCACTAATACGTCCACGTGATCTGATGTTATACACCGTATTATTATCAGCTACGGCGATCCAGATAAAATCACTTTTTAGGTTCTGAGTGAAACGAGCAATGTATTGGTTTTATCATGATCCGTATTTTGCTTTCCGTGTTCGTGTAAACGATTTCGACCCGAAGAATCGCTTTCGATGTATGTGAGGTATTTTTTTGAAAGGAAATGTCGTCCAGTTGGTACTTAAAATATGTAATTTTTTTAATTTCCCCACGGTTTTCCGATTAATTGAGAAAAACGGAGCAAATAAGTGCAAATAACTTCAACCGAGATCATGAGCTGAACGCTGCAGAAACGACTAATAGTATTTTCGTCTGGCACTATTTATTTTTCATGGATACTCATGGATTTTTCGGTCGCTATTCTAAAAATATTAATTATTTACTCGTATTGATACACCGAAATAGTACCGGATAGTAAATAATACTCAATAATCATTGGTGCGAGAGCTGAAGACGGACTAGATGTAATCCGTCGGGGACATACATTGACGACCGTACAGCAGAAGTCCACAGTTGAAAATCCAACTTATTTTACTATAACAATATTAAATGTTACATTGTTTAAAATGTATTCAAATGATAACAAATAAATAAAACACCCAAGGTGGAATTATCGATACACATTTAATTTAATGGTAATAGTTAGTAAAACGTGAAATAATCTGCGATATAGCAACACTGAAAATTAGAAATAAAAAATAACCTCAATTACCTATAGCTAGATGCCTTTATTTCAATCAAAAGTTAGAACGTCAAAAGTTCAACATATCTTTTTAAGAAATTTGGTTCTACTACACAACTTTCTTTAGAAACTGTTGCACCCGACCTCCTTCACTTGAAATCGTTTTTCTCGGGAGCAACGGTACATTGGTTTCAAGTTTAAAAGACAGCAATCAACCCATCCCTGTTTCTCGCCCGACCGTGGAGTCTCACCCGACCTAGGCGTTTTACTTACCTTATATATATATAATCGATGACTGTTCATTTCATTATAATAATTACACCGGAGCCAGTTTCCGATCGATATACGCCAGTCGGTTTCATCAAAGAAAACGATCTAAACGTGACTTTCGAGAGTCAATATAATTGCTAAATCTGTTTTCCTGCGAAATGTCCACAACATATTTTGTCGTATATTTTCGCAATTAGTCGTATAATCTATGTGTCTCATCAGCTACAGGATAATATTATTATTTCTTATAGCAATAAAGTCCACGCCGCGATTATCTGCCGCACCGTTCAACTACTAATTTTTTTTTCTTCCCCTCCGACGTAGTTCAAAGCAATATTATAATTACCATGTCAATATCAACGAGTTGTTCAACGGGGAAAAAACGAAAAGGCGTGTTCGTGTCAGGCGCACGCAAAGACAAATCAAGTCTCGGTGGCCCTGCGAAATCGCATCTCGGCAACGCGAGGTGATGGCTGTACACACTAAACGACAGAATGTTCATCTAATTTTACTCGTCGACGATACCGAGTGCGATAATTGGTGGGAACAACTTTCAATACCTAGTCCAACTCAATTACGTTGTTGAGAAACCAACACGCCATTTACGCCGGTGAAAATAACGTAAGAATACGATTCGAGAAACACACCGTGTATACCTGTCTATATAAATACTACATCAATTACTCCTCCCTAACCCATGTTGGCAATCTAATTATATTATTTGCACGGTTAGTCACTGTCGCTGATAGATAGCTTTACTCACGTCAGTAAACATCAGTTTATTTAAGACTATACATATTATATAAAGTTAAGTTTGTACGATTAGCGTTCGATAATAATTGATACTGTTCATTCAAAAAACATATTTTCAATTGAGGATAGTAGTGTGTCAAAATGTTATTCGAGGACGGAGAACAGCGATTCTTTAGAGAATATAGATCCTAGCTATTTTTATATTATATCTACTGTACATTTTATCACACAATATTTTTACTTTTTTTTAAGAGTTTAAATTTTTTTCTCCACTTTTGGGACGGCACAACGTTCATAAAGCGCATTACGCCCAACGTGGTAAGTTTTCAGATAAACTAATAATTGCGAATATAATATCTGTACCTCTATAAATTTGTCCAAGTCTCGAATCATCAAATCAAGTTATCGGTTTGTTCATTCGCAACCCTAACAATAAATCCAATAGTTAGGAATAATAATCAGTAGTTATAACTAAAATTATAATAAAATATAGATAAATTCTTTAAATGACTGATGAACAGTCATCCAAAAGGCACATCGTCCAAGTAAATAAAAAAATGAACAAATTAACTTTTTAACTGAAGTTAAAGTTGATATCCACTTTTGAATGATTATTCTCTGACAAACACTTCAACTCAATTTTTTTCTTCCAATGTGCACGTTTTTTAATTTTGAAATACAACCGCATTGTCCTACGCCGTGTAATACACGGTAGTTTAATGATTTATGAAAAATTCAGGATCCGTGCTATAATATTAATAATATAGTACGTATATTGTGTACAATGATGTGCAGTAATAGATTTAACATAATGGACTATTCCGTTTAGAATGCTCGGGATAATAGATTTACAGTCACAACAGTTGCAGTTGTAGTTCGATACAACAATATAATATATATATGATAATACTTTACAATATACGTGCATTGTACACAATAGATTTATTTAAAAATAAGACCATTGGCGAGCTGCCAGTAGTGTTTCGCTACATCCAAATAGTGCAATAACCGTGTACTCGGTGTTTGCAGTACGTCATATTGTTGTACTACGCCTAATCGCATCATAAATGGATAGTATTAACAGTTTTCTATAAATAAATAGAGTTTCGTTTTCGAATCGTTTTTCTCCGCATTGTCGAGGCGCCGCCACGTATTGCATAATATATTACAGGGATGGCAAATCCATGGCACGCGAAAAATTTCGTTATTCTGAGAAATGAATTAGAAGAAATTCAGCGTGATAGGGCGATATGCAGATCGATCGTAAATAAAGGAAACAAGATTTTGAATATATGGAATTCAATTCCAAAAGATTTTTCCACCTTAAAAATAGTAGCATTAGCTGTTTTTTTTATTTTTTCTTCAACATATTCATGGGAATCACGATTTTCAGAAATTAATTTTATAAAATCTGAAACCGACTAACTGATGAATGCAGTGTAGCATGTACTTTATTAAAAGTTACTAATTACAAGCCAAATATCAACGAATTGGCATCAACTATCCAACAACAAAATTCATATAAAAAAAAAAATAATTAACGAAGTAATAATATTATAATTGTATGTATCTAAACCAACCTTTTTTATACTAATACATTATTATACAATCAAATAACGATAATTCTTTTTTTTTTCAATAGTGAATATAACAAAATATTTTTCATGGCACGCTCGAGCAAAAATAAAACGTAATTTTTGGCACGTAGTGTTCAAAAGGTTTGCCACCCCTGATATACGAGTATAATATTGTACTACGGGTACAAACCAGCAGCGATCGCTCAACAATAACGGCGAGCTTCAGTAAGTTATCGACTGCGTACAATGCGTTGCGAATAATCGTGTGCACGCCCAAATATGTTCCAAAACAATAGAACGATTGTTGGAAAAAAACGAGTATTATCGACACTATTATGGCGCTGTGGGGATAGAGTTGGCCGATCGTTTCCGCGTTTCGTAAAATTCTTATAGTTTTTACTTTTTACCAACTCCTATGAACGTATGTATATACCTACATATTATAATACGTTGACGATCGAACATCGAAAAACGAGTTCTACGCGCGATGGCGTACAACTTCCCCGGTAACTTGGTACATAAAAATGTGTAATAAATAACACGTGTTTCGCTGTGGGCACGCGTATTATGTTATGCTGTACCATATCGGTGTGTTGCCGACGACGAGCTTCAAGTCGTATGGCGCACAGTGTACAGTACAATATATTTATTTATTTATTTATTTATTTATTATTATATAACGGGCACAAGGCCCAATAGTGCACAAATACATTTTACAGGTAATAATACAATTTAACAACATAGAGTAAATACAAATTCTTAAGGTTAGGTTAGAAAAAAATAAAATAAAAAATTCAAACAATATAACATTTTGACGACATATAGCAATTCATAATTAACAAAAAACATATTAAATATAATATTATAGACTAAATATGGTAGGGTGCTCATTGGCCAAACGCATCATTCTATCCATTGAGTTGTTCTTACCATAGTTGGTACGATGGAAAGGAATTATTATTAATATTTATTTTATTACAATAATATGTGTTTACGTGTATTTATCAAACGACGACGCGTATTTCAACGTACACGCGCGCGCATTATAATATATTATACATACATACCTACAACTGATTTGTAGTATAATATTACGCCGGCGTTTCCGCTTGTTGTTATTCATATAAATTCACTGTATTACGTGAGACACGCACGCCTACACCTTCTATTTAAGACCGTCGTTTTAGATTTCGAGCGAAGCGTATTGCGATCCTGTGAGTTGGCCGCGAACGACGTGTGTCGCAGGCGAGTTGATCGCCGGTGAAAATATTAATAGCGGACGAAATTAATCGCCAAGTTAACATTAACAGGCAGACAAAAATTATTTATCGATTACAGGTTTTTTTTTTTTTTATTCAAATTTTGTGTTATAATTAGTTTCAATAAAAAAAAATAAAACCTGATTATATTAAAAAGCCTGTATGGTTGCAAAAGGATAAAATGTACAATATAATATTTTTTTGTTGGATTGAAAAGATATTTTTGGTATCGATAGGAATGTTGGAAAATTTTAAAAGGGAAAAAGTTGATCCCGTTGAGTTGATAGGCAAGGGCAGGAGAAAATTAGATGGCTAATATCACAAACCAAAGGATCACTGCGGAGTGAGCAGAGAGGAGAATCATTCAAAGATAGTTTGAAAGAATGGGAAGGGAATAGTGTGTGGCCAAAACGAAGACGGGAGAACGAAGATATACTTTTCCTGGAGAGATTAAGGTTGTGAAACCAGGGTAATGGTAGAATGGATGGGGATATATTTCTATACCATGTGGCGAAATGAGGTGGGAGTGATTTCCATTGTTTAAGCAATAGATTGGTTCGATTACAGGTTATATTCACGTTTTTAAATCGATTCAAACGGTTTGATAACGGTTTAAAATCCGAGATGTACATATCAATGTTGAATATTTACAGTGGAAAGGTAATACATGTTTATGATAAAAGTGAAGGTAACGTTTGTTGTAACACTTGTAATCAACTATAATTATAAATCATAAAAAATCATTATTATTATTATGGGCTGGTTTTCCCACAATCGTACGACTTTTTTCGACCGACTTACCGACTACAATAATTAGTCGGCGTGGCGATACGGATCCTGATGTGCAAGGAGCTTAAATTTTTCAATTTCGTAAAATAAAAATTGCCATTATTTTCCCTACAGTTTAGATTATTTCATTCAACTGTATGAATAAAACGGTATTTTGGAAACATTCATTTCTACGATTACTCAAAGCTCCGGTTCTATTGATGTAAAGAATTACGAAAATTATATCCTCCACCTACTCACCCTCGCGTCCAACGATACAGATGGCATCGATAAACAGTATCTACGGCGCGAGACATGCCTATAATAATATATAACATTGTATCAGTCATAAAATACTGTACTGCATAATGTACCTACACTATCTATAATCGCCATCTCGGTCCTTATTTGAAACAACACGACCAATTTTTTGCTTCTCGGAATTACGCATATCTACGTATACACAGGTACAGGTAATATAACCTACATAAATGTGCGCAGGAAACAAATTGACTCGAGTTCTGTACCTGAGATGAACACGATAAATCAGAATTATTATTTTATTGGCAATACAATATCAAAGCATTTGGTTTTTATAATGATCTTAACTATATTTCATGATTATGTTTACAGACTCTAAAATAGTTGAGACGAATAACAAATGTGGCCAATATGTGTTCGACTACAGTTATAGGTAATAGTTAAATCGACCACGTCGTGTACTAGTATAGTGAGCACCATAGTGACGAAATATCGAGAACTTAGGTTTTTGCTTACAGGATGTACTTGTACTGATACATTAAGCTGATTGGTATCCAAAATAGTATAAGAAAGACTGAAGGGGTTCCCAATCCTTCCCGCGGGAGGGTAAAATATTTATTTTTTTCAAAAATTGTCATTATGAATAAACTGTATTATCAACAACATGTACATTTCCGACGGTGTATAACCTGCCTGTATAGTTTTTCTTTGTGAATTCCTTATTTTTCACATCATTACTGTTCGACTGTTGAATGTTGGTCACCCAGATGATTATATGACCACGAATAAACTATCATAATCAATATTATGAAATATCGTGATAAAATCCGTCGTACGCGATCAGTTTATGCACGATTATATCTATACACCAGTTTGATTACATGGCAAGGTAATTTGAATAAACACAATTTCACGTGCATAACGTTGAAACCGAACGAACAGATGACGTGTAAAAGTGACCACAATCATGTATTATTATTATTATTAATAATTAGTGTTCGGTTTATACCGTGTTCTATAGTGTCCTCCTGAATTATTTTCACGTGGTTTTTTTTCTACGACACGACACTATTGCAATATTGTTATGCGCTCGTTTATCGTGCTTCGCGATTTGACGATTGAATTCGTGTTCGCGGATGACACCGACCAGCGCCGCGCGCACATCGCACAGGATTCTCGGTGCGACCACTGTATGTCTGTATGTAACATAATGTTATATAATATGTACTATTGGTGGTCCACGTGTTGATGTTAGGGGGTCCGCGACTGTGCACTGTGTAGTACTGAAAACAATTTTTATTTTGGTGAAATTATTCAAGTCGTAGTCGTTTGTAGTTCCAGGTATTTTGGGACTATCACTATTGAAACTCGATTATAAGTGTTACAAATGTTAAATCAAAAAAATATCTTTATACTATATGTTTTGAGATAATCTATGTTTATATGATTACGAAAAGGTACTTGTTTAAAATTAAAATAAATCACAAAGATTTTTTTTTCATTTTTATAACTAAACAAAATTGAAAAGTAAGTATTCACAAATAAGGGGTCCCCCGACCAATTTAAACTTTAGCTAGGGGTCCGTGGCTTCATAATAATTGGGAACCACTGCTATAGAGTACGCACCAACGCGTCTTCGGGCACTTGGATGCATCGGAAACGTCTGCACACACGGTGTTTCACTTGTACAGCGTTACATTGAACTAGAACGTGACGTCAACAATACTGCCATATTGTTATGTATTATCGCGTACACGACAAATGCGCACCGAATCGGGTCGTTGTACCACCGTCCTTTGGCACCGAGAATTATCGGACATATATATATAATATATATATTTGTATCTACGGTTGTACGTATGCGATGTTAGATACGCTATAAACAACACGCTCTTACGATTTAGATACGTGTCGCTTTGAATTTTTTTTATGTTTTACAGAGAAATCAAAACTCGAAACAAAACGCCTCCGATTCTCTTTAGGATTTCGAAAATTTCTTACACGTTACCGTAAAAGCCCGCGGCGACCGCTGGGTAAAGCTAGGTTTCGCTAGCTGACGGTAGGACGTACTGTTTGTGTACTGTTGTACATTCGAGTTTTTTCTAAAATCGACTTGTGTACATACAAATTGAATTGGTAAAAGCTGATTAATACGTGATAGATGTAAATTAAAGTATCCACGAGTAGTATAATATAGAAAATGTAAATCACTATCTGCCATCCGTTTTGATAAGATTAACTATAATTTTTACACACATTTTCAATAGCAAATTTAAACTACTCTACCGGTCAGTTATTTGTTAGCGGCATTTTCATTTGTCGCACGTATCGGTCAGTTTTTACCAATTTTAAGTGTGTACGTCCCGTTCTTAGCAAATGCCCGATTATGATTATGAATTTCAGCTTTTACTGAGTACAAACGGTAGCGTTGACTGGTAGTACTGACTTTGCTTTACCTAGTGATCACGAATCAACAAACATACACATGAATCGTTTACTCATACCTATACAGTAATTTCCCGTTACAACAAACTGCAAGGGACCGAATTTTTTTTTCGTTATAACAAAAAAAAATTTAAAAACATTATTTAATTCAAATATTAATTTAGTTTTTATTATAATACATATTAATTCTCAACAGTTAGTTATCGTTGATTGACTGAAATCATCCCAAGCTCCGCATATCCATTCGATAGCTTCCTTTACATTGCATTTTCTTTGGATATTTTTCTCCAAATCACCAACATAATATGAGCTTCATGAAAATGTATTGACTGATTGTATCGCGTTATCGATTGACGTGGAATAACACGGTCACACATAATGAAAATTATTTTTAGATTAAATTAGAAGGGAAAATATATTTTAACATGTACAAATAGTTCGTTGTTTCGGGAATTTTAAAAATCAATAATTTCGTTATATTGAGATTAATTTAACATTGTTTTAATAGCTTTTCGGTAGGGGACCTCTATGACTTTCGTTATAACGGGATTTTTCGTTATATCGGTATTCGTTGTTACGGGAACTTACTGTATATTCATTCGCTGATGGAAATTTTCGAACAATAATTCGTGAGCGTTCGATTTTCAGTCTTTTGTGCAATTTTTAAAGTACAGTGTACAATTCCAATGTTGTGCGCCCTGTGCTTATTACTGCGTTTTATCTGTTACACGTATAGCGAACAAGCTATTCGATTGGCGTATAGGAATAACACAACACACTGTATAAATGCTCCAATATATTATAGTCCCCTGTACACAATTTTCCACATAAATACATATCGAATACGTACTGTAAATAAATAAATATTTGCTCGTGTTTGTTTGTTCGTATTGAAATTTTTCGTCGTGCATTATGTGTATTACGTGTGTATAAACACGTCAATATATTATACGTCGCGTACTATTCTACGTCGGGGAACATTTCTGCACTCACGTTGCGATTTTGTGAATTCCGAGAGACGAATATTTTTATTTATTATTTTTCATACGAGGTGACGTTCGAGACCGGGGACCATGATACAGTCACGTATATAACTATTAATGTGTTGTAAACTCCCCGCAAACGCCGTAGGACTTAATAACCGTGAGCGGCGACAGCTGCTGCTGCTACTGCTGCAGCCGTACGAAAGTGTATTGAAAGGCGGCAGTTAGAAAGGGAAAAATCAACGAAATCAATTTAAAAATCTTGATAAGGTTTTCACGCCGGGGCTCTGATAAATAATGAATAGAAGAAAATCCCGGGTTCTCAGCCGAGCTTTGCAGGCAGCGGCGGCAGCACCGACGTCTACTACGGTGGCTGTATCCGGGTGCAGAGGGCGAAAGGAATGTTTGCCGTGGCATAGGAGGTGGTTGGAGTCTTACTTGGGGAGCGAGCGAGGAGGAGAAAGAAAAGGAAAAGCAGAGCGAGTGTAATAGGGAGTGGAGAATGAAAAAAGGACGAAGAGAATAAATGCGCAGACTAAATTCCTTAAAAAAAAAAAAAAAAATGAATGGGAAAAGGGAGCGAGGATCTTAAGAAGTCCCTTTCGACTCCGTAAGTGTTTTTTTTATATACGTATATACTATATATATATATATATAATACATAAAATCGCCTAGGGAGATTTTCATCCCTTTTTCCTTTTTTTCTTCTCTCTCCGTTCTCCTCTACCGTCCCTCTGTCCCTTACCCGTACGTCGGCCGCAACGACACGGAATAACCCTCCCCGTTTTTCTTCTCCCCTTATGCACGCGTGTATAGTCGTATCTGTTCGACTAAGATATCTCCTCCTATCTCATTGCACGCGCGCACCCTCCTCGATCGCATATACGTATAAATCCTATAGTGTCACCATGGTGACGATGACATCTTTTTTCTTCCTTTTTTTTTTTAGTCCTTTTCCTTCTCTTTTCCTTCCATACACACACAAATATATATATATATATATATACACACAAATATACAAATATATATGTACAAGTTCTTCTTATCGCCGCGGCCGCCGCCGTAATAATTTCCGTACGTTTATTATTATTCACTGTTTTTGACGTTTTCATTTTGTGTAAAGAGCGTCTCCCGTGGAGATGTTTTGACGTCTCCAACAGTACGTGCGTGGTACATGCCTACACGCATTTCGTATATGTACTAATACTATATATAATATATATAGTAAAATATGTATTGGTATGTATAAAACGTTTTCATCGAGCTCAAAATCACCTCCTTAAGGTTTAGACGATATTCCTCTTTGTAACGTTGCAGTACTTAATATGAGTATTTCTAATATATTATTTTCTATCTTACTCATGCCTTCATTTATTTGGTGCCAATGCGCCCCTTAGTAATGGATTATATATGATTTGTTTTATTGAAAATATAACATGTATTATTCAAATATATATCTGAACCTATGACATAATATAATTTTTTTTTTAATTTCCCGTTTCTAAGATCCTGAAATTGTCGTAACAATATTTACTAAGAATAAAAATTTTCAAAAAAAATGATCGTTCCATAAAATTTGCAAGTTTAAATAAAATTATAAAATCTTAAATTTCAATAATAAACTCTTATTAAATTTGTATCTTTCACACAGCAAGTGCAATATCATTCAAATTGTAGTATTAATAATATATATTCAATACCATTTTTTGAATTACAATAATTTAATTTGCATCGTTAATCATCGTTGAAACTATAGTATATAAACATTTATATTTTATTCCAGGTGCCAGCTGAAATAAACACAGAAAAGTTACGAAGATTATTGAATAATTTCGGTACTAAAAAATTTGGTTTGGTTGAAATGCAAACATAAGCTCGATTGAGAACAAGATAGTCCGTATAGTATAATAGCTGATGGTATTGCAGTTAAGTATCTTTTTACTTTTATTCCATTATGATTGAAAATGTCCAAGTGACATCGGATACAGTCGACGAAAAGTTTTGATATGAAAGTTCAAAATCGTTTATAGCTAATATTATAACATGCGTGTGGAAAGAAATGTAAAATGTAAGTATTTATTCGGAGAGGCAATTGGTTCGTCTTCCCGATTTGTAGGTAAAAGATATTTTTAATACTATAGTCTATGTTTTCCAAGGCAAACCTGTACCGAGAAAATAATAATATTCATATAAGACACCCGTCACCGCCAGTGCTTATGAAAATGAAATACTTCCAGAGAATTCATCCATCAGGGCACACTCGTGGTGTTATATATAAAAGTGAAAACGTACAACGCGATAGAAACGCCAAGTGCATTCGAGAAAATTAAAAGTTCGAGGATATGTTTATTCTTAATTTTTTTCTTTTCGCGATGGAAACCTAAAATAGAAAAGTTATCCCTCCGGTGCACTAGATCCGTGTGCGCTTCTACGTGTGGACGCAATGAACTTTTGGCGAATTTCGACTGCTGTGTATACAATTTAAAAAACCAATACGCCCTTCTCGCGTCGCTCAGAATTTAAAAATATTTACGTGCAACAATATGCAAAATCCTATAACATTACACGGTGTGTACATGGTAGTGTATGTAGGTCGTTGGCTCACGTTATTACGTTACTCTCGCGCGTGTCCCGGGGCAGCCTTGAGATATAATATATTTGTATAAAAAAAACAACCCTGTTCAAAAATTCCAAAAGCGTCGTTTAGCGGCGGTACCGGTGCGCGCGTGACAGTGAAAATCCCGAGGCTCCGCTCGCGCCGCAGTCGTTTATTTTTCCCTTATTTTTTTTTTTCACGTGCACGTGTGCAATCTTCCGACGGGACGCGACGACCGGTGGTTGACACGGCGGGTCGGTGGGGTGACAGAGGTGATGCGAATACCCGGGAAAGCTGCTGCGTGCGACGATAATGAAAAGAAAATAACCCCAAGACGTCGTTTGCGGTGGCGGGGTGAATACCATCGTAATACGCGAGCGTGGGGGTGGTGTTATTGTTATTATTATTATTTTTTCGCTTCTCCTTTTACGCGGTCCCCTGCATAATATGTACACACACACACACACACACACACATAAAAGCTATGCTCGTATATACATTATACGTATATTGTCTGGTGCACATTGATATTGCGAGGACGAACGGGGGCGCAAAAAAAAAAAAAAACCGGTTAAACGACTTTGTTCACATATTATATATGTATGGCTCTGTCGTCGGTCGCCTCGCCCCCCTCCCGAGGGACTTGAGCTTTAATTCTCCGAGACCGATCGTATTTCTCCATTATTATTATGATTTATAAATACTGTTATTGTTATGTGCGCCGCGGTGTGTTTATGCTTTCGTCGTGGCGGGATTCTCAAGGAATTTTCAATGACACGTGTAATGGCATCATGGCGGCGGTTTTCAAGCGAAACAGATTGCACTGCAGCTAAACCGTAGAAATGTTTTATGATACATGTAAATAACATTGGTTGCATACGAATCGCGTCCCTTAAAACGAAAATGTACGTCGCGACTGTTCCGTGTTGCGTCTGCGAGAATACTAATTCTGAGTGCGCTTTTTATACTTGACGATGATTTTTGAAATCGAAACAGGTCGTACGCTTTAGCCAGAGGCGGATCCAGACATTTTTCACGTGGGGGGGGCATAACATAACGATGTATATATACAGATAGGATAATTGTATGGATGAGTTGTAGCTTTAGGAACAAAGTAAAATTTTATTACAATTAAAGGAATCAATTGGCAACATAACTACAATTTTAAGAAATTATGTAATTATTGGATAGTCATTTTTATCTAAATGATTTAATGTCTCATGGGTAGAATTTATATTTTTAAACTCGGGATGATTCACTAACAAAGAACTTTCTACAAGTTCTATGAGTTCTCCTTCGAGTTTAGCTGAAATGATATATGGGGAGCTGTTTAATATATTGCTGTATAATTGTATGAAATTATTTTAATTGCGTTATTAAGCCGATTACAGTTATTAATTAGCAGCAGTTTAGATTAGAATAGGAAATATAAAGTTCAGATTAAAATATTGCATATTTTCACTAGAAAATCTTACTTCAAAATCATGAATTATTTCATCTAGTAAAGGTATATAAATTAATAGACGACAATATGTATAAATGTCATCATTGGAAAAATCAAAATTTATACGATATTTTAGTCTTTTTGTGATTCTTGGTGTTTTAACTTCTACATCTAATTTTTCCATAAGTACGAAAGCATTTTCAAAAACTCGTTTGAATGAATTCTGGGCATCATTACGTTTTTTCCAATAATTGCCCTCAATATTAATTTACTCTCCATCACCAGTTTTCGTTTGTAACAATACACAAAGAGGACGAGTGACGCACATAAGCTAATTTAAACAAAATATGCTCAATATAAATTGTCAATCTGCAATTACTTTATATAAACCATACGTTTTAGAAGCTGTAGCTGAATCATGGTATGAAGACATTTCTGATAAACTTTTAACTATTAGAGGTAAATTACTTAGGAACTCAAACAAAGAATCGTATCTTTCTATCCAGCGTGTAATACAAGTACTACTTAGTTGGTAGCTTAAATGTTTTTCTATACAAAATTGCGTTTAGCAAAAACATTAAATCATAAATTTGGGGTGATTTAGGGGGCGCGCCTCTTCCCCACCCCCCTTGAATCCACACCTGGCTTTAGCGCTGTTTCTGTAATACTCACGGCAATATATGTGTTTTTTTTTTTTTATTTATTTTACTATTATCACATATATTTATTTAACACTTAAGTTTAAATCTTCAATTTCTACAAAAATTATTAAATAAAAAATTAATATTTGAACTTTTTTAATAATACACTTATATTTACCAAACATCTGTCAACAAAATTGCCTTTGCCCTGTGATGCTCAGAAAAACAGAATTTAATTATCTCTATTAACACGGAATCTGTGTAAATCCCGGTGGGACACCCTGTATGATATTATCCGTATTCGAGGCTGTACAGTATACGTCATCATATGTGTGTCCTATAATTATTGTAGTATAATATTTAAGGTGATCTTTGTATTTTCCGATACACCTCAAGTGCATATTATACCTATACCTATAGTTTGGAAATCTTTTTCCCTCCGGAGTTTTAATGCGCGATTAAACAATTTCGAACTAATAAATATTATATTTACGCCATAACCGTTATAATTTATATATCATTTCGTCGTGGATAGGTAAAAATATTACACACCCAGTCGAAATATTTTTTCTCCGGTTCGCCGCACACTGTCTGAACTTTAAACGATATAGTTTCACTCATAAATGTTATTTGTAAAATTTAGATCACAATCTAAAATGAAACATCTAAAAATACTTTTTACGAAAATAATAATAGTACTAAGGTACCTTACGTCATAGGAAATTCAAATTTTTAGATTTTTATGAAATTTTAAGTGTTCGGAATAAAACAATACCTATGTTATTGAATACATTTAGGATTCCACGACGAATATCATGTTCATAAAACGTGGTTAATTGTACTAAATATTTGCGCAAGTAATGAATTATTATACACTTAATACTATTTGGGCATTGGGTACCGTTGATGTTTTATATATTCGTTACCCGTGAAAACAAAACGTTACACTTAAGTAACAACGGCAATGATTTTTAGCAGTAACTTTATATGTTAGTATATAGATTTGGGCAGGGATCGGAAATCTGTAATGTGAATTATTATAAAATCTTCCGCAATCCGTAAGAGTACTGTAATTATTATCACACTGCAGTCTATATAACGTTTCTATTTATAAACTCATGGTCAATATCCAACTGAAACCGTCAACCCCACGCAACTATATAATTTTTCAATCCAAATTCGGTTTATCTTCCGATTCGCGTCCATAAGGTTGATTCGATATACCTGCACGCAACCGTGCGCTGACATGAATATCATGAATACAGAATATGAAATACGACGACACAACGGTTACAGCGGTAGTGGGGAGAACTTGAAGTCCCTGCAGTTATATTACATAATTAATACGTGCGTACGGACGGAGGTGGGGAGTACGAGAAGCGCGTAATGCGCTCTCGCAGGCTGCTGGCAATAAATAAAGTTTCGGAAAGATTTCTCGCGCGCCCAAGTCGACCGCCGCCGAATCACGACAGGTCGGCGGCGGCGTAAAGTCTCCACCCGCCCCTGCGCCGCCGACCTACTACCGCTCCTCGCAACGCCAATACGGCTCGGCGTCACTCGCGCGCGTCATGCCAAATGGCTACCGCCACACGCCGGTTGCGTCGGTCCGCGCACCCCTGCTGCACCGGGGCGAAGGATAACGGAGAGAAAAATTACGGTATTAACCGCGCCCTGAGCGTTTATATACGTGTATATACGCGCGGTAACCGCGGGTCTGTTTTCGGGCCCGTCGCGGCGTACGGGCAGAAGGGAGCCCGCGCGGCTATTTAATGACTCGAATAAGATTTGTACTCAGCTGGTCCGGTGTGCGCATTACACGGTGCAAGAGCAGCTGCTGCGCGTCCCGCGTTCGCTTATAAAATATAGCTCGCGGGGGTGAGCCCTAGGATACAGAGTCTAACTTACACACATACATACATATATACACGTGTAGTAAACAGTATTTTTTTTTTTTCGGACCACGTGAACTATACGTGTGCGCGCGTAGTGTTTACGACGTGGGCATAAAGAACGCACGTACACACACGCACGCGAAATTCGACTCGGCAATGTGTGTGTGTGTGTGTGTCGTGAAGCCGAGGTTCGAGCTTGAATTTCAGAACGATAGTTAGGGTTCGGAATAGTCGATGCGTCTTGCACTTTTTCTTTGGGACTCCGTACACGCGATGCTTTTTCAGCCGATCACGTGTTTCAATAGCATACAAATAATAACTCATTTTTAGTTTGCGTTTTCCGGATTTTTTACTTTACATGTCATTTTTAGCGTTTTTAGTTCATTTTCACTCATTTTTATTCATTTCAAAACGTTACATTCGTAGTCATTCTAAGCTTTTATTTGTAATTTTTTAAGATTATTTTCCGCGGCCATTTTTTATCATTTTTAGGTAATTTTTTTAATTGTTCTAAGGTTCATTAACTTCCGAGTCCTTAATTTATTATGTTCACAAACACGATGTGTATATTTTACGTACAACTTTTTTAATTATATCACAAGTCTTGCAGAAACATAAAATAAGAAACATATTTTTTTGTGTTAACATTGAAATGAAAACAATGAAACACTAGTAAAAGTTATTTCAGAACTTTTTTTTAAAAAATATTTCAGCTGAATCTATTCTAATTGTCAGTAATAATATGAGATGAAATATTTTAGGGATAGCGTTTGTATTGAATTACAAACAAAAGCCGTAGATATACTTAAACAGGTAGGTATCCAAGTTTTTTACTTTTCATAAGGTATATTTTGAAAACATCTGCTGTGTTTATACCCTGTGATTTATAAGACTTTTGATACACATTTCATTAAATAAAAATCAGCTCTTACCGCGGAAAAAGCTTTGTTTCGAATTCCAACGTTAACTTGCGTATAGTTATGCGCGTGTAACTGTTTACAAAGTTCGTAAAAGTAACGTATGTTACACTCTTGGACACGCGATGAAATTTATTCGCGCGTCATGCAGCAACGCTGGACGAGGACTTCGATACGATATATCATTTATTATAATACACTGTCGTGTCCTTTTCCTTGTTCCTTAATGTGTATAAGTGTTGTTTGTATTAATGTCACGCGATAATACGTATTACGCGTGCATAAGTTTTCCGCGTTCCGACGGCGCATTCGGTTATTTCTACTCGAAATCCGTTCGCGAATTTCTAATCTACATTGTACGCACCAAACTATAATGTGTACACGGCGCGTGTAATATTATACAAAACGACAGTTTCACGCGTGTTTGTTTGTGCGTAGAACGCACTGCAGCAATACGCTAGTACGTATGTGCGTACACACGGTCGGATGTGTGCCGGTTCGAACGAGCCTGGGGGGGGGGTGAAGGATAATAAAACCATACCGGTCACGAATTATCTGAGTCGACTGACTCGGGTATATCGTGTCGGGGACGTTCGAATCATCGAGTTACGCATTCCTCGCACGGGGGAGAGTCACTGTGTATGCAAGGCTCGGGGTGGATTTTCGTACCGAGCGTACGATGCTCACGTGATATTGTTCCACTACGAGCAACGATAAATCATCGATTCCGTTAGAAAATCGATACGTACCACTTGTGCGTCAGGACCGAGTTTACTTAGTGGAACTAATAGGTTTACAGAGTTTCGAGTCTCTATAGGGTTACTGTTGCACTCTGAACACTGTGACCAAAGGATACATAATATTTTTGCTCGGAACCATATTTTGCCGTAATAGTTATTGGGCACCTGACTTCTGAAGCGGTTTCGTCCCGCGTGTACCTATTATGTAATCGTAGTGATTGGGCTAGGATTTTGCCTTTTTCATGATTTACAAGAAATAGCTTTTTGAGCACAATTTGTGATTTGGTCATCAATGAGTTCAAATATGTGGTTTTTGTTTTGAATTTTTTGAAATTTTTTGGTTCTTAGGTCATTCTTTAGCACTTTAAGATTATTTTTTTAATTTTAAAAGCATTTCTTACACTTTTATGAACTCTGAGTTGTATTTTTGTTATTTTAATTTCATTCACATTTAACATTAGATATTTTTGATGATGGCTAAAATTGTGTTACAAAAATAAAATCTTAATATAAAATACCTATTGTTTATCTATCTCATTGTTCTATTGATGATAATAAAACCACTTACACACAAGAATAATCACCCAATACCGCGAGTTATCTTTAAATTTACTAGCTCGACAGTGATGTGGTGTGTAACTAGTAACTACGTATCGTATTCATACCAATGTTCTATATTTTAGTAAGCGTATCTCGACTTTCGGCAGTGCGTTTCGATTTATCTGCGTTAGTACAATATGCCGAAACAAACACCTCAATCGACTATATGATTCGGAATTTGTCGCCGATGCGTTTTCTAACCACCTACCATTCTGACCGATGGTTCAGTCTTATATTTTATTTTATTTTTTTTTATTTATTTATTTCTACGCCTTACGGCAATTTACAAAGAAAATACATACATTTTAATACAATATAGACAATAATTAATGGTAAAGAGAACAGTTATTATTAATATATAACTATGTAACATTTAAATAAAAGAAAGCAAATAATTTGTTGTTGAAGTATACGATTGCATATTACAATGAAAACAGAACGATATGTGGACCTAGTCTAAGATTTTATTATCATTCCGTTAGACTAAAAGTCTAAGAGATTAGGGTTTGAATTAATAATTCGCATTAATCTTTGAATGGAATCATTACACAAATAATTTGTTTTACGAGTGCTGATTTCGAAAATCTGTTTATTACGTGATCCTGCCCTAGGTATATGAAATGTAACCCTATCTATTAAACGGCTAGCATCTATTTTACCATGTACTAAGTTATTAATAAAACGTATATCTAACATTTTCCTTCTAGTTTCAAGGGAAGATAAATTTAAGAATTCTGCTACTGATGCAATTATGTGGAGGGTGGTGAATTTTTAAAACATAGCCTGTGAATGAGAAAAAACGATTTTGAACCTTTTCGATTCTTTGGATGTCTTTTTGAGTATAAGGAGACCATAAAATTGTAAATTATGTGATATTAATGTTGCAGCAGATAAAAAGTATACAATTCAGCAACATTACCATACGCGATAAACACAAACACGTGGTGTACAAAGAAAAAAAAAACCAGGAAACAACTATTTTAACACAACCATTATGTTCCGAGTTCGGGAATTCTAATTTTAATCTCGATTGCATCGTAAGTTTTTCCCGGGGGACACGTCCCCCTTCTTGCCCCCCTCCCACCACCGTGAGCGCCCGTTGAACCTAATCACGAGTATATATTTTATATTATGTTCACGGTATCACAAGACGCAGACGTCCGCCCACCGCGGGGGGTTTAACGTCTACTCGGTGCCGTCGTGCCGGGTTAACTGAAATGTCAACACGAAAACATTAGTTCTCATATAATAGTTCATGCGATGTACGCGAATAAACACTGTTTCCGAAGTCATTGAATAATTATATGTTTTCTTCACTAATCACTTCAACATTGCAAGTGTATCGTGTGTAATAAAGCTGTATAACATTTTTAAATCACTTGAGAATAATTATTATGTTTTTGGGAAGATAAACTTGGAGTAAGATTAGATTATAATGTAATATAATAATAATAAAACTGTATACTCTTATCATAAAATCATCATCAGTCAGCACTATACTAATACAGGCAATTGTATACAAAGTGACGTGTTTAGACACGTAAAACTATATGCTTGGAACTTGATTTCAAAATATATATGAAGTAACCAAAAAGTTATAAAATCTGTATAAATACAACACATATAGTTGATGTTCAACATCGAAAACTACATAGCGTCTCATAATGTCAATTGATCGATTTATTTTATTTTCCGTGTAAAAAACTTATTGCATTTCGAATGGAACTTTTACATGAAACATAATTGTAGTAGGTACATGTGAACCTATAGCTTCCAGCTACGGTGGATGTTCGTAATAAGGGTAAATGCACTCACTCGTAGAATAAGTGTATCTTTATTGTACACATTACATTAAAGCTTATACTCAGAACATCGGTAACGGACGACGCTTCGTCTAACTCATTTCTCCTTCCTGGGACAGCAGTCATATGTGGTTTGGGGTGTACGGCGCTGAGACGTATATGCACGAATAAAGCGAACCCGTGACACGATGATGACGAAAAATGATCCGGATGACTGGACGTATAGAACATAATGTTCGCCGTGTATAAACGATTCGGTTTATCGATGTCTGCTTGTTGAACCGGAGTGCGTCTGTTACGATTCCTCGAAATACGTACGGTTCTTATGGGACGTTTTTTGATTTGAATCGCTGCATGAATGGACATTCCTCAGGCAGCGATTATGGGCAGTACGACTTTGTGCATACGAAACGTAGTAGAAAGCCTCCTGACTTGGCAAGCAATTTTTCCAATCGTTTTATTTTCCACGCGTCTCTCGCTCGGGGTGTACAAAGTTGACTTTACGGTTTTTATCGATCACAAGTACGTTATTTCGTTGAGGGATCACGCTATCGTTCTATTCCACGGTCGAATGTTTCTGAAAACCTTTATCGTTTCGATTGTAAAATATCGGTAGCTACAAAAAAATGTCCATAAAAATGCACAAAAATGTATTGGAACCAGCTAAGAAAAGAACCGGGTAATACCATCGAATTTCAAATCGATCGCGGTAAAATACACTGTTTTAATCATGCGTGGGAGGGGAAAAAGAAGACGTGCCTCCTTATCTAACTGCCCAAGTTTTTTATTCTGGTCTTTTCACTAAGCTTCATTATATTAGCTTCATGATCTCCCTTCACCAGTTTATTAATTCAGCACGTCTTCTACGTTTTACGGCGACCGAACGAGACAGCTCGGACGCACAGGTGATAAACAATTTGTTCTTCTATTTAAAGAGTTGCTACGGTTCTTATGAAAATTTAAACACAGACCTGTTGCAACTTTAACAGTCGAATGCCGTGTGACGGACCCGCCATGTGGATGGTCATCAACTGACGTAGCCAAGACCGGTGATTGGAGCACACGGAGTTTTACTTAGAACTATGGAGATAGAAGAAGTAAAAATCAGTTAAAACTATATGTGTGACAAAAAGTATGTATATATATAATATATATATATATATATATATATATATATATATATATATATATATATTAAAAATAGAAAAGAAAATTAATTTGTTGTCGAGAAGACACGAACTGAAGAAAAGAAATAGAAACACAAAAATAATTTGTATTTTAACCTCTTACGATATTATTGATTTTTACTATCATAATTTTATAACTTTTTTTTTCACGCCGCTTCTAGGATGGCTGTACAAACTTGTTTTTCTCCAAATGGATAACACTAAATAAAAACTTAAAAATTGGTTAAATGGCTAACATTCTTAATATTATCACAGATTATATTATAAACCAGACGATGCTTTTCGGAATTTACTGACGACTCCTCGAAATGAAATCCTCCGCATACAATGAATTGAATTATGAATATTAAGTAAAACTCATTTTACTATAATTACGAGTATTATACTAATTAATTAACAGTTGATATATTTTATTTTATGTACGCGAGTGTCATTTGTATCAATGCATATGAACGGAATTTCAAAAAATTTGATAGTTAGATGTTATACGATCAATAAAGAATTTTTCCCCCATCCAGACGAGATTGCCTCCGAGGTTGATTTTTGGTTTTCTTACATTTTTGAGAACCACATTGAATAGGAAGTGCATCATCTTGTCTTATGTAATCGAAGATATTATAGAAACACGTCGGAAGACATTATCCTACACGGCTACACCTTCTTATATAATATACTACTGAAATATTTCTTTTCCACTTTTACCTTACGTAACATTTCGATGTCTGATCCTTTCCATCACTTCGCCCCGACCTCTCATTAAATGCGTTGGGGTAGGTATAGTGAAGCATGGCAAGACGTGCTTCGTGGAAGTAATATTTTATCTAAAATAAATGTACGTTTCCTGCAATCGCGGGAACTGTATACTAAATATGCCAATACAATTGATTGGCGTCAACACGTCATCAGTCACCGCGAAGCTCTAAAATAGTGGGTAAAACATGACGTGTCGTCGTATTACGTATTATCTTAACAACGGATGGAAGTGCTGCCGCGAGCGGAGGACGGAAAGAGTAACAAGTGGTCGTGTCCGTGGAACCACCCAACAGAGCACTGCAGCATATCGCTCACGCTCGATGTCGGTTTAATTAAAGTTTTTCGCCCGTCGCGGAAGTTTCCGCCGACTTAGAGATACCGTACTCGATCGAGAACAATCATAATGCCGTACTCGGACTAGAAGTTAACGATAATATTATACAACATGCCGAACGCTTATAATTTGCGTTTAACATTCGTGCGCCCACATTATACGCACGAACAAGAATCGCAGGAATAGTGTATACGGCCAGTGACGTTTTCGAACTTGTATAGACGTATTAATATTGATCGTCTGCAGTCGCTCTACGGCGGTACAGCTATAATATCACGTGTACGTAGTCATATTATCATCTAAATCGGTTATTGTTTATCTCGCGCGCAGTACAAACGCTTTGGAATAAAATTACGGAACACGCACTTCTTCGCGCTCACCCGTTTCGACCCTCGCTTGGCGGGGGGGGAGAAAAAAAACGTTTTTCTCGCAATCACGTCTTGTCACCCCATTGCCCAACTTCACCCCCCGTAAACATTCTTCACCGTTCAACGCGCAAGTTCATTAACTCGTTCGTTATGTGCACGAATCGTGTATCATGTATTGTATAAACACTTGACGTTAGTGAAAATTGTTATCCGATTGATCATTGCTAATATGAAATGATACCAAAATATTATTTGTAGACATTTTTTCAGTTATGACACGGGCTTCTCGACAGAAATCGCAGGACGTTTATAATTTTTCGTTCGCCGTATGGTACGTTTTAAAATAATTCAGGAGACACGTCGATAAAAGGACTTTTGAAATATATTATCTCAACTACGGTTTTTATACGCCCCCGAAATCTGTAAACTCGAACGTGTATAATATGTTAGTTTAGACAGAAAATTAATTATTTAATTATTTAATATGAATTATATTCGTTTAAACAATGAATTTGTGATTCATGTGTACATACATGTGCAGGAGGGGGTTAAGGGTGCTGAAACCCCTCACCATTAAGTTCTGAAAATATTTTAAATATCACCTACGTTTTCCGTTTATCTATTTAAGTAAAAATGTACTGCAATTCTTTACTTATCAACCTACATTATATTACTATAGCGGTGATTGGAAATCGACAATCGCGTGATAAATAATCACGATTATGAAATTTGGTTATAACCGCATTATTGTTTTGCGTCACGTAGGTGCATGTAATAAGTTTAAGATAATTCATTCACGAAATTAACTTAATTCAAAACCTATACGGGTCGCGTGTGTAAAAAGTAAACCGTCTCGCCTAGGCCAGGGGTCGGGAACCTTTTCGTAGGAAAGAGCCATTTTTTCAAAAAATTGCAAAACTATGATATCCAGGGAGCCGCACACGTTTGAACAACCTTTTTTTTTTGGTAGGCAATAAAAACATAATTCATTAATTCATTATTATTATTATTGTTTATACAAATATAATATTATTTAATTAAGCTCAATAACACACAAAAAAACGTATCTACTTAATATTAGTGGGATTTTTGACATTGAATTGCTCCGGATAGCTTATTCAATTCTGGAGAGTAATCAGTAGTTTTCAAAACAAGCATCAAGGCTGATAACATTCAGTTGATTTCTTAATTTATCCTTAATTAAGTTCAAAATTGAAAATGTTTGCTCACAACATTTAATGTAAGTAGATCCAAAAATGGTTAGTAATATATATTTTACGGATCTCGATATATTGATAATTATCCAAAGAGCCGCAGGTTCCCGTCCCCTGGCCTAGGCTAAGTCTAGCATCACCCCCCCTCTTTTATCACTCATAGATCCGCCCCCCCCCCCGGGTGGTAGCGTAAAATATGTATTATATTTTCCCGTTTCCTATAATGCGTCCCGCGTTGCGCCGCCGCGAGATAACATCTCCGAAGAATTTGCCATTTCGCGAGCGCACGGGCCGACGCGCACGCACATCGCGACTGCACACCATTAATATGAATGTACACCGAGAACGGGTCCGTTGACGTCCCCCACGTGTGTACACGCGCACATATTATACGGATATGCACGCGCGCATGTGCATGTCGACTGGTCGAGGAGGCGCTTCAACAGCGCAGCGGGCACGGCAGCTGCAGACGCGAAAACCGAAAGGGTCCGGCCGGCGGCGGCGGCCGGGACAGCGAAGAGTCTGCTGCAGTTCGCCGTCTGACCGCGGGCCGCCGCCTTCGCGCCCCCTTTTGTTTTACACGCAACATCCCAAACGATAACACCGTAATGTACGTAACAATCAGTGGTGTAGCGGGGCGTATACGCGGGTATACGGCGTATACCCACTTCTCCGTTTTTCTGTAAGTGCGTACAGTAATCCCTCGTTATCCGCGGAGGTTAGGTTCCAGCATAGTTGCGCGGATATCGAAACCGCGGATAACGAGACCATAAAGCAATGTAAAACGGGAAGTTAGGTTTTATTTACATACAATTTTTTAATTTTTATTATTTTGTACATATTTTGTATTTAATTTTAAAAATCACAAAAATGTTAATATGTTTTACAATTATTTGATTATTTATTTTTTAATATAATTTATTAATTCTTTATACATACATAATATATTAAGAAGGATGAAGGCATAAACATGACTTCAATGTCAGAATGTTGAAATTTTAATAAGGGAGGATGGCCCGGGGCATTGTCAATCAGCAATAAAGCTTTAAAAGGGAGATTTTTTAATCTTAGGTACATCTCCACTTGAGAAACAAAACAGTTTGTAAACCAACCACTAAAAATGTGTGCAGTGACCCAAGCTTTATTATTTGCTCTCCAAAACACTGACAAGTGATTCATGTCTTAAGATTTGAAGGCTCGTGGTTTAATCAACCAACAACTGAACAATTTTAAGATATAACAAATTAACCGTACACATTGGTATGTACTTTATGTAGCATATCTGTTATAACTTTATAAGTATGGGTATAATACAGATAAAATTTCATCGTATGTATTAATAAAATGTTATCGCCGACCCAACCGCGGATTAAAAATCCGCGGATAACGAGGGATAACTGTATACTTATAGAATAACACATGATACGCGGGTATACGCGTATGGAAATGCATTTATTCTGTAGTAATAGTGTAGTAATAGCTGACGAGTGACGACTAATATAAAGTATAAAAAGTCACAAATATAAATTGTGTAATATAGGCCAGTGAAGCAAATGTGCTGAGATAGTTAAATTGTCTTTAAATAGTCTTCAATAGTGATTTCAAAGAGAGTGTGATAAATTTTATATTTTTATAACTTAATATTTTCCTATACCTAATCCTGTTTCTTGTTTTTATTATTTAATAATAATTAATAATATATATAGTATATCTTATTTATTGAAACTTGAAAATCCTATCTGTATATTAATAAATATCTAGGAGAATGATTGTTAACTTTAGAGGTTTAATTGCGGCAAGGTATCGTAATATAATGACGTATGTAAATGCAACTACAAATATAAATATAATAATAACGAAGGATACATAGGGTGGTGTGGGGGGGGCGAAGCCCCCCACGTTTATATATCAAACACATTTAAGCGTATACTCACTAAAAAAATTACGACTACATCACTGGTAATAATCGTTAAACGCACCCCCGCCGACCACCCGATACACCTATATGTGTACACGTACGGTATAATATTATATACGCGACGTAATGTGCACGCACCCCGGATGCAGTTGTGCATTACGCGCGTGCGCTTGTACGTTTAGCGTATGAACATTACAAAATGCCTTTGTCGCGTTATTGTTGTATACAATATGTACACGTGTATATAATATGCGATACCGTAGTCGCAGAGCGTACACACGCACAGAATATACGCGCGCCCGCCCCTCGTCCGCGTGTCATTGTCTCGCGTGTATTGCTCCCGTCGGGGTGTACACGCACGTACGCACATGGTGTCGGTCCGTTATCGCGTACACGTATACCGTAAACGTCTGCGCGTACGAAACATTTGCTACACGATGATCAGTCCAGGGCTCGTGGGTTCATGCGTTTGCATATCAATGTTGCCAAGTCGTATTAAACGCAAGGTGACGTAGAAATCCATTTCAAGGTACTGCGGTTGAGTATGTGAAATTCCAAAATGTACTTATAGTATTTTTATTTTTTAATCTACATATTTTTGATACATATTTTAAGATTTTTAGTGCATATAAATGCATATTTTTGAACTTTTAAAGGCATATTTCAATGCATATTTTCCCAGCTTTTAGTGCATAAAAGTGCATACTTATTTAGGCATTTTTTAGAGCATGAACTCACGAGCCCTGATGATTACACATGGGGTTGTGTTTGCCGCGGCTATCCCGGCGCATACTATGTAAACCAGTCTACTGTACGAGTTGGCTCCCATAAAAATATTTTTTTTCTAATTTATTCCTGACTTACAATCGTTCGTCTTTCATCTGATTTTTAATGATTAATAATATTTTAATTTAATGGTTGAAATTTATAAGACATAGATATTACGAGTTCGTAGCAATTAATTTTTTTTAATATTTTTTCTTTTACATGGTTGTGCGAGATTTTTTTTTCAATGATTATTTACCATTTTCACATTTATAAAAAGATTTGCATGTTCTTTTTACACATCGCCATCGTTCGATGTCATTTTTTTAAGATTGATCCATTACGTATGGAATGTGAACACGTACTGACGTACTAGTAACTAGTGTGGTATAATCAGTGATTATTATTTCAACGCCAGAAAATACCTAATCTAAAATATTATTTTCGTACTGTATATTACTGCTATAAGATATCATTTTATTGCCAGAAAGTACGTCCTTAATCCTTATTCGTACTTTACAATATTACTATTTATTACGAAATGATAAATAATTGTATGAATACGTTGGCCGTGGACCCAATTCAAACGCATCACTTGATACGCCCGGATCCAATTCAGACAAAACATTTTATTCAAAGTGACCCGATTCGTACAACATTTAAAACTAGTATTATTTTCGGACCTAACTCGGATGCAGCCGGCTATCCCGTTGTGGGCCCGTTAAACGTCCGCGAAGTGAACGTGCCTATATTATCACGCGCGTGTACCACCACCTGTCCGTCCGAAGCGCGAACATTGTTCACACGCGTAAACGACTAAATGAACGATTCAGAAAACATCATGAGTTGTGTACGCGTTTGATAAACGTCAAATTTTAGTTGACGAAACCTACCGCGACCGAGGTACGAGTCACACGTAATCGCGGTCCATTCCGTCTCAAAGTCTAAATCCAATCCAGGACAAGGATGACGTGACTTCGAGACTTATGACTGTGGCCACGATTCTCAGACGATCGGACACAATATGACCGTCAAGTGTCCGATCCTCGCATTTAAAGGCACCACGGAAGATATCCACCTGGCGAGCGGACAATCGGTCAAGCGTGCGGAGGACCTGCAGGACATATCGTCCGGCAGCATGATAGCCTGTGTCTTGTACCCCTAAAACTGTTATTAAGTCAATCAAGTTGAATCGTTGCTATCACCGTATACTAGTTTTTACGTTGATGTAATATTTTTTTTTTTGTCAATCCTTCGCGAACTTTTTTAATTTTAATTTTTTAACAGTCGCCTATAGTAATGATTATTGCGTGTAAGGAAATTATGCGTTGCTCAAAACGCCGTACGCAATACATTTGCCCCACAGACTATACGCATATACAGTGACGTGCTCGTGTACGAAACATCGCGGTTTCCGCACCCCGCGGGGAAACGATAAAAATATTTCTCCGTCGCGTGTTTTTTTAACCGTTTTCGTCGGTGCGTTTTTCTTTTCTTTCTTTTCGGTCGGCAAACACAATGTTTTGTTTGTTTATTGTTCTATACAGCATCGGCGATGACGCGTGTACGTGCGTATTATACGAGTTAGTCGCTGTGCATAGGCGACCAGGCGCGCGATCCATTTTATTTAATATATAATAATTTTGTATATTTTACGTTTTCGCGCACCACATACTCGTATATTGCCGTCGCGTACATTTTTTTCTACCGTTTTTCTTTGTCGTTTTCACCTACTGTAAAGAGGTGCTCGACGGAGGTTTATTTTATCTCGTGCACGTACCCGCGTAGGTAGGCACACATGATAATTCGTTCTGTACCGTGTTACGTATATCATGTAGGTACGCAAAAAACGGTTTTATACAGCGTAAAGGCGAGCGTTCCAACATAATATTACTATATTATACGTACATTTCCTTTAAATTGATTTTTGCGCGCCGCACGTTTTCGAGTTTGGTACCTGTACATGCAGTACGTCAACACTTTTGGGAAGTCTAAAACTCTAATATTCGATATTAGACAGTATATCTTAGAGCAAATTAATCAATGCAAACTCGTTATGCATCGAGTCCGCATTTATGTTTATTTATCAGGTTCTTTCTATGCTTATCGCGATCGGAAAAACGACTTTGTACCGTACTTGTTCTAAGCCAATTTTTACTCTTTTCGTGGCTGTAAACGATCACCGCAGAAACAACATTTTACAAATAATAAACTTCTGCCCGTAGGTGATACAAACGATGAGAAATCTTAGACTGAATTTTTTTGCAATTTTATTGGCACTATTATTTATAAATTTATAGATTTGCCTAAAACATTTAACACGGCCAAATCGAATGTCGAAGTACGAATTCGTAACCCTCCACCCCCACTCACATAGTATTGCGCCCATGCAATTTGCATCTCGTGATTTATACAGCAAACAACTATATCATCGTCATACGGTTGAAATGTAACGGAATTTACGGGGGCCCAATATTTTGGTTGGACTACCTATATGTTATTATTACGTATACGAAAAATGTACCCCGCGGTGAGAGCAGGGATAGGAACGTAGAAACAAATTACAAGGTATTTTAGACTTTACGGCGATGTAATAACCCAATAATCCCGTCAAACACCCGCGCATGTGTTATGATTTATCTCGATTCAGGTAAAAATAACGTACAATAACATAATATGGGGGATAATAAACCACGTACTACAAGTATTCGCCGGTAAGCACGGAACGGTGATGATGCAGCAGGGCGAGACCGCGTATGTAAGCGTCCGTAAAATGATCAAACGATAAATCGTCGTAGCAAGGTTGTTCGTTTTTTTTTTTTTATACATTTTTGTGGAAAAAAATAAATAAAAGATTACACCCAATAAAAACCGAACCGTTTGTTGACCTAACCCCTTGAAACGAAGCGCGACGGTGGAGTTTTCGATAGTCGCCGTATATTATAGTATAATAGTGTTATCGAACCTTGGCCGGAGGGGCTAAGTATTTAACGTGAATATTATACCTGCACGTAACGCGTATAAATATTATTAGAGCAGCGAGGTTAACTATATCCATGCGACTGTCAAAACGCGCTAAAAAGCTGATGTAGTTTTGACTTTTATTCGACTTTTTACTATTATTATTAACGCGTACTCGAACACATCAAGACCTCCGAGACCTCCGAATAGTGGACTCTCCGAATAACGCACACCTGTATAATTATTAAAAATAATGACAAAATCCGGTCGTTTCGTTTCTCGTCAATAGAGCTTGAAAGCAGTTCTATTTGCTTTTCTACTGCGATTTCGGCAAGCCTACTCGCGAGACACGTTAAAATTCCACGCAGTTGACGGATTATGTATGCGATTTATCTATTTTTTCATACTTCTGCATAGTGTTTGAAATAAACATTTACCTTCAAGAATACAACTATAGTTTCATTTAACCTAGCCGCGGTGTGTTATCGTTTTACACATTTTACCCTTCATGCATTTCAAATCTTCACATCCCACGAACAAAACGTTGGTGACCGAGGGTGTCCGATACTCGGAAGTTCCACTGTTTAGCGTATTAAATGTATGTACTGGATCTGATCGGCACGTGTGGAGCATACCGTTATGACGTTATCTGCAGAACCATCGCCGATGACCTCTGCAGCGACAACACTGGATTTAAAGGCACACTATAGTATATTGTGTTATGCGTATATAGTATGGGCTGCGTCCGGCTTGCGACGACTGACGAGGCGAGTTGTCATAAATTAAACCTTCACAAATGTAATCGCGAATCGCGTTCGAATTCCTGTTGGCCGTTGCCTCCAACGCGCGTTCCATCGCGGTATAATATGTTAATACCAATATTATCTCGTTGTCTTCCCGCCTAGTAATATAATTAAAATACCGAGAGAACGAGCGGAATGCCCGATTCAATGTGCAGGTGTAACCATGTTGTCGGTGTCGATATGCAATTACACTTATTAAAACGTAATCACGTACTTATTGATATACGATTTCCAAAACAAAATTGAAAAAGTTAGCAAAGTTGCTTAAATGTTATCGTGTTTTTTCAAGACTATATAGAGTTTCAATCGTTGATGCGTTTTTTGATTTATCGTCGAAAATTATTTCATGCTTTCAGGTTGTCTAAATCAGTGGCGTATCTAGGATTTTTTTCTAGGGGGGGATATGACCAAAATTATTTAGCACATTAGGGCCAGGCTGCGAGGGGGACAAATATCTAGGATATCTATATGTTATCTTACCTTTCGGTTAAGTACACTATAAAGGCCATGTCACCATGATGTTATTTAAAACTATAACAATATTTATAATATTATACATTTATTTTCATAAAAAAATCACAAAATAATATTCATTCGTCTTGGTTTTTGAGCCATTTCATCCAACACTTCGTCTACATTAATGTCAATATCGCGATGAATGCTTAACATTGCTAAACTATTTAGCCTCTTCTAAATTGAAAAATAAAACATTAAAAAATGCATAGGTTAATATACTATTTCAGTATTACTTCAGATATTGTGTTGCGTAGATATGATTTAATCCTTTTTAAACTTGAAAATGACCGTTCCGGACATGCTGTAGAAACTGGCAAGGTACACAAAATTTTAAATAAAAAATGAATATTAGGATATACATCTTCATTGCATTTTAGCAAAGCATCAAATGCTGATTTCAGTGTTATATTTTGGCTTGCAAGTTTGTTCCTAAACATTTTTAATTCTATCAATGCCACTAATGTATCAATAACAGAATTTCTTTGTACCGTTGCTTTCAAACACTCTCGTCCAACGCAAACCCGCAGGTTTTACCTCTACGACGTCCGGTTTTCGGTGACTTGTAGTCGAATTTTTCTCGTGTACAATGCACGTTCACGTTATATATCGTACATATTATTAATCATACCACCTGCAGGACCCGCGCGTGTCCAAACAATCAGGATACACACGGCGACTGCCGACTTGTGTCCGGGGTGCGGGGGTCACGACGATCAGGTGAATATATAGGTTCGTGGGCCGAGATCGTTCAGCGTGCCAGGTACATTTACATAATATGCGTCTCGGGGTCCTGCACGTAATAATATCACATCCGTCGCGTGTTTACACAAGAACGTGCGGCGGTGACGTTAATCAATCAACGCCTCACGCCGCCGCCGGCAAGAGAACACCGCGAACTCGGTGTATGTGTCCACGCCAACGCTGTATGATCGCGCGTGTCGCGGGCAGTTTGCGTTTCGGGCGAGTTCGTGAAAATCGCATCAACGCGTTCGGGAGAGTGATTTTAAGAAATTACGATGCGTTCTGTCCAGGAATATCGTAATGTGTTCAGGCAGAATATTTCCTGTCTTATTGGTTTTAATTATTTCATCAGTTCATTTTCACTGTTATTTTAAAAAAAATATTAGTACAATTTTTTGTTTTTTTTTTTAAATTTTTATCACTCTGAATTTTAACTCCATTCTCTTAATGTAGGTATTCCAAAAGTGAAATTTTCAAACCTGAGCAAAATATATTCATCACAACTAATTTTAAATTTCTCGTGCTTGATATCCAATTCGCCCAAACAAACGACAATCATTTTAAGGAATTGCCCAAACGCATCGTTTTTACTACGTGGGCAACATGGTAATTTGCCCAAACGCTCATGTACGTAACAAAGTCAAAAGGATGTACAACCGCATATATTGTCCGGACTTATGGAGGATAATGTAGCGAATAGAGTTTGTACAACGATGTAGAGTTACCAGCCGATTTAAGGGGAAAAAAAACTGGTCGGAATATATAATGGTTCTTAGGGCCCACAGGATTCGAAAATAATACTAATCTGTGTGTTGATTAAAGGTTGGCTGACAAGATAAGTACTTTATAATGCAGTATATGCAGGATTTGCAGCCCCAACTGTGTAATATGTCTTTAGTGCCACCCATAGGGTTCTTGGACCCTACAGCCAAAACTTATTTTTATCGGCCTCAAGAACCTTGGTTTTCTATATTTTCTTAATTTCGTCTGTCATTATAACAGTACATGGGCACGTGCGACTTGTAGAACAAAGTGTTAAAACGGTTTAATATTATATTAAAGCGTTCAACGGGAATAAATAAATTTATAATTTATTAAAGCTTATCATTCCCTAAATATCTATTAGAATATTGTTTTTACATTTAGATTTAAAATTTGAATACAGGATGCTCGTAGAGAAGAAGTTGTCACTTAGATTACATATAAACCTTACTCGTATCTTCACAGCGTTCACCTCATAGCAATCGGTAACGTCTAGGTTTTGCTGATATGCTCATGACCGAGACAGAAAATGACATTCACGCGTGTGTGTTTTAACATGACACGTCAGGTCGGTCGCGTCGACCTCGCCGTGGAGTCATACCGGGCGGCGGCGGCGACGGCGTTAGTCATTCGCAGTAGGTTTTTTTTTTTTCATTTCTTTTCATTTCATTACATTATGCTAAGGCCGCTGCCGCCGTCTTGCACAATGGGAGACGCTACAGCGGAATACAATGCACACGCGCGCACAGGTGTAGAGAGAGGTGTACGCGCCGCGTCCATTGTTCGATTTTTTTTTCTCTCCTCTCTCTTTCTCTCACACGCCATCTCTATCGATCCATTTCATTTTCCGTCTATCGATCTTTGGCCCTCTCCCCATCACTATCTATCTATCTGTTCATCTATCTCTCTTCTCTTCGAGCACCAACCACTCACTCTCTCTCTCTCTCTCTTCCCGGACAACGCGCGACGCTTTTCGCCGGTCGGGCGCCACACCGCCGGCGTCTTTGTACTTTGTACGGTACATATTATTATTACTATAACTACTATTATTGTTACAGTATGTGCGTACGTGTCGTGTGGGTACCTGCCTACACGCGGGACCCGGAGACGCATGCGTACACATGATCGGGCACGCACGCACTCGTCGCTTCACGTGATTAATGACGTCGGCGACGGCGGCGCGAAACGACGAGTGCGCGGGCGCGCGGTACCTGTCGTCGCGGTTAGGTAGGCATATTATACGTATACGTACGCGCGATCGCTACGGGAGGGCGTCTTGGTAGACAGCGCTAGCCGCCGTCCCCTCTGATGAAGTGGCGAGTGAGCAGAAGAAAGAGAAGAAGAAGAAGAAGATGGAGAAAAACACGGCGACCGAGGGAGAGAGAACACAATGGAGAACAGGTTGCTTCGCAACAGCGTGCGTCGCGCTCCGCAGTTGTCGGCTCGTCTTTTTCGTGGGTGCCCGACCGTTCGTACGGACTTGACGTGTACGTAATACACACGATGCCGTACACGCCTTTTCGCCGACTCTTCCCACGTGTACGAGTATATACAGTCACCAAAGGGAAAACGCCGTGGCCGCAGGACACGTCGAGGATAGTTTTAGTTCTCGCGCTTCCACTCTTCGAACTTACGCGCGTACGGGAGGTTCCGATGTGGACCGAACCGAACTTCGTCTTGAGTTGCGGTTGCGATCGGTATGCGTGTTATAAACCATGATAGTATAGCCTGTGATCAATGGAAATAATAATCATGATCGATATTGTTATTGTTCTTCAAGATGTTGCATGGTAGTCGCAGAGACAAACTACATGAGCACAAAACGGTTATATGCCGGTTAAAATCCGTGATCCGTCAATAAGCTGCCCCCTGTCGAAATATTGCTCCCAATAAACTTAAAATATTTATCTATATATCTATTATTATTATATTGATTTAATCTATTATAGTAGCATAACTAGCATTTTAAATCAGCCCAAATATATAGTATGTATAATTTACCAGTGGTAGATTTGAGAGGTTATCACCACCTCCATGGGTTAGAATGGTTAAATTAAAATATTTGATCCTCCCCCCCCCCCCCCGCGCATCACAACTACGAAGGTCTGGGAACACCTATGTGTATTCGTTGTGTAATATATTATCAATGACCTAACTAAATATTTGATAACGTCTCTGAGGAGAGTGTTATTATTTTTTTTTTAAATACGTAAAACACAAAGTATCTAAAATGAGAACAATTATGTATTATTTGAAATATACGAGTAATATCTCACAGCATACAAATACACTTTAATTTATCTCTATGTTTTATGTATTATTATGTGTGCATGTGTATGATATGAAATGAGATTGACATTTTACTAGTCAAGTAAAACATAATGATTTTCAAGTAATTTATGCAACTGCAGTTTAATAATCAAACTATTATTATCTGTATGAACACCGATGGAACGTTTAACAAACCAATTAAACGGACCAATTATAATATGTATACAATATTGGAACTAACGAAACCTCCATGTTCAAGTTATCATATGACACGGGTGATCAATTTTTTTTTTTACAATTCTGCAGCGACTGTTGAAGTTTTCATACATATATATTTTCTATACTCCTATAATTTTCAGACTTTTTTGATTTAATTATTACCGTCTTAACATTTGGAATGTACTTATAATTCATCTCCGTTTTATCCACTTCCTTTGAAGTTCTCAAAAACGCTACCTTTTAATTATGCATAAATAAAACTCGTTAAAATGTTCGAAAGAAGATAATAATTGCTCGTTTGAATTTTGCTTTTTTTCTTCAATTTTTCAATAGTATTTACTGCAGAAACAATTAATGTTTACATATTTTAAAGAAATTACATTTTCAATTTAGAATACACTTTTTTTGTTTTAAATTATTCGTAAAGCTAAATTATAGTTTCTAATCATTATTATTTACTTGTATTTGGTCCCATCATTTTACACGAATGATTAACATAAAAAAAATTAATGGAAGTACCGAACCGTATTTAAAATGTTCAATAAAAATATGATATGAATGGTTTTTGAACAAATGAGTTTGAGTGTTAATAGTTTAAATGTTAATATGGTAATTATATGTTTATTCGACAACGTGAAATACAATAGTGAAACCATTTTAATACAGGTAAAATATCCAATAAAATCTACATTTATGACTATTTTGATTAGTTTATAAATCATTTTAACCGTTTAATCCGATATAGGTTTGGTAAAATGAGCAATTTCGGTACTCGACTATCGACGACAATTTTATACACATAACTCTGGTCCGAAAGCACACTACGAATTGGTACTGTCTTATGTATAGTATATTTTGTTTTAGTACGTTATACCGTATATGCGCTGACTAGAGCAGCAGCTGTTGCTGACGTGCAATATCGAAATCCACAAGTCACGACCCATGTCCGTTCGCAACCAAAGTTCGACTCCGTTCCAAATAACTCAAACTAGGTAAATTCGTATCTATATATATTTTATATTTATATTCACAGCAATGAGATTCATACGATTGCGATGTATAACGTATACACCAGCTAGTGTTTCTCAACCTGCGGATCACGACATTTTTTTTAATGTTTCGAAACATGGCAAGTATTGCTGAATAAAATCATAATTTTAATTTTAGAAATGTTAGAAACAAATTAATACGTAATCATTATTTAAAAACTTCCTTCTAAAATACTATTGAAAATAAATGGAAAATATAAGCCGCGGTGTCATCGCATAGTTCATCGGAATTAATTACATTATTTTAAATTCTTATCTATGCCACTAGATTGAAACGGAAATTATTTCATTTTTAGATAGATATGTTATTGGCTGGGCAAAACTTTTTTTCCGATCAATAACCAATTTGGCGTACCATATGGCTCTATAGAAACGCCAATCAGCAATAAACGAGTTCTCGTTATTTCTGCATACACCCAAATACGGATCTATGACTCCTCAATTGTCCTTGCACATAATGAAAATCATCGAGTAGCACATCCTTGATTTAGAATTTCAGCACATAATATCCAAAATAGTGAGTCGCCATGCTTAGTGAAATACTGGTCGAGTGAAAAGTGCACACGAGGTTTCCGTTACAACGATTTAACCATCATTGTAGTAAATTCATAGCGAAATCGTAGTCTACTTTATGTTAATCTTTAAATAACATCAGAAACGGTCGATACCGCAGCGCACATGATTTTGACTAGAGTTGTTAGGGAAACGGTGCGTTTTACTCGTTTGTGCTGGGCTTAAAACTTATCCACGAGCCAACGTATCCGTGGATAGTCGACGTCGTGCCGTCCGAATTCCAAAAAAATATTCTTCCAACCCTTATCGAAAATACTTTCGATCCTTTCAATGCTACGTAACACCGCAAGTACCTACACCCCTGTTTCCAGTTCACACTATTGGAGTATTAATGCGGTGAAAAAAAAAAACCGTTAAGTTGAAGTTGCACCGACCACAGACATTCCGTTTAAGACGAATATCCGGATTATCCTTATACATATATATTATACATATATATATATATATATATGTATTTATAGTACGTATCTGTATAATATGTGACGGAACCAAATTGAATTTCTGTCCGAGACGGGATTTCGTATTATCTGAGGTCCGGCTTATTTGAGAGGTTACATATTATTACGAAAAATATCATGATTATTTACGCGGATGAAGCGTGTAAGATATGCGGGTGTACTTTGGATTTTACACCTTCACATCATTTTTCCAAGTCCGGTTGGGTTCGATCAATTATCGTAACAAGTCTGTCGTTCACGGTCCACAGATCCTGTGCGTAAAGCCTAACACAATTATCTCTATGGTGGAACAAACAATTCAATTAAAACCGAATAGGCATGAAAAAAATAATTTCATTGTTGCGGTAAACGTTTGAACATATTATTATTACGAGCGCAACTTTTATCAGCTTATTATTAGTTATGACTCGTAAACTGAAAATTGAAAGACACATGACCCGTATAAGGGTTGGCTTTCGGATACGATTGGGAGAAATATTTGCCTCGTCCGTAGCCCTGTATACACACGTCAATAACATATCCACGATCCCGCATTTTTTTTTGTCGCGGACGTCACGCACACGATTTGCAAGTATCGTCAAAGGAATGCGCGCGACTACAAGAAAAATCACGTGAAAACCATTATGGAACTGACGATTTTGCTTCGATTACGTGAGTACATCGTCACTTGTTGCTTGACACTACGGGCTCGCCGTCAAAATAAATCGTACCGTTTAACCGCAAGAACACAGCGGGTTGCAGTACGGGTGCCGAGCGATGTACAACGCGAATCGTTACTGTGCACTGCAGTTTTCTAGCCAAATGTGTACGACGAATTCGGTTTTATTTCGCGCGTAGAATAATGTATTGCGAAGCTTATGCGCGTTATACGTAAAGTTGATTCTCGGTAAAAGTTGAAAAATATAAAAATAAAGAATATAATAGAAATCGACGGGAAACTTTTCGTATTATGAGGGATGATATTTTAGTTTTTACGAGTGACATGCAGTAGGAGTGGAGTAAAGGACGTCTTTTGGGTTATAAATTTAAAACGTCAGTCGGAAGTTTTTAAACTACTCCACGCGCGAATCGTGTGAAATCCCAAACGTAAACGTGGAGTTGTTTAAAAAACGATAGTTTATATTTATATATACGGTATATGTAGCACGAGGCGTAAAATATATATAATGACATTGACCTCACAGACCGCACACCCGTAACATAATAGAATGATGAAGTTATTATTTACTACACACCTGGGCGAAACAAGGTCGCTGTTGGTGGACCAAAACACCCCTAAATTAAAAATTAGCAACACCAAAACCCTAGATTTTCAATTTTTAACAACGAAATCTTCTGTTGTTTTCGTAGTCGCAGATAAAATAATATTGCTTTAGAACGTAATATATTCCGTATGTAATCTATATGAACAGATTACATTTTTTTTTATACATACAACTATGATAAAGTTGAAAAATATAAAAAATGTAAACACTTTTTAATAACACGATGATTGGTTGATATGAGTATAAATCATAGTATAATAAGTTGCTATGACATAGCGGATGATTGCTACGGAAGTATAGAATCGAGAGAAAAAAAAAATTCCGTTTGTCGTGATGGATATTGATATCGCAATAAATTTTATATATAAAACTGCGTTCAGGTTGCCGAGCATTTCTGCCGAACGACAAATATACAATATCATCACCATGCAATCTGTGCGTATGTACGCGCAAATGTGAATCTAGCGTTTTCCGCGTACCATAAACACGTGTTAGTTAGGTACCTCTACGCGATTTATATTATTCCGACGCGGATACAGGGTGATCCGATAGCTGGCGTGTTACTAGGCATGACGACCCAAGCGGTTGATAGCCGGGGAAAACTAATACGTTGATACGTGCCCTTGTGTATACAGTATACACTGTACAAATAATATTATTTTATAGATGTTTTTCCTTTCTTTTTTTTCCCCCGTCGGACGTACGCGAGCTAGTTCATAAAATAAATAAATGGGTAGATATAATATATACACCAGAAGTACGCCTATATAGTATATATACATGTAGACGTCAAGACTCGGGCGCGCTTGTGCGTCTGTGCGCGCGCTGCGGCGAATGGAAAGCAACCGAGGTGTGAAGTGATCTGCCGGGGTTGTGTCCCCCGTGCACTCGCCGCCGCCCTCGCCCCTCGCCGTATCGCGGTCGTACCCCTACACCTCGCGCGCCGTGGCGGCGGCTACCGGCGGCCGTCTACCGCGCCGCGCTGCACCCCCATCCCCTCGGCCGATCATCCCCTCTCGCCGTCTTAGCCCTCCCCGTCCACCACCCCGCGCTCGCACACGCTTTCCCCCACACTCGCCACCCGCCCCGAGTCCGAGTGGCGGATCCGGGGAATTTTGTCACGACGGTTGCCTGGTTACCGGCTTTATGTGGGCGGCAGCGTATACCGCGCCGAGCATACCGCGCTATGCCGCTCGGGTTTTTCCGCCGTCTACAGCAGTTCGCGATACGCACGCGGCGGCCGAGGGGGCGCATTGATTTTGCTTTCCTCGACCCGCGCGCGTTACCCTCCGAAAACACGACCACGATAACGTATATACATAATAAATGTGTACACACGCTCAAATACATATATTGTAACGTGTGTGTGTGTGTGTGTGTGCGTGATAACACCACACTCGCGCAACATGCCTACACGTGCAAATTTGCACCGACGTATGCGACAAACGTCGAGTCTATAGTAATTTATACAGCCTATGTCGCGCGGTGCGTCCCTTATCGCGGGGGAGGTATTCACAGTTTTCCCGGGATGACCTAAGACGACCTGTTGTTGTTGGTGAAAATGAGAATGTTACAGTATGGGGTGGTGTACACCTACTACCACGGAACACCGTCTGCCAAAGGGATTAGTCAGTTGAACCTGCGGTCATGTCTGTTTAAGCTCCCTCCGAATCTCGAGTATACGCGCCGTAACCACACTAGCTCAGTACTTCCCAACTGGTGTTCCGCGAAACCCTAAGGTTCCGTGGGCCGACGCTAAGATGAGATCCGTGAGGAATTTGAGAAAAAATAAATAAATTGGCGTAGAACATTTTCGATTCAAAGTGCGATAAAACCACCTTTGCTGATGTTTTTTTTTTTCTATATTAACGACGTTCACATTTGTGCCGGAAGTGTCGGACTGCTCCACTCATTCGAGTATACAAAAATTATGTCTGCGGTATTTCTATGATTATGAAAAAATAAAACGGAAGTATCTCAAAACGTTCAAGTTCCTGCCATATATATACATGTTTCGTGGACGTTAACGTGGCGTACCGTCGATCGCAAAAGCCGTGACGATGGCGGTTTTATGAGCGTACGTATAGCTTTTTTATCTTCTATTTATTGCGCTAGTCAACGGTGTGATGAAACTATTTTTTCTCACTGTCGAACGGCATCAAACATTTACAACCTTAAGGGTTACGACAAGTGCGCAGTACAAGCGCAAAGACATTCGTAAAACGATAAAAAAAAAAAATGAAAATACCAACTGAGACGGTCTGGACTGTAGGCGGCGTTGAGTTTATAAAATATACAGTCTGCCTCGCTGGCTACTATCGCATATAATATTCTAGCGCACCGTTTTGTACAAAACGTAAACAGCGGTCCACGGTTTAGGTCCGATAAAAAAAAAATGGAAATCGGTGGCACAAGGTGGCTTGTGTTTTTTCCCGTTCTTAAGCCCATTCAGCATAGGGTAAGCGTTCATAGTATGCATACCGTTAGAAATATTCGTGTAACGAATCGGGACCACCTCCGTTGTACTTTTTCGTAGTGGTGAGATCGTGTCGGTTAGGAACGAAACGTTCGTTTGACGGATTATTATTATAATGTTAATGCGGATACGCCATAATATCGCGAATTTCTTTTCCTATATTATGCACCCCGTCTTTCGCACGGCGAACACATGATGGATGTTTGGGGTGTTTTTTTTTTTTTACTGGTCCGCAAACGTTACCCTAAATCACGAATTTCACTCGCGGCGCAAGTGCTGCAGCAGTCGAAAATGCGCCCCCACCAGTCGAATAAAAAACCGATGATTGGATCATATAAAACGACTGTAATAATATACATAGTGGCCACATATGCGACGACACAATGCGAATTAATACCAACGTAATGGCTTCAAACCGGAAAATATTATACGAATTAAACACCGCGGTACACGCAGGGGTGGAGAGCAAACCGTATTATAATTGATGGGGATAACATATTATGATCGTGTTCAACCGTTTACTTTTTCCCCGTATTATTTATTGAGGCCATTGTTACAAACGGTCCACCGACGTCGGTATCTTTGGACCAGACGACGGACGCCGTTACGATACAGCCTTTACGAAATATTTCACTTTGTTACAGTGTTATAATACCTGTTACAGTGTTTAACCTTAAAAGTACTATTCTCTAACCGCACACTGTTTTCCTAAATCTCACGTTCACTTGCAATTCCGATTAGTACGCATTTCTAAAAAATCATTATACTCGTATTATTTTAGAATTTATATGTTTTTTAATTTTATAAGACTAACGCAATGTTAGGTATACTTAAAAAAATTGGAAAAATTATGTGGCTAGTATGAAATGTTTCTGTGTTCGAGTGGTGTAACTCAACAGTAGTACAGAACCGGACGAATTCAAAACCAAGGAAGAGGCATACTCTTAAGATTCACAGACCGTTTTGATCGAATTATATTTTAAACATTTCATAGAGAGAATATGTTCGATAAACTTCAACATAGTGCTCTATATATTAAATGATTTCAACGCGACAATGAAAATCCTCTCTATTTCTCGGTATTTTTTCGTTCTATTTCATCGCCATCATTCTACGTCCTGTTTAGGCCTTTTCTAATAACTTTCCTGCAATCAAGCGTTTAAATGCACTTTTGGCGATTTGTTTACCACTGGATTCTGCGAATCACAAGCGAACCGTTGAGATTTCTCTGCTGCATTACAAAAACTGTATACTGTTAGAGTAATCTTGTGTTCCAGTTCTAATGTCATAAATTATTTAATGGGACGTTTAGTGCGTATAACATGGATTGACATCGTGGAAAGAAAATTTCGAGAAAATCAAACGCTGGTCGCGTCTCGCTCCGAATCGAAAAATACATTACAATATAAAATATACATTTATTACTATTATTATTATTGCCTAGGTATTATCGATAGCGTTGTGGGTGGTTCGTTGTTCGTGTTCTAAAATTAATCGTTCACATATATTTCGTTACGATGTTTTAAAGCTTGAAGGAGTTGCCCGCCTGACGTATCGTGCATTATATAATATATAATATATGGAGCGATATACGCCCATTCGTCGAATATACGAGTATATACACGACCCCGGTCGTAATGATATTACATACGTTGTACACCCGACAACGAGATACGTCGATTTACATACATTATACACTCTCCCCGTGTACGCAGTATTACACGCGCATGTATATAAGGCTATACTGTACAGGGTGATTTATTGACCGCGCCCACCCCCTTTTTCGGCCGTAAAAATGATAAGGTACTTTTTGATTTTTTTTAATGTTCAAGTTACCGTAAAAGCCAAATTATCCATACGGCCTTAATGTAGTGCCAATACAATTTTGTACGTACTGCGGTATTCCGTTTAGGTAATTTTTCTGTGAACTTTGATGTGTCGAAATCAAAATTCGAACGAGTAATATTGTTGAATTGACCTTATTCAAGTATTATGGAAAATATTGCGATACCATGTAATTATATATTATATCATATTATCAGTATGATTATTGCTACTGATTCCGTGATAAGGCGGATTTTACACTTTTCATAGGCAATTTCGAATGTAAATATTATCGAAAGTATACTGCGACATTTGACTCCGGTACACGGAAAATCGACTGAATAACACTTTGCGTTGAAAATATATGGTGGTCCCGTTTGAAAAAAAATAAAGTTCGTACTACGGCCTCAGGACATCCTTAAGGTTGGGATGAAAAAAAAAATTTTCAGAAAACATAGAGGTGTACCATAGTAACCAATGGAAAATCCTAGCTTGAGCATTTTTACGGCCAAAAACGTAGGGAACACGGTCAACGAAACATCCTGCGGGCAATACAGGGCCACATATAAATATTACTATGAGTATTACGATAAGCGTATACGCACACCGGACGAGTTGCACTCGCGCCGCAGCCGGTGAAACAGAAGAGGACATTGTGATCAACCCACTACTTGTGTGCAACTATACTCGTATACATTATATATACTATCTGTTACCATACCGAACACGTTTACATGTATACGCGCATCGTGCATTGTGTACAAACCACCCGACGTACGCGCCATATGGGCCGTACAATACGGCGGACTGGCGCGCGGCCCTCGGGGTGGCTGTCCGTGTTTACCCCGTGCACATAATACGACTTGGCCGCGCGCGCGTGTACCGCGGACGCGAAACGGAACGCGTCATCGGGGTGCACCCGGAGGAGAGACATTATATTATGCTCGGTACGGCCACCGCACACGATAATTTATCGTACGCAGGACCAGGACGCGCGCGCGCACGCACACGCCACTCGTGTGCGCGAGAGCGGTGCAAATCTGCCCCCGGGGACGTTCACCTATACGTCGGGGCGTTTTTCGCGTAGTTTTTTTTTTTTTTTCACATATACACATAACCTCCGTCCGAACCCGATACCACCGGCACCGCGGCCGTCCCCTCCGCGCGTAACGTACGATATAAAAAAAAAAACGTATACAATAATATCGTCTCGTTCCTTTTCTATTCTCCCCTCCCCTCACCTCCACACCCCTCCCCCCCCGTCCACGTGTCGTCGGTTCGCCCGAATTTTTTCCTCGCCGCCCGAGGCGAAGCAGGTTTTCGCGTTTGTCAAACGCACTCGACGCGGTGCTTTTGGGAATCGATTTGCAAACACCGAACGCACGCAACGACCGCCTTATGTTCCGACTGCTACCACCCCCCCCCCCCCCCCCCACCACCGCCGCCGCTTCTGCGACTTGTACATAAACACACATGTGTACGATGTACCATGTTGTATCGGGACGACGAGAGAACCCCGCGGGGACGTAGTGAGCCGTAACGCGTATAATACGCGTACGCACCGGGGCTTGATGATAACAATAATATGTATAATTCGTTATAGTTCACCGAAGAGACATCGCCCCGCGCGTACATGGACTTTGGACTACGCGCGGAAGACTGCGTCCACACTTGTAGCCGCTACCGGCATAAATACCGCCGGGTGAACACTGGAGTACTGCTGGCCGCGATCGCTGTAGGTCGATTACATATTATAGCGAGTTGTTTAGCGATAACGTACGCATTTTATTTTCTTCGATACAGTGATTTCCTAGCTTGAAATTCGTTTCGTTTCTCGTTCGGAAAATATGAATTTGATTTGGCACATTTTTGAACATTTTTAAGCATATTTGGTTACGACTACAGTTTTTCATTTTATATGTAATTTTTGCACAAAAGTAGTTCACTTTACAAAATAATTTTAGATTTCAAAGAAGATTTTTACACATTTTACTAAAGCTGGATCCAAACAGATTGAATAAAAAATATCGTATTGTACATCGATGAATTGACGTGTGATTTTTCAGCGGTGAAAAAAAATCTATGCGTTACGGTTTAAAAAGGCTGACGCTACATATATTTTTTATTTTATTTTTTATTTATTTACGCCAATCGGCTTTTGCATATAACAATTATAAATATTACTGTGACAATAGTGAAATAATAACAAAGAGATTTTTTTTTTTTTACTTTTAAGGCCAAAGATCAAAATTGTTTTCATTTGATGAGCGCATGGCTCTAGTTAAGGGATCATTAGAAAGGAAATTTGAATATACTTCGGAAATGTGGTTCAAATCATGATTGTAATGGAAACGAAGAAAGGAATCGCTAAACCTACTGCTGAAGTGTTTGGATATTATTCGCTTAAGCGTGGAGCAGGCGAACGGAAATAAAAATAAAAATATAATCTTTAACAGATATTATTTGGTTAATATTTGCGTTTCCTCGGTTTCTCGCTCATTTTGAACTAAATGAGAGTTCAGAAAATAGTGGCATGTACTGGCAGAGAAATCGGTATATCGTAATAGATATGGGTGTTTTACATTGTTAAGTGTCAGTAGCTAAATGACGCATCGAGAACGAATAAACCGTGAGCGATCGAAGTGTAAAACAATCCTATATCCAATAATGGTGTATTATAGAAGAAACCATCCGTGTAGCCGTGGTTCGTGGAAAAAAACCAACAGCACAAGACCATACACCTTGTTGCGTCGACGAACCGTTGCCGGGAAATCCTGTCGCCGGAGAGTTAAAATCAACAGTCCGAAGGCGTTGTATCTAAATAATATGTATGTATATTGTATAGTGACTGTTTTTTTAAAATTTTTTTTTCTTTATATTCGATGCGTTTAATGACTTAACGGGTAACAAGACAACGACGACTGCACGAAAATAATCGTATAATTTATGTTTTAACCTAAAGAGCTATGATTTACAGAACATAACCGACGTAGGTACAAAAAGTTTCAACAAAACGCAGTGCACGTTTTATCCGTAAAAAAAGCCACGTTTTAAGATTTATTACACAAATATTATCATCAATGTACGCATATATCGAAACCATCGAAAAGGCTTATCTTAAACTTGAAAAGTTAATAATAATAAAAAAAAAAAATATTAGCTGAGACAATTATATACGATCAACGAGACTAAATACCTTCTCAAAATATGTCTCGCACATCAATTTGAACTTATTAAGAATACAATATTGTCTGTCTTATAAACTGATTATTAATGATAAAAAATATTATAAGAAAAACCACCTAACTTTCATTATAAATAATATATTAATATTTAAAGTTGTCATTCGATAAAAAAGAATTCGTCTTGAAAATGGTTATATCATGACATTGAATAGCATGAGGAGGGAGGCTGCCCAGTGGCAGAACACTCGGGAAACAGATTTAAATAAATTACACCAAGAGAGCTTAATAACACGTACAACGAATGATAATAATTTAACTGACTGTCAACAAATAAAATATAAAGTACATAAAGTGTCTGGCGAACAAAGATATTGTAGTTTAAAAGTATTAGCGTTTGAACGAATTGAGCCTTTTGACTCTTACAGCCTATATACTGCTACAAACGATATAAAACACTAGCAAAAAAAAAGAAGGAAAAAATACGTTTTTACAGGCAAATAAAATATCGACATTTTAAATACCACGTTTTAAAAATGTGACGTCGTCAGTCGTCTCATTCTTATTTTGTATATTTTTACTGGTATCTTAAACGTATTGATCTAATAGGACACACCCTTGCATCTTATTATGCGGACCATACAAAATGAAAGTGTACGGCAATCGTTATAAATGTATACTATAAAGTAAACGCAACGTGATTCTATGTGAACACATGATTATACATAGATCAAACATGAACGTAGTTAGGTATGTAGCTGACCTAGGAATCTAATAAATATTACGGAAAGATGCAATGAGAATCTCGGACTAAGGATTAGTGCATATTATTTGATGCTGAAAATCGCTGCAAATAAGACGGACATTAAGGGTTAAACGCATCGGTTAGTACCAAACTAGTCCAATAACATCGATTCGTCGCATATGAGATTACGTGTTGCAGTTGCAGAATCATATAATATAATAATGACGACGTATATATGAGGTAGGTTAGTGCTCGTCTTTAACTGTTTAAATGGTCGTTTTGAATTGTAATTAATAATTTTTAATCGCAGTGATCAAATTGTTCTTGGGATCTTCGCACTTTTTTTCAACCATTGTTCGGTGAGATTGCAATTATAATATTTGCACGTGACTAAAAGGACGTACAACACACAATCCTAGAACACGATTAATAAAAACAATAGTACGTGAACAATTCATGTACGGCCAAAGACAGCACAAGTTTTCATTTTTTTTCCACCGGATGTTATAATAATATCTAACCCAAATAAGTTGGCAACAATTATAAAACGGGACGGTCATCGGATTCTGACAGATCGTAGACGGTAACGAAGAAACTGAGTGTTGTCAAATCGGTTTAATTGATCGATACTCGTCGACTTAAAATGTATAAGCATCCAGCCACTACAAAAAAATTTAACAAGAGTACACGAAAAAATAATAATGTGCGCATAAAACAATCCGTCGTCGGTTGGTGTTTTATTTATTATGTTTACATTTATTGTGTCGTACAGCTGATAACACTCTGTGTAGTATTGTTACTGAAAAATGTTTCGACCTGACCGAAAGCACAACCGCGATGACTCGGGATGAGCCGTTTTCGACCAGAATGAAATTGTATCCCTTTTCGGTCGTTCTTTGTCCACTTTAAATTTTAATGTTCATTGTTTTGGTCACTAGTTTTTAAAACTTTCAAAGTACAGAACAAGGTAACTTCCAACATCTGTAATTGATGATCGATAGCAGTATAAAGCTATGAATATATTATATGGATTGACAAAAAACAACAATATTTTTCATAGTAAAAGTTAAATGTCTTATTTACATGTTTATACATATCATAAAACTTGTACACGATACGTGCAATATTAAAAAAAGTTTAAGTGACCAACATAGTGAAATGGCCGAAAATATACATCATGGAAAGTTTTATTTTGGCCGAAAAGGATCTTGCCCGATTATACTTTTGTGATAATAATTTCCAATAATTCACCAATAATTTGCAAAACATTTCATATTATAATTGAATACTATTTAGACATTATACGTATCGCGAACACGTGACAATCGAAGCGCGACGTTTCGAATTTAACCTGCATAATGCATTTTAAATTATACATGTTACACCTGTTAGGCGAATTCATTGAAACAAAAAACGACAGTACCTGTACATTATGTTCGCGGATTCTTGTGAAAATTAATTCGAGATGATTTCTCCGAAAACACACCGAGATGATGTTAATAGTAATCGTTATAATATAAATATACATTGAAATACTGAGAAAAAGTCGTATATGCAGCTGTGTAAATAGAATTAGTTTTTTTTTTTTTCGTTTTTTTCGATCTCAATACGTGATGCGAGTACCTATACTTTATTGTTTGTTATATGTATATAATAATCACGTAAACGTGTAAAAAGAAATATCAAATTTTAATTTTGGATCGAAGAACTTCAAAAATGCCCCGAAAACAATAAAATTATCTAAAAAATTTTCGAAAAACGAAAACTAAAATGTCTTCTTCTCATTCTGAGGTATACAAGTAACGTAGAAATATTATACGGCAAGCTTTTGGAGGGGAAAAAAAATGCAAAGGAAATCGAAATCCCAGCCCTACTCATGAGTGAATATGGTATATATTATTATAGTTCTTAGAATCGCATATTACTTTACAGGACGTTTGTCTATTATTACACCGACGTATAGTGTTCGACACAGAAAAAAAAGAGAAACACTGCGCGGTTTCCATCCCGTGCGTTTGTACACGGCATTTCGATTCGTTTCTTCGAACTTTCTCGCGGTAAATTATGTTATTGTTTATTTTGTGCTGTTCATCAATCAAGCGGATCGGTTGTGCGATTGATTGTTATGATTAACCATTAGTCAAAAGTTATATAAAATTGCTAAATAAGCAACAATTTGCAATAAGTACAAGATCGAAGTAAGGAGTCGGATCGAGATTTTTTCTTATCGTTGCGATCATACGAGTATACCATCCTTATTGCACATAGACAGATATATTCTGCCTAGACTTGTAATATTGGCAAAAACCACGAAAATATCTATTAATCCTGCGTCACATGAGTATAATTTTGTTACGTAATTAATATAATCTCTAGTCGATTCCAATATTTACGAAATGTAATTTGTCGTATATTTGTTATTTAAACATTGACGATTTCACGATAAAAAATAAATAAACGTAATTACAAGCGTAACCGTCGAATGGATAACTTCTTCTTCTTCTTGATATTTTATGGTCCTTGAAGGACTTTCGCTGCCTCTACTACGTTCCTCCGTCTATCTCTGTGAGTGCTGTCTGCTAATGTCACTCCCTAGGTGCACTTGTTGAGATATCAACGTTGACCCTATCTGTCCAGCGCTGCCTAGGGTGACCTCTTTTGGTCTTTTCCCATTTATCTTTCCTTCCAGAGCTTTCTTTAAGATTCAATTTGACCTCCATACATGTCCTGCCCACTCGATTCGTTTACCCATGAGGTAAGCATTAATACCGGGTTTTTGGTAAATTTGTTGTACTTCTCTATTAGTTCTTCTTCTATACTCTTAATTTTCTAAAATAAGTCCATATATCCTTCAAAGTACTTTTCTTTCAAAACAAGTCATTTTTTCCTCATCACTTATGATAGTTGACCATTTTTCACACGCGTATGTTAATACTGGTCGTAGAAAACTTAAGTACAGGCGTTCTTTTGACCGTCTAGAGAGGAGTTTGGACTTAAACGATTTTTCCAAAGCATAGTAACCCTTGTTAGCGGCAGATATCCTTATTACGGACAACTAGCTAAACTATAACGAATAAAATCACCGAGTTCATAAAATACTATTTACAAATGTCCAGTACATAAGAAGTTATAGCTGCATGCATAGTCACGGTTCAAAACCGCATGAGTCATGTGTAAAAATTAATTAAGCCGGTCATTTAGACGCTGGATCAAGATAGTGACGATACGTGTATAAATATAACGACAAATGTCAGCACGGAAAAACAACATCGCGTACATAAAGTTATATTTCTAAATTTTTATCTTGTACATTACAGTGGTCTGAGACCTCTGCATGCAGCGGGCCACGTATTATTTTCCACTAATCTCGCGGTCCGCATCCGTCGTTAAAACGTGTGCATTTTACGTGAAAATTCAACTTTTATTATTATAATAATGTTTACGAGTAAATTTTAAACTACAAGCTATTACAGATATTTATCATTATTAATACATAACGTATACGCTAACGTATTTCAATTTTTTATTTTATTTACTATTTTATTTTTAGTGAGATAATTATTGACGATGCAATCCTCAGCGAGCTTTCTACGTGAATGTCAATGAGCAGAGTTCTGGTTTTCGATTCTACAACAGTTGTCATTCGAGAAATAATTATGAACCCAGGTGTACTCGTACCACCGAAGAGATACATAATTTTTAACGCGCGTTGTTTCGCAATTTTTTTGTCCGTGTCGATATATTTTGAATAAGAAAAAAATTGAGTTCAAAGTTCAACGTTAACGTACTTTTCTTTTGATGTTGTACCTATTGTTCTGTAAATCGATCATTTCCGTTTGCATATCGTCAACCGATAACGGAAAGGGAATTGAATACAAATTAAAGAACTTTTTATCGGCTTGGAAATCCAAGAGCGTCGAAATCACGAACTGGATTGGTATTAAATCACAATTTTCGTAATTTTTCCGCAGCCACGACTTGAAGGTTGAAAACGATGGTCTCGAGCCGTTTTAATTTCATCGGAGTAGAAAAGATACGCGGCACACATAAAATGCGATCACGGACCTCAAGCGGAGGACACAAGGCGGAGGAGGCCGCGTGTTCAAGACTGTTAAAAATTTAAATACGTTCACACGACGTAACGAAACCGAGTACAATACCATGTACGATTACTGTAAACATTATGTGCAGCGCGCAGTCGGTCGGGTGCTTGTCGTAAATAATTTCTCCGGCCGTATGTGCCAACTAGGCCAACATTTAATTTTTATGTAAATTGTCAAATAAGCAATGTTTATTAGTAAGATAGGCCAGTGAAGCAAATGAGCTGAGGTAGCATATTGTAAATTAATATTTAAGACAGCCGGTCGGATGAGACCGGGGCAGAGTGTGTATGTTTCGGTTGAAGCACGTACAGCGTGTAGAGACTACGACGCCACGCTTTATTTTGTGTTTTATTTATATAGGCTTTTGGTGTGAATTATTGTTTTATTTTGAAAAACCATCCAACTCTTAATAATCGAACTAATATTTATTAGTTTTTATTATTAAAGAGAGGATAGACCCACGAAAGTGCGGTGTACGACAATACGTACGAAACGGAGAACCGCCGGAGCGTCAAGAGATTCAGTGATATTTATAACGCACGTCGCCACCACCCCGGTGGTCTCGGAACGTATTACAATAACAATGATGATAATTTTCGGCCGAAAGTTTATGTACGGCACCGAATTCCCGTGCGATCCCCGTGTCTTTAAAAGTAATAGAAATAATTATAGTAATAATGAAATTCGTTAAAATTTCGTAACGTCATTATTTTCTATACCGATACTTATCCGCGTTCAACCCCGTCCGCCGGGGTATGAAATAATATTCGGGACGTGCGCATTCGAAATGAGTTACAAAGTAAGTACACCTACTAGGCTTATTTTAACAGTCATAAACCGGTGAAATGGTACTCTTTTTTAAATCTTTTAAAAAAATACTCTCAAAACGTTTTTTCGCTACTAAACTATGACTTTCAAAAAATTTTTTTTCGCTACAAAACTATATATACAGTGTACCACTGAACATCTCAACTGGGTGACCATTGAAATGGGGTTTTCGGGAAGTGATAGGGAGTACTTGAATACATATTTTCAGACCAATTTCAAATTTTTAGCTCTCTCGGTACGCGTATGCGCAATACAACTTACTTTTTTTTAAAATGGCAACCCAAATTTTTTTCTGCAGATTCGGGTAGAGTATTTTTTTTTAAACATTTATTGTATAAAAAGTTTTTTTCTATTTTCAAAACTGACCAAGTAAGAGTAAGTCAAAATTTGGATTTATGCATAATTCGTGTTTAATGTATATATGTATATTCTTTATAGATAAATTAACTATTGCACCAATATCATCTTATCGTAAATGTAAAATATTTGAAATATTAATCGAAAATAAAACAATAATAATGTATGCGTCCAATAGTTGTTATACGGCAAAAAAGTTATTATTTCAAAAAATTATAACTATTTTTATTTAGTATATCTAAACAATCAATACATTTTTTTGCAATTTTTCACGCAATTTTTCCATTCTGAACTTAAACAGTACCTATAACGTGCCTATAAGGTTTCATTCGCGGAGAACGTCTACAGTGACACACCTAAATTCACAATAATATATACCCTGTTACTATGATAATATGCTGCAGTTGATGCGTCCGTTTGTTCGTGGATGATTCCATTCGGAATATTGTTCGTGCATGCTCAATGTATTACGAAGTATACAATGCAATAACATCAAACGGGCTTTTAATCGACTTTGGTTGGACTGTCTTAACACGCGAATACCTGCACTCCGACCGATACACGCGCATAAATATTTCCACTTGTCGATTTGTACAATATTGCAGTTGCAGCTTCATTATTTTCATCCGGTCGACCCTCGGTGTTCACTCGACTTGAAGTGTACATTATACGAGATAGGTAATAATTTTATATTACACAAAGGACCCGAAGACGCCTCGCTGAGCGATAATCACTTTATTACGTCGGACGCGTCCGCCTAATTCTTCTCGTGGTGGGTGGGGAAGGAAGCAAATACGAGCGGGGTGTCTCTTACAATGTCCAACAGCGAGTTTTACCTGTATGTTTCTACACACGCGTTTCCTGTATACGTGCGCGTGGGCGTGGGTGCGCACTGCCGGGACTCGGAGCTTGTCTGTTTGACAGATGGCAGATATGAAGACGTCAGCAGACAACACGTATGGAGGGCTCGCGACGGAACGAACGCACGAGAAATCCCTGGGCCGCCGCCGTTGCGGTTCGTTATAATAATACATGCGATATGCATTTTATGTTTTTTTTTTTCCCATTTTATTATTGTTAATCCTCCCCGTAAACGACGTGTACAGTGTATCACGTGTACCGTAACGCGCGACCGTTTTTTCCTCCTCGTAGCGTGTACAACATCACGACGACGACGACGACGGGAGGTCCGACGGGCTAATTTCCGGAAAAGAAATTCGTTTTATATTTTTATTATTATTATTAGCCGTTTGTATTCGGATCGTCTGCCGCGGCCGCTTATCGTGCGCGCGTCATTATATTTTTCCTTCAACGACCGTGTAACCCAATTTCTTCGTCACGTCTCACGAACTTTTTGCGCCCGTACGCAACGATTCATACGCGTTACGCATTTTATTCGACGTTAATGTGTGGCTATAGATTTTTCGACATTTTAAAAAATCGAAGGCGAAAAAAAAACAAAAACAAACCGATCCTAACAATTATATTGTATATTGTAACCATAAAACAGCGACGACGTACACAACATCTCAATTGCTACGTCTGTGCAGGTACGCTATACTCTGGTAACATATTGCTTTCATATGATATCGATGTGCCATTGCTGCTGCTGTTGTTGTTGTTAAACGTCTGTAAACGTACAGTAGTCAATACGCGCGTCGGTTGAAAGAAATCGCGAAAACTGCGTCTAATAGTAGGTATAAAAATCGGCATTTTCAGAGTATATTTTTTTTTCGTTTTTCACCGCCGGCCGTTTTGTTATGCCAGAGTTATGACGTGTTTGCTTAAAGATCTATTGCGAATAAAAACTTCAAGTTTCGCGGTATCCCGGTGCATTATTTATACAAAAAGGGTTCAATTGTTTTTATTTTTTTTTAACGTTCAAGCACTTTAAATCGTTTTCACTTGTCTGCGCGGTTTTACTTTACGCTCGATTAGTAATTAAAATGTGTTGGTGAATAATAAATGGTAATTTTGTCTGAGCAAACACGTATTAATGTGTTGCCGAGCTTAAACACGGCTGAGACCATTTTTCATTGTCCTTTGGGTAAAATTATGTTGACTTGACTTTTATGCGCACGTGAATATTAATCTGCGCGTTAGTTAAAAACAATTGTTGCCGTACGAATACATTTTTAAAGACAACCTCGCCTTTAATATCCTTGAGCCGGGAAAGTTTTATTTTTATTAAATACGCGCGCCGGCTCTCCTCGCGAACGAGCAGAACGGATTTAACGCGGTGCAGAGCAGTGTTGTAAATATTGTGATTTCCAGCACGTTGCTTGTACTTCGGTCAAGCACCCGCGGTACAGACGTGTCACCACCATATTCTTCGGACCGGGAGTAGTATTATACAAGTACTACATCAAGCCGCTCCTGCGGTTTAATCGAACACGTATAAATGTATCAGGAAATCAACGTTTCGTTCAGACTCCAGTCGGCACGTACACCGATTAGAGCAGCAGACGGTGTTGGGCGGGGGCGTACTAGACGTGTAGCTATGGTATTGTATCGAAATTTCTCGTCTCGTGTCTCGTCAAAGTTCTGGTGTACTTATATTATATTATACAATATACATGTCTCACGTGTACAGTATTACCTGCAAAACCGCAAGCTTCGCGGAAAAGCGCCCCCCACGGAAACCGTACGAGTATACATAACACGTGTGCGTGTGTGTTTGGATTCGTGTGCGTATTCGTGTATAACACGTATCACGGTGCGTAGGTACTACGATGGTGTGTACAGAAGAAGTAATCATTTTCGACATCCCGACGACGACGACGACAACGACTCCGCCGCACGTGTTTTCTTGTACGTACAGTTTCGACAAATATAATCAAAACCACTCGCGGCGCGTTGTAATAATAATAATAATATACCGTTATTAATATCATTGTTTTTAAATTTGATAGTTTCGTCGGAAACGTCATTGTCTCGACCGTGCACTTCGTGTTCACGTCGCTTTTTCGCGTAAAAGCCATACCAGAACACCGATGTATATACATGTATTTATTTAATATTTATATTTGATACAAAATGTCGACGTCGCATAAAGTATTGTTTCCAAGAAAACGTATGGAGCGCGCAACGTACACAAATAATAACGAGATTTTAAGTTACTACGTGAGTCGGGATAGATTTATAAGTATAAAAAGAAAAAAAATAATAAAAAAAGAAATACCGTTTGAATGTCTACCCAATACCATACGTAAAGCGGTATATTACATTATAATATTATTCACGTGTCCATGCGTGGTTTATGACGCTCAGTCTTGAAATTTGAATAACAACATTTCGAGTTGCCTCTGCTTACGTCATGCGAGTTTATTCGAACAGCCTATTTCGAGCAGCAAGGTCCGAGAAAGGAAATTTGATAGTAGAAAATGTTTTAGTAAAAGTTCGCTTGCGGAAATCTATAAAGGAAATTCGCTATCGATCATTAACGTTGTCGGACGATAGTTCATCAAAACGTTTAAACCTTATCAAACAGTAGGTACAAATATATAATAATATTTTCTGATTATATGTAGCACCACGATGTTTATGAGAGACATCTCATCTGTCTCTTTTGGCACAAACAAACATGTAAAATACAATTTTAATGGCCAAGACGTTCATTTCTATTGCATCGAAGAGAAAGAAAATCAAAGAAAACATTTTTAATATAAAAAAAGTTTTAACGATCAGTACATAGTCTTTTTGATATTTTCAACTAAAAATTATTTACAATTATGTTCCACGCCGAATCGTAAACGGGTATTAATTCGACCGTTTGGTGAAAACTCAATGGCTTAAAGTATATTGCTGTTGTTTATCATGTTGATCATTATCATTGTTTATTCATAAACTGTAGCCTGTAGGCACATACATGCGACGTATACTAGTTTAGATTGTACAATATGTTCTCGCCATGTATGCGTAAGTACAATATGCTAATGCGATGACACATGAACTGATGTACATATTATTATATATGTAACCACATTTCATAAAACGTGATAAAATATTTGAATTTTCGAATGTGTCCTTCTCACCATTTTGTGCGGCTGCCATTGATGTTGCTATTAAATTTTTTGATCGTAACCGAGATAGATTTTAACGGTTTGGCGAAAAATTGTCATTACATATTTTAGAAAACTTGTTTTTTTTTTTATCAATAACCTTTGCGAGCAATAAAAACTCTAGTAACCTAATTTTAATCAAATGTTCGCACATGGAATGCAAATCAAATATAAATAAACAATCGCGTATATAATAAAATTATAATACGTGGTATGCACCCAAATGTTAAGCAGTCGTCTTATTATATTACCAACGACGTCCGATTTTTATACCGACACGTATTTCAATAATTTCAACAATTATTGAATCCTACTTCGATTCCAATCCAACAAGTTGTTGGGTGCTGCAGGTATTCCGCATAGAAATCTATTATTTTACGTGAATAATCGATAGACGTGGTATTATTTTGACGTATCTCTCGTCGACCGATTCGCTCGCATATATATAATACGAGTACCTGCCTATGCATATGAATTATTTTTAAGGTAAAAAAAAAAAAAAAAAACGAGTCTGGATTGCTCAGCCGTCAAACGAGTTGTATGTATAGGCACTGCACGCGTATAGCAGATATAATATATTATATTACATTATTAATAATAATAATAATAATATGGCCTCGAGAAACGGATTCGAACGGAGAACACCGAGATGTATTTAAATACAATAAATAGGCGTGTGTGTGTGTGTGTGATGGGATTAAAAAGAAAAAAGAAAAAATAAAAAAGGAAAAAACAAAACCGCCGTACGACGACGACGTTTTGACAGAGCACGAGAAGTACGACCGCATATACGGGTACACAACCGGGTGTGGTGGCATCGGCCACTGCGGGCGGAGCGAAAAACGGAAGAATGCGACTGATGTTCTCGGCGGTACACGTTGCGCGTTGTTATTATAAAATGCATTCATGTTCATGCTTATTATACATGCGTACGCGATGAATGTCTTCGCCGGGCGGTTTTAATTTCTCAGCCGCGCTATAAATCAATATTAAACCGTACATTACATTATTATGTTTCGCCCGTGTACCTGCATTATTTATTGAAGGTATTCGTACCAAAAGGACATCGTACGGGGGACGATTATTACACAAGTACTCTTAGACGAGTTCAGATTGTGCTTGAACGTGAAATCGGGTGAACAATGTGTGGACGTTCTGTTGAATTGATACATCTCGATGGATTTTGAGAATTTGCCTTTATTGCAGCGACGTGAAATGATAGACGTGACGGAGCTACAGTTGCAACTGCTGTGACGTATATAAACAATGGAGTAATTGATATCGCAATGGACGGGATAGAACTCACAGTACAAAAGCCGCCTGCAGGCGGTCAAAAGCAGAGCGTATACTCGAAGAAAATGAATACGACGGCGTTGGGTGCGGAAGGAAGGGAAAAGACAGAGATATAACGTGACGTGATGTGTTTTGGTTATCCAAACACTTAAAGGATAGTGATTCGTCACGAGGCGAAGGATAATAGGTAATATTTAATCTCAACATTCGTAAGTAATATATAATGTAATAACACTGCAGCGGAACAACTGGTGAGTGATTAAAAGTCGTATGTTGGACGGCAAGATATATCCTACGTTTGAGCAATACTATTGAAAGATTATCTCATTGGAAATTAAAGAGTTTTTCGGACTATAGTCAAAATCGTTCTTACAGTAAAGAAGTGTCGACTTGGCGTCCGAATAAATAATATTCACCTGAAATCACGTCACGGCGATCTCTTCGCAAATCCTATCGCCACGAAGGGGATGCACGTGTGGGGAAAATGGGAAAAAAAATTGGAGGGCGGCTTAAAGGAGGTGCCACAAAAAAACCATTTAAATGTTCACAGGTAGTCGGCTGTATAAATAAATATACGTATGTGCATGTATGTGTATAAATATATGTGTATATAATACACGTTCGTGTACAAGCGATAACCCTCGAAAGCTTGCAAATGAGTCGGATTAGTATTCATGTCGGGCACCGCGAACGCAGCCCCTCGCGCCGCACCGCCAACACTTCGGCTGGCCACCACCGGACGTCTGGGCGAAAACCCGACCGACCCTCGACGAGGCAGGCATCCGGCGAACGCGAAATCCCCGTGCACGCGATCCCTTTTCAACATCACCGCGCGCGACGGCTGTCCCTCGTTCCCGCGGCCGTGTCGTCCCGCCGCCGAGTTTGACCTTTTAATTTTACGCCCGCCGCGACGGGTCACTCGCCGCTGCTCCCGTCCGATCTTGTAAGCCCGCAAAGGCCGCGCGAACGCGTTCACAAATCCCCGATAAATTAGTATACACGTCCGCGAGGACGTGCCGACAATGTCTCGCGAGACCCGTCGTCGTGCGCAAACACATTTTCATCCCCTATCGCGCATTGTACGCGTGCATCGTGTACACCTATCGCTCATAAAAAGTGAACATTTTTTTGAAAATAACACCGTAATAGAAAAGGACTATCTTATAAGCATTCGGTGAACCATCATACCACGATTATGCCATAAATTTTTTTTGTAATTTTTCGTTTGTTTTTCCCAATTATTCGGAAAAATGTGTAGAACTTAAAAAAATAACCACGTGTAAATTAAAGTAGTTGTAATACATATTTGTATTATGTATATAATCCTCCCCCCCATTGAAAATATTCTTGTGTACCGTGTACGTCTGCACTGATTCCGAATCACGGGGTGCGGCGTTCAGGTGTTGCGTTATTGGGTACAGCGTAGATATCGGTTTTTTTTTGTTTTTTTTATGTTATTGTAGTTACTTGTCGTACGCCGAGTCGACGGATAACATTCGTATACGCGATTCACGTTATAAACCGTAGGATAATGTAATAATAAGGGCTGTGAAGTTGATGACCTAAAAAACATTAAAAAATGAGCAAAAAAATGAAAAAATGACAAAAAATATCCTAAAAAAAATAACCTAAAAAATTACAAATATTTGTTTAAAATTAACAAAATACAATTTTTTTTGAATATTTTTTAAAATTCTTTATTAATTTATCAAAGCTTACTAATATATCAAAAAATGCCATGAAAAATGAAATCAAATATATTAAATAAATAATTAAATAACAAAATTACAAATATTATAAATAAGTATTATAAATTTCAAAAATCAAAATCATTGCATTGTACAATTAGAGCGTATTTGATGTTATCAAAAGTAAATGAACAACGATTATCTGTTAATAAATATTTATACTTGGAAAAACTTCTCTCCACGTCCATTGAAGTAATTAGGGAAAATCTGAAATGGGCCAAATCATCAGCACTGAAATCATCCGGAAAACACACTCACTTGAAGCTTCTTCACCATTCAGAATTTTCGAAATTGTTGACATCGTTTGAAATCCAGTATTTTTGTCAAATACAGTCTTAAATTTGTTTTTAATTTCAATTCTATTAAATGCTGCTGATTCAATTTTAATAACAATATCTTGTATAATTTGTATCGAATCATAAAGCCTAAGTCGTGAAGTTGAGAACTAAGGATAGGAAATAAGAAGTGAACTAATGTGAAATCAGTAAAAATGACTTAAAATGTGGGAAAATGACCTAAAAATGTCAAAAAATTACATAAAGTAAAAAACACCAAAAAAAAATGCAAAAAAATGCAAAATAGAAATTAGTTATTCAGATCCACGTGCTAGTGAAACACATCTGTGGCCAGAAGAGCATCGTCTAAAACGTTCCAAAAAAAAAAAAATGCAAAATGCATCATCAACTTCCGAGCCCTAGTAATAATACTATGCGACAACATATCGCACAACGAAAACAGCACGTCTTGCTGTACGCGCGCGCGGGCGATGAAGTAATTCGACGTTTTCGAACGAACGATTTTTCCCACGGGTCTTCAAACGTATGTATTATTATCGCGGTGACGGTGGCGCGGTAACATTTATAATAACCACGTCACTCTTTCGGTCTCGTTGTCTGTCAGTCCGCGTACGTAAAATACTTGCGCGTGAACACACACGCACGGCGACAACACTGCGTATGATAATAATAATATAAATAATAATAGTAATAATATTATAATCGTGATTGTGCAACGAAGTCGAACGGAAGACTGTTCAAATCGCGCGCGCCCGAAAACGCGTTAGACGTCGTCGTCGCCGTGTGTGCCCCGACAGCGTGTGTGTACGTATCGTGTTGTATTTAAATAACATGAGTGGCGGTCCCGTGTGCGTGTGTCGGTGCGTCAGTGTGTGCGAGTGTGATTAATTTTCTACATGAGTGATAAACCCACACCGACGCCGCTGACGTATATTCGTGCGCATAATACGCGCTGCGACCGAGCTTATCGCGTTGTGTTTACTCGTCCGTTCGCAGGTACCCGCTTTTTCTGTTTTTAATATTTTCATTTTTCTTTTCTTTCCCCTTTAACGTCGACGACCGCACATTTACCACGCTTGCGCGCGCTGTACCGCCCGGGGACGGAAATGTGTCAAGTGATCATCGTTCTCGCGCGGTGTCGACGACAGACGCGCGCCCTCCCCTCCCTCCCCCCTTGTGTCCTCCTTCTCGACGGTCGAGTCCAGTCTTCCGCACACGGCGTCTTTACTCGTTTTTCTCTTACTCGACGTTACTACGCGTCGGACGAGAAAGAGACGAGCGAACGAGAGGGAGACGGGAATATTTCGAGATATTTAATTTACTCCTTGTCAAACTTAGGACGCGCGCACTTCAGAAACCTTACCGAACGACACGGGTAAAACCTATGAATATTATTATTACTCCACTCGCGGTCCCCTCGGGCTCGGCGGCCGTCCGCGTGTGCCCGCTCGTTTCGTAAAACGTTATCGTACACTAATATATTACTCGTGCATTATTCCGACGCGTTTAGTCGCGCGTCCTCGCGTTTCCCGCGTTTCGTTCAACACGTTCGTTACAGTCTTGTTTTTACGTAAGAGTACCAAACGATAAGTGAGTGGCTTACGCTATACTCGATGTATTTAATAATGTAATGTAATAATGTAATGTAATTTCCCCTGCAAGACAAACTTAGGAGTAACGTATATTTTCAGATACGCGCAGAAACGATTAGGACTCGTCTACAGTTGATTTGTATTTCTACGTAGCGATAATCGTGGCTCGTGAAATGCGGTGAAAGATGTGAGGTGAGGAATTCCGTCTCCTCCGAAGTGCATCGGTATACAGTATCAACGTCACATTGACCACTGCAGGACCGTCTTAGGGTGAACTTATAGTACACAGCCGCTAACATGTGCACGATTGTTCGTCTTACAGATCTTCGTACACCCCTAGCAAACTTACCGACAAATCGCAGCAAGGACTTTGTTGACCTTGCGGGCCACCTGGCGGACAAGCATTGATCAGTCCATCGCGCCACTGAAGACAGTGGACCAGAAGCGCCGACCGTCCGTCCTCGAGCTCCAGGACGACCCAAAGTTATGACCTCCTTTTGAGATTTGCATAAAGTTTCGATATTTTTTCTTATTTTTAATTGTCGTTACGTTTATGTAATTTATTATTGTTCATGATTACAATTTAAAATAGATACCAACAAGATGATTAAAATGTATAGTCCATAATTATGTTTCCAACACTTTGAATAAAAGTAACCTTGTATTTTTGTGGAAAATTATCGTGTTTTTCATCTTGAAATAAAATGATTTTAATCTTGTTTGAACATTTAAAAAATATTGAATGAGTATAATTGAGTAACAATTATAATTAATTGTATTTATTGGCTAACATAATAAACATACAACGGTGCCGGCTGCATGGTAACTCATGACATTCATAATATCAGCTATATGCATTTTAGATTGAAGATAACAAGATATTAATAATGATTTACCAACTAGTTGTATACATAAATATTATATTATATTTTTATGTTGACGTTAAAAACATGCCCATGATTACTATATGTTTTTCAAAATGAGCATCAATAGCGTGTAGAGTTATTGATTTGAATAATTGCTTAATAGTACATGAACATTTTATACATTCATTTCAAAATTATACCAAAATATTTTCTTGTCGTTAAAAAGTAGTATTTATTGTTCAGAAGTAAATTATTAATTATACCACCGAAACAAAAAAGTTTAATTGAGAGATAAATCTGGTTTTATTGTTATGTGTTTATTTGAATGAAAAATATTTGACTGCATGGAGAACATAAAAAAAATATTAAAACATCGTTGTTACCGTCATGAATCAGAGTTAATTGGAATGAAAAATCTGTGTACTGTTCAACTATTATATCGAGTCCATCCCGGATATTTTCTTGATTGTATTATAGAAACATTTAACTAATAATATTTTTCTGTTACAATTATAAATCGCAGACTGAAAATAATATACGCATAAGACGCAGACTCAATTTTCGTTGGAGGACTTTTGCTTTTTAAACACACTATCCATTAATATCCTGTGGCTTTTATTAAAAAAAAATAGCACATCATTTTTAAACAAACAAAAGCAATCATAAATACGAGTACACCCTTATAATATTCATTTATACATTAATTAAATTACATTTTAACTAAGTCACTCAAATAATTTCAATTTAAAGAAATAGGTGCTTTAAGATGATAGAGTTAATGACTGTAAACTAAACTGGTCATAATTTTTGAAAAAAATAAACATGATTGTAGAATAATTCATTGTCTTTAGATACTGGGTGAAACGATCATAGTTCATAAGTGACAGCGATTATGAATAAAATAGATCAGCCCAAATGTCGGTAGTAGTTTTTCGTTGTAATTTTTTATATACTTCAGTAAGTTTTTATATATATATTTTTTTTTATATACTTCAGTAAGTTTGAATCTGTCAAAATACATAGGTAGTATAAATTGCGTTCAATCTTTTGTCTAGCGTTATAAAAACACTAGTCAGGTTGCTAGAACAAGTTTTAAAATTAAAGTTTTTAATAATAAGCAAACGATTAGGAACCAAATGTTATACAGTGAAAACGATGATGATGACGTTATTTTGTACTTAAATCTTACACCAGACAAATTAAGAGCATGCCACATGCCGCATAATTGTTGTCTCAGTCTTACGATATCATACAACATAGCAAATCTGCGTTCAGTAGAATTCAATTTGTGTTGTTAGTCTTAACAATAGCGTAAGCTGATGAAGATCGATGTGATGTCATAGGTTTTTTAAGATATTGTAATTTAAATCGAGTTATGAGCTTATTCAAAAAGCAATATTTTACATAAACACAACTCGGTAAAAAATATTAGATCATAAAACACCGATGAAATCGCAGAGGTCATATTCTTCCCTTTAAGTTTAATTAAAGGTCAGTTTACTCATTCGTTAAAACAAAAAACACCAAATTTTAACTATACTAAACGCGAATTCCCTACGTAGTACGTTCATAAGACACAGACAACACTGTATGCGGGCGTAGCATACTCTTATTTACCTGGTATAATATTTACGTACATTAACGTCATCTTCATTATTTTTAGAACTACTCCAATTTCTTGTCTCCGGAGACGTCCTTCATTTGGTCAGTGGCGTCAATGCTCTTGTCCATCTCAACACTGACGCCGTTATCCTTCTGGCATTCAACCGTTTCGGTTCCTGCGCACGGCAGCCGGTACGGTGGAAGTTGATACGGAGCACAACCCCTGATCGGCTCCGCTTGTATCAAGAGCGTGCGGGTTGGCCAACAGCTCCGAGGGAACTCAAAGTTCATCAAGCAACAATCTGTAACGGTACAACGTGTGTCCACAACGTGCAGTAGACATGTGGTAAAATATATTATTTCACCACGCGAATGGAATTTTATTTAATATTATTAAATGAACGCGAAAAAATGAAAAATGTAGACCACTACTATATTTTCCTACCCGAAATGTGCCGCGCCGGAGGTACTGACGACGACAACCTAGTTTCATCGGCTTGCGACTCTTCGTTCGCTGGTGGTGTACTGTACTCATCTGCAGCCGTCACCTCGTCGACAGAACGTTTGGTACTTGGATCGTTTGGACCATCATCGGATACCGATTTGTCGTCAAGAAGTTTCACGCCTTCACCTACATCGGACACCAAGTCTTTTTCTACATCTTCAGAAGTCTCGTCCTTAAGCTGCGTAGTGGCACCAAGATCGCCACCGCCCGCAGCAAGCGGCAACGGTCGCTGCTCGGCTAACTCAGAATTAACATGAACTTGCGATCCATCGACGTTACTGTTCGGGTAGCCCTTAGCTAAATCGTCATCAGGAGGATTTAATTCTTGAACATCCCCGCCATCGGGCCGTATGTCCATCTCCTGATCCCTGCCATCCTCGTCGGGCAGTGTTACCGTCGTTTGCTGGTCTCGGTCCGTCGTCTGCGATTAGGTTAAATTTAAGCATTTTTAATAATATCATCACTGTCAAAACGATAATTTTTCGTTTTCCAGTTATATGGAGTTTCCGTTTTAGAGAGATAATTTTAACGTTCATATTTGTTACAGGACGGTGGTGATTTTCGGTTAAGATTTTATAATCTCGCAATATATGTTTTTTAAGACATCGGTACAGCGTAACCCGCGATGCGATCTGTTCGCAAAATATTTACCTGTACACCTGTTGTCGTGGACCTGAGGCACACGTCGTCGTCCTGTCGTATGCACCTCCGGTGGCAATACGTTTTGCATCCCGAGCATTTTACCATCGGGGTCCATATTTTTCTCTTGTCGCACACGGTACACTTATGGAACCACTTGTAAAATGGTTTCTTGACGAAAGTGTGTTTGAATAATTGATTCATTTTTTGCTTTTAAGAATCACGGAGTAAAATATTTATAAAAATATATTATGCGTTGCTTATTGCAAGTACGAGTAATAACAAGTATCGACACGATATTTATACGTATAGTTTATCGGCTGCCTGTAGTGACCTATAGCGTGTTCCTGTTTACGTCGGCCAGATAATATAATTTCGAAATCATTGTTATCATTATTACTTGTCTATTGGTTTTTTTTTATGTTTTTGTCGATTACCGCGCACTTTGTCAATTGATTTCAAACTGCGCCCGCGTGGTGAATACATGCGCATTGTTGGTTCGTCTAATTTTTTTCAATTCATCGTAAACACATTATAGATCAGTGGTGGGCAAACTTTTTTAATGTTGGGGCCACAAAGTTTAAGAAATTCTAGAGGAGGGCCAGAATTATAGAAAAAATGCATTTTGTGTTAAAGCTTTGAATCATAATATTATAAAAACATTACAGCATTACACACAAATGATACAAATTACCTTTTACCTTAAATAATAATTAATTTAAAAACTATAATTAAATTTATACACATACATAAGTACATCATACATATTATTATACAAAAACTACGATAAGGACGCACCAAACCGAGATCCGGGAAATATATTAATATGAACAAAAATATAAGTTATATAGGTACCTATTATCTTAGTATCTACTATCTGTATCTACCTAAACCACGCTGTGAGGGTACGACCGCGCACAATCCGCGCCGATCCATTTATATATTTAAAACTATTTTCTTCGATCAATTTCAGAATATTTTTGGAATATTTTTATACTATACCGGCTATATACTCTCCATGTTGATGGACCCTCGGCGGGCCGGATTAAATACTTTCGCGGGCTGGAGTTGGCCCGCGGGCCGTACTTTGCCCATCACTGATCCAATACTTCGTATAGTTTATCATCTCACGGTTCTTCGTTCGTCTTCTCGATGTACACTTTTATTTCTTCTTGAAAAGTACCGCAATAACACTATTATCTACAGCCTTCGCATACATTGCAATATTATCATAATATATGTATTTGGAAATTTTCATTTTTATTCAAAACTGTTTTGCTTATATTCGCGCCCCGATGGTTTTCACGTATTGTTGTATAATATTATGTAAACGTATTCCTATTACAATATTATCGTGTCGGGAGGCGTTATTCGCGCAGGAAAAAACTGTTTACCGTGCGTCCTATCGCTTTTTCCACCATTTACTCACGTCCGTCGCATCATCGCACGGCACGGTTGTTGCAAACAACATTTCGGTAGGTCAATGCACACACACACACACCTACACGTGCACACACATACTCGCACTACGCGTGTGTTTGTTTTATTTTCTCTCGACAACGGTCCGTCGAACGACCCGTGTCTACACCATTCGATAATATCTGATAATTTTATGTACATTAATTTATATGCATTTTTTAAGCAAAATGTTGTGGCGTCGCGGATTTCGTCAGCATAAAATGCACGTACAGCGAGTGTCCCACGAAGATATGAACGCTGTAAGAATAGATTATACTATTAACACGCATAATATCTTCTTGGGTCACGTATTGTACATGCATGTTGACTAAATCTGGTACACCTATGTGTGATACTTGCTACAAACTGCTAAAAAAAGTACTGTAACAATTGTTATTACTATATATATATATATATATATACAGTAGTCGCCGCTTATTGGACTCACTTTGGGACCCGACAATTTGAGTCAATTAACCGAATGAGTCAATAAGGCAAATGACTCAAAAAATTTTAAAAATGCTTAAATTTAAAAACGTATTTACTTAAAAATATGTATTGAGATTCAAGGTATTTATGTATAAAAATAAAAATCTAGCTATACGCAATTAATAAAATTAATTAATTTTTTGATCAAAATCCATCTAATGTTGATTGGATTTTCCTCCCTTCGGCCAACTTCATAATCATTTCTTCATAAGATTTATCTTGCTCGAATACTTTGACGACTGCTTGGTTTATCGTAATTTATTTTATCTCCGCGATAAAAGAAAATTACCGGTACCAACTTATTTGTAACACGTTTGTTCAATGTATGCAGTGCCGGATTAAACATTGGTAGGCCCCTAGGCAATTAAAATTTTGGGCCCCAACAAAATTATTTTTTACATACATCTTAAACTTTGCTACCATATAGTTAAAATAAACAACTTTAATAATAACAAACTAATATTAATAAATAATTTCTCTTGTTTTTTCTTCTTTATTTTGCACCACTTTGATACCTTTTCATCTTGGATTCTAATATTTTAGAAAAACAAAAGTTATATTTTATAGAAGCATACCTAGATTGAATAATACATAAAAAATGTATATGCTTTCATTCATTACCGTCAAACCGGGTTACTTGGGACACTTCACTTTCTATGTAGGTATTTATTATTAAGATTCGAAATGGGAAAATATGTTAAAAAAGTTGGTGGAAAACCGTATCAAAATTATTCGGTAGAAACTTTAAAAAAAGCCGTAATAGAATAGAATTAAGGACAAAAAGAATAACTTTTCGGGACGCAGAGAAAAAGTACGGGATTTCAAAGTCTACTCTGCACAGAAAACCACTGATAATCGACAGTTTACTGTATATTATATAAAATAATAAAGCTAGTTACACTCGAGGCGTTATGAACGCGCGTGTGTAAAAACTAAAAACTTACCTTTCAAAGCACAAAAATTTAGCAATTTGACAGAACTCGATACGATACTTCTCTCAAGTGATAGATATCAAATAAAATGATTAAAGCTATATATTATCTATAATAGTACGTACAACGAATAACGATGTAGCCATGTGGTCCATTAAAATCTATTTTTGATATTTATACAAATAACTACAATAAAATACAGATAACGACGGTTATGTAATTATTTTCGTCACTGCCACCGTCGCGGTCGCCGTATATATAATATATATGATAAATATTATCATGTACTTATTTACCACGACGATAAAATCCACCAAATAATTTTATTTTTAATACTGCGTATAATACCTACAACTTAATTTTTATATTTCATATTGACTTTTGTTCCGTAATCTCGTAAATATGATACAGGTATTATTAAATAAGAAATAGTGTGGTTTTTCGTTTTCACGGGGCCCCTTAAATGAGTAAGGCCCCAAGGCGGGCGCCTACTCCGCCTAATGGGTAATCCAGCACTGAATGTATGTATATATTTCATTTATTTATCTAATTTTCAAATGACCCTATTAACCGGTGTGTGAGTCAAATAGACGAATTTTTTGCTGTGTGTTAGTATATGTGCGAATCGGGACCAGCCGTTTTGAGTCTAATAGGCGAATGAGTCAATTAACCGTGAGTCCAATAAGCGGCGACTACTGTATATTACTTTTAGTATTACTATTATAGAAACATAATATAAGCTGACTATACATTAAGACATTAAGTTCCCCCCACTCACAGTTTATATTGTAAGGCCTATGGTCGACAATCGGTATGTATTACCATCACGCTAACTAGAACTCCGTGTAACTACGAAACAGCCCTATGATTGTTAAGTCTGTCAGTAAGTCTTAATAAATCTTTATATATTAATAATTATCTGTACCAATATGCATTTATTTGTAATATTAAGGTCCTATATACCATTTATGCTCCAGAGCTACGGTTAATTATATTCAAAAGAATCTAACTTCTTCCCTGAATATCTTATATTTAGCAGGTCATCCCCGACCACGTTACAGTACTCAGGTCAAACGATATAATAGTCTCAAAAGTATAAAGTATTTACATGTCTGCATATTATCAAGAACCCATGTATTGATTGATCCTCAATTTTAATTAGGTAATGATGTATATTCTAATCCGAATTTCTGAGTTAAACGATAATCTCGACCCTCGGTGTCCCGGCCACATTTTAAAAATAGTTTTCGGCGTTACTAACTTGCTTCGTTGACTTCTCTCGGAATCCACTGCAGTTCGGCTGAGCTAGTGTTATGTGCACTAAACTAATGTGATAAACATATTGGTAAATGTGTTTTCATCCTTCTTCATAAATTGCATTCGTATATTGTATTTTTCTTATTTCAACAGGTTAGACTTCAGATTTTCTAGATTATTTTTACCAAGAATACGAAGAACATAAGTGTTTGCAATGGGGAACTATATATTATTCATTTCTCCCGTTCGGTATATAATATAGAGTTTGTTCTGTTTCTTTACTGAGGGGTTTTTTTTTTTAGTTTTTTCCACACTTTTTAAATAAAATGTATGTCTTTTATTATATAGCGTATTTTCGCCGTACGATACTGATGATGCCGATGATACTTGCCGAATGCCGATACACATTATACTATAAATCTTATTTAGGATTATACCTTCCGCGATATATTTCAATTGGATTCTGCGAAGATGGCTTTGTTATGTGATTCGATGATGAGTGGGATACATTAATTACGTATTATAGTGGTGAATAAGTCGCTTTACATACGTTCATCATATGTTCATCGAGTTCATCGGGTCATCTTTCATCTGGGCAAATTTCCCAAAATTATTCTGGTTTATCTGGTTACCTAAATTATACTTCTAATGCAACTTTTAGGCGAGTTAATACAAGCAATATAATGAAATAATATGTGAAGTATAATTTGATTTTTTTTAACGTTTAAAATAAGCTGCAGTTTTATTCCAATTTTTAGAGAAAACAGGGACATTTTTAGGACTTTTAGTTTCTAATTTTTTTTTTTTTAAATTCAAATTTAATTTATTTATTATTAACTGATAAAATACGAGTAAGTTATTACTTATTAGAAATATAATATCAGTAGATTTACGCGTAATACATTTAATTATAAAGCTTCAATTACAAATGGCCCAACAAATTTTGAAATATTGGACGAAAACTCAAATCAATCATTAAACTGATACTTAAAGATTGATAAAAAATACTTATATAAAGATAAAAATACTTAAACATTGCAGTTCAATCGATTATAAAAATAACTAAATTTACTTATCTTGTTTGTGCTAGAATGTATAGATTGTAAATAAATTTTAAATAAAAAATGAATAAATAAAAAAGTGCATTTAACTATATAATAACATATAAAAAAGTTTTTATTTTTTTGTTATAAATTTACCCGAATGATTACTTAATTTTCCACGCCAACGATGTATGTAGAACTCGGTTAAATTATGGACAATTCGCCCAAATGAATGACGGCTAAACGTATCGAGGACGGTTACAGCATTCGGTCATATTCGGCGTGCAGAGCAGGTACGTACGTTCGTTCCGTTTTCAGGTCATTGAAATTAATGTTGGAGGGTAAAAATAGAGTCCGACCTTAAGCGAACCGCGTTGAGAAACAGATTTCGCGCGCGTTTTGCATACGCAACACGTACAGGTATCTGGTATGCGATCGACGCGAACTCTCATCAACGTGCGGATTTACTTAGATCGCTCGCCGACAGTGATTTACCGGCGTCACGGGGAGGATTTATAGCGGAGGGATGCTGGTAGATTTAATTTTGCGCGCCGGTTACGGGATTTTTCGCGAACCCCCTGCGAGTGTGCGGTAGTGCCTACATAATACCTACGTATACCGCATACCACCCGCAGCGGTTCTCACGCATTGGACTCCGGGGTACACACGGCTCCATGAAAATTTTCTGCGGTGACTAGCCGCGATCGGATTCAAATCGTAATCTCAAAGCAAATCACTGCCGACAAAAGTATCAGTTTTATAGTACCAAAGACGTTTCGCGTGTGGCGCATCTGCATCACTAAAACGGTTTGAAATCCTCTGTACCGATTCTGGTGGATCAAATTTTGCCCGCTGGTTACGGGGTTTTTTTTTGTGAGCACCGTGCGAGTGTATGCTAGCTGTACATATATTTATCAGCGTGCTCACGGTCTGTGGTGAATCATAATGCAGCCTTGCAGCCACAACATTTTTGTTCTGTTATTTAAAAATTGTTTTCCTTTTCAATCGTAAATAAATTTATTTTTCTACTTAATATAAAAAATACAATTTTTTATTATAAAAAATAATAATATATCCAATCGAACGTTTAATAATTTTCAAAAATCCGGGAATTTGGTCCACGAGAACTTTTACTAGATTCACGTGGCAGAGTCTTCTCAAAAGTTTGGACATCCCTGGTAGGTAATAGAAACATACTTGCTTCGGTTCTTATTAACTGGACTCTATAGAAATACAGCCTTTTGAGAACTTTCTATACTGACGATCCTGTTGGTCGACTGTCCCTGTCAATATTTTGGCTGTCGGTCAATCGATCATGTTCCGCAAAATGCATCTTTCGTTAAAAAATTATAATGTTGCAGTCCAACTAAACCAACGTTACTCTTGCTAGTACTGAAGTGCAGTCCAGCTCGACTGATGTTATTCGAACTATACGCTTGTAGTGAAGTCTAGCTAAACCGATCTCGTCACACCCGTCGTCGTCGAGTATCTGCACTAGACTTTGGCACGTGGATGCGTCTGACACACAACACTAGCGAGTAAAATCCACCGTTTCCCTATCGACCGATTTTACTTTTAAAAACTACTTTACACCAATATGACCATGATTTTGGCTGTGGTCTCACGATACATTTACTACGATTACCAAATCGTTGTCAGGGAGACGGTGAATTTTACTCGTTTATACCTTTCGACGAGCGTATAATATAGCGCATATAGCGCGACATCAGGTGTGGCGTTTCGGACAAATGTTTAGCGTGACCCTTCGCAAGGGGATGAGCATATAACCTAAACATTTGCACTCCTTTTAACATTTACGAATTGCACAGCTAGTGTCTGAACACGTTTTTTCGAGTGCACCGCTCGCACCCAAACAGTATTAATACTCGAATTCTCACTACTCGCGGTTTAATCATAATATTATGCACTTCAGCAGTTTATCACGGGTCTCCGTAACGTCATGGTATTATCGTAGCGCGTTTGACACACTCGAATAGTTTGTGAGCTGCAGTAAACCATGCGTCCGGATATTTCGTGCGCCGTACAGTAGTACAGTGGCGTGAGCAATACAATATATTTTCATGTCTACCGATCGGATATTATGCACGTGAAGCCGAGGGGAGGGGGAGGATGCGTCCACCTATTCTCGGTGTTCGCAAAATACGAAACTCCCGTTTTATTCTTTTATACGTCATTCGATGTTTGTACGGACGGGGTTTTGAAGTCGAGTTTGGTGAACATTTCACAATTATTGAATTATTGTATTTACGCTAACACGCATCGTAGTTCTGATCTGCGTCGGTTTTTCACGCAGAACAATTACGTATGTACGAATAATGTTGTTGATCTGTCTAAACGGGTATACGCTCCATTATACAGCCACTCTTATGCGATCATTTTATTTTCCCCGAGTTCTTCCTTATCGACGATATAAAGATTTATCGCAGTCGGACCGTCTTTGGGGATAAAATAAAGTCTCGCTAGGGCACTTCGTCCGGGTCGAACTCGTTTTGCTGCAACGCATAGTATTGTACATTAAAGTGTCTGCTGTCAAGGGTGGATATAGGAATGATATAAAAGTTTACTTTCCATGCATGTAAGCAATAGCGATCGAGTTAAAGTTTATTTAGTGAACAAAATATTATGTGAATACAATGTACGTGCAATACGATTATAATAGTACCTATAGTTAATAATTGTATAAAAAACTTAAAAATATACACTAAGATAATACACGAATACTTAAGTGAGCAAAAGTATGAAAAATAAATACGAATCATAATTCAAATTTCACAATTTATTTATCACGTGATTGTCAATTTCCAATCACGGCTAATGAGTACAATAATATAGGTGAACGTTATGAGTATAGTATTGCGCCTCAAGACTTTAATAAATAAAAAGAAATTAGCAGTTATTACCCGTATATGCACGAATAATCTATAAGTCATACTCGGCACTTGGTAAAAAAAAGTTATTTTCATGTTCAGCTCGCGTGGACTATATTATGTCCCGACCGAATTCACCCTCCTTCAAAACCCGTTATGTGTGCGAAAATAGTCGTATAAAGCATGACGTGTCGCATTTAGATCGGCCCACGGTGATAAGAAGAAAAAAAAAACAGACGACCTGCCCAGCACACGACCACTGGGGATCGTCCCTCCGCGCCGCATGCGCGCCACTGTGCTCGAGGGGCGATTGAAAAAACAACCGTCGATAGATAAGACGTATCCAAAAACTATTACTGCGTCCAAACGCATATAGTACGTCCGGTCGTAACCACGACTATTATCAGCTCTGTACGACGTGCACTGCTGCAGCGATAGTAATATAATAACAGTAACAATAAATAATAACTCATATTTTTGTACGCTTTATATTATAAATTATATATTTTCGAAACGAGTCCTTAGCGACGTGAACATAGACGTGGCACAGACGATATAGTATGTTATACGTTACAGTTGGTATTAGGCTTTTTCGGCGAATGACATTTTACCGAAGGGATATTTTGACGAAAGGACATTAAAGCGAATAGATATTTTGACGATTTGGGATGGACTTTTTGGCGAATGGGTTTAATACGTTAATGTAAATATTGTTACGGTAAAATTAAAAATAACACATTTTTGAAGTAAAATAGTAATTTGTTTAATATAAATTTTAATAATTAACAATGCGATAGTGTTGTTACACTTAGACAATAAGTCTGTTACACTATAAAAATAAAATAAAAACCAAAAAATTATGTGAAATGCTTTACAATAATTGCCAAAAATTGTTCATAGACAAAAATCATAAAGCATCTGATATGTGTCATTAATTTTTAATTATAAACTGTCAAAACTATTTGTATAACAAAGTTTCAATAAAAAATTTAATAGTTTAAAAAAAAAATATTTATTTTCTAAGAAGGTTTTTCCTTAGAACATTTGGCATACAACTTTGATTTTTTACTTATCATTTTTAAGTTACAATGAATGTTTTTTTAAATAATAAAAATATATTTTTATACGCCAAAATATTCGTTCGGTTAAATGTCCTTTCGCCGAAAAGATTTCGCTTACATATCTTTCGTCGAAATGTTCTAGAACAGTTATACAGTTCCATACGAAAACCCCGCCGTGGCGACTTATTTGTTACGTTACGTCATGTCTGTTGACCGAACACCCCTTCGCACAATATCTATCAACAGTTTTCGGTTCTATAAAAAAAAGTGTGTTAAAAAACCTTTTTTGCATTGCCAATCTTAAGGTTGTATTTGTACAATGTCAAAGCTCCGAACTATCGCTACGTAATACGGCATATTAAAAAAATGATATCATCCTTATATTTTCAGTTGTGAAACTCGAACTCGGCCGACGTCGAGCCGTGGTGATAACCGCAGTGTACTCGTAACTTCTCGCCAAGTGTGCAGATACGCGTATACGGTGAGCTATGACAGTAAATCATTAGAGTTGAACGTTGCGAGTTAAAGCTGTTACGTGAGAGCGGCAAACTTTCTCAAGTTCTAATAACGCACGCTGGCACGGGCACCGGGCTTACATCGCATTGGTACCTATCACCGCACCTATACCTGTGCTTTGTTCAAGTTGTACGTTTGTTTTGATTACTGTGTTCGAGCACAATGCGCTAAAATCTGATATGCATCAGCGCGTTTACCAATGGCCGTCGAAAACCGCATGTGTACAACGCACGAACCGTATACTCGTAATAAATGAGTGGCAAAAAAACATGGCACCTACTCGGCTTATCGAAAATTCCAGAAAAATTAATCGATTAATATTTTACGTAAAAAGTATGGTGTTCCCGTTTGAATAACAAAGTTTGTATAGCCATAGGATATAGGACCTTAAGGTGGCATGACAAGAAAAATATGTTTAGAAAACATAGGTTTTAAGACAATTTGAACATTAAAAAAAAAATCCAAATTTTGCTTGGTTAGTGAATTACCGCCTGTATAATTTGGAAATATTTATAAAACTTTATCTGCTGCAGTTATGTGTATGTATAGTTATGTCTTAAGATGAAAATACTTGTTCAATAACAAATTGAACATAGGTAAATAATCTTAAAGTATTATATTTATGTTATAATACGAATGCAATCGGAAAACTAGGCATAACGTTAGTTAAGCCCTGATGATGATATTAAGAAAAAAACACGTCTAAATATATTTGCATGCAGACCACGTTTCTAATATGATCTATTGTTTAAACGGCGTTTTTCTGGTGCGCAAGACTGGGCACTTGGCCGCTATGTGCGTATCATTTCTGCCCGCATAAATTATACTATAACTATAATATTACAAGGGTGGCCAGCTAAAAGAGAATTGCTAGCCGCACTATATAATGAAAAAAGGGCAAGAGCTGACTTTGAAGGTCGATTCAGATTTAAAATTGCTGAAGCCAACTCTGTAGTTGATGTGATTGAAAATGAATACCCAAGATTAAAACTTATTTTAACAGATAGAGCAGTTTTGGAAATTATTAATTATTATTAGAACTATTGGAGGAAGATGAAGAAACTTAAAAAAAAAATGTTGGGACTTAAGACGCTAGCGCCGCGTGAGTCTTGTTTTTTGTAAATATAAGGTCATCGTGGCCATATTATATTCACAGGGAAAATACAATAACGGCTTGAAAAGATAGAATGCATTTTTTTCATATTTCCTAATAAATGAGCATTATATATTTCATCATATTGTGAACAAAAATTGCCATGAATAAATATGGATTCCGCGAAACGATACGCTTTTGTTAGAAGTTTGTGGGTGCGTTTGCGTCGCGTTAAAACGGCCCAACATGCATGTATAAATAAAAACATAACATCAGAAGGGTGATCTTTATTTTTGAAGATAAACATTTTGTATACGATTATAATACATCATACATTAATTCCCCTCGTATTGTTATTATTATCGCGTTATGGCCCTTTGTACTGCAGTCGTACGATTTCGAAACGCCCAAATCGATTACACGTGCCGGCGTGTACACGTACACATTTTATATTTCATGGACCGATCGGAATAGTATCGTACGGTTAGTAGTTGTCGACCGTCCATTTTCCTCGTCATTCTGCTGCAACTTTCTTCGCGGTTCGGTCATCGTATTCTTGTTCGATCGAGCCGTGCACGAATGCCATGGATTATGCCATGACTATGTCTCAGTATTATAATTCAACGAACAATAAGATTTTGAATGTTTTGTTTTTTTTTTTTACACATCGCTGGGGGTCGTGCTGAAATGTCGTCCGAAATGTCTCGCCAGGTGTGTCATGCTCTTCGAGTAAAACGCACCGTTGCCCAAAGAGCGATGAACCATTTGGTGGCCAATAGTAACTTTATAATAAAATCATAGTACATTTTATGTTGATCCTTAGATAACATCGGAATCTATTGGTATTATGAGTTTGACTATGATTTTTCTAAGTATTTACTATGATCACCAAATCGTTGTTAGGGAAACGGTGCGTTTTACTCGTCATGTGCACGACATATCCATGTGGCATATTCTGTTCGCTAACTTATCGGTTAAGAAAAAATAAGCAATAAAATAAAAATTAAATTACAGAAAAAACGTTATGTTTCGACTGTTGGAACACTATGTATAGTTTGCACACTCAACAACGTCCTAGATGGAATGAGTTACATTAAAAGTGTCATTCCGGATAAGTCTCTAGGACTCGTTGAATACTTTGAAATAACTTGCGTTTCTGGAACTAATAGACCTATTGGACTTTCAAGAGTAGATAAAATATCAATTTTCGAACCATACAACCAATATTCCCTCATTAGTATTTGAAATGTTTATGAAAAAATCTATAACGATCAAACTACTGAACGGAAGGTTTTAATAACTGATTTTCTAAACTTTTAAGCCATAATCATCCATTCTTTTTGAAGTATAATAAAAAAAAGTCTGTTGGAAACAGATTCAGATGTAGCAAAAGTAGCCCGGTGATCTATGTAATTTACCAAAGAAAAATGTTTATGAAAATACACGGGAAATGTTATTCCTATTAAAGAAAACATTTCAAAATCAGTGCCTTGTACAGAAAATATATAATAAATAGACATGGCATATTTTATGTTGTTTCTACAAGTGTCAAGTATTTTACATATACCTACCCGTTTTATTTTAATATTCTTTGTATCCATGTATGCACTCTGTAGTTTGAAATCTCTGAAAATACTAATCGTTTAGGCAGCTATTTTTATAATGCTTAAATATTTTTCGTATCTTTGCTTTTGTACATTTGCGTTTTTTCCTTTGCTTTTTAAGATACGTGTTTTTTTTCTTGACCACCAATGTATCCCGTTACTACGGATACTCGACGATTCAGTTTAATATTATCATTATAACAATATTATCGTCACTGCGTTACTGTTGAATACACGTAGTGTCCTTATTACATGATATTATTGTCACACCGAACGAGCGTGGTACAATTCCCAGTCCTTACAATTTTTTCCTTCTCCCATTTGATCGTAAACCGTCACATCATGTTTCGAGTCGTTATCCGCATACCGCACTACGCTCCGCGGACGAAATCCGCGGGATTGTAAATATTTTAAGGACATACAATCGCGTTTTCGGGGCGCTCGACGTACGGCACATGATATAGTTTTTTCTAAACAATAAAACACGCGCGTATCGACGGCACTCTGTGAACTACCCTATCGTCTCGTAAATATTACGCGCATTAATCGCGCAAAACTCGGCATAAAATGTAACTGGGAAACGGCTGTAAATGAACATAAATAATAAAAAAAAATTCATCGGATCGCGGCGGGAAAACGTTAAAATCGCGGAGTCATCGATTTCAACCGAAAGAACATGCAAACACACGTATTATACTATTATTATTATTATTATTACCGTACGTTCGCTGTACTCCGTTTATTTTTATTTTCGTTCCTTTTTGCCGACGACGAGGACGGTACGCGCGGACCGTGCATGAGTTATGGTCTCGCGTGTGATAATTTATCACGGGGGAACGAGAGGAAAAAAAAATTTCTACCGGTTGGAGCGTTAAATAATAATACCGAACATAATCGAGTGCGGGTGCTAGCTGCCAGCAACAGCAGCAGTCGTATGGTGGCTCGGAATTCGTGGTACTCGGAACTCGGGCGCGTTCGTCGGCGGCCTTTACGACCGACCGTGTTTCGTATGCGGACTGTTTTCATTTTTTTCGCACATTTTTTACATGATCCGTTCAAAACACAATATTTAATGCCATTACAACGTGCAGATGTGGTCGTCTGATGTGTACGATTACGGCTCGTCGCTGCTGCCAAATATTTAAAATAAGTTTGCTCGTGCCGTTTGCGAACATTATGTATCACAATTAGTTGGGTACTGTAACAATCGTTATTACTATATATTACTTTTAGTATTACTATTATAGAAACATAATATAAGCTGACTATACATTAAGTTCCCCCCCCACTCAAAGTTTATATTGTAAGGCCTATGGTCGACAATCGGTATGTAAGAGAAGGCCAGTTCTCCACGATTACCATCACGCTTACTTGAACTCCGTGTAACTACGAAACAGCCATATGATTGTTAAGTATATCAGTAAGTCTTAATAAACCATTATAGATTAATAATTATCTTTACCAATACGCATTTATTTGTAATATTAAGATCCTTATATACCATTTAGGCTCCAGAGCTACGGTTAATTATATTCAAAAGAACCTAACTTCCTCCCTGAATATCTTATATTTAACGGGTCTTCCCCGGCCACGTTACAGTACGTAGTATTTAAAACGTCTATTCTAAAAAGTCATGTTCATCACGCGCAACGTAAAAATCGAATACGATTCCATAAGTCATTACAATTCAACTATTCCATTTTAATAATGTCTTATGAATTACATTGTTTCGTTTATAACTCTAAAGTTTACTCAACGTTTAAAATGTTCCTCTTAGATGTAAAAATACTCACTTTTGTAATTGTAATTCATATATTTTATAAATTTATAATATTCGACGTGCGCATGCAGCTCGCGACAAATTTTACCCGCTGCATGCCTGCATGTGGCCCGTTCTCTCCAAAATGTTAGACACCCCCGCAGAACGAAATCGAATCGCACCGACCTACCGATCGATTGTAACTGTACGCCTTCTACTTTAGCCCCCGGACAGGGAAATGCGTACACGAGGAAACGAAAAGCCACGAATATGACACTTTCGGCCTCCCTTGAGCGCTGCGGACGACTGTAGGACCCTAAAAAGTCTCCGTGTATGAATGCGCGCACCCGTTAGGTTAGGTTAGGTTAGTATAGAACGGTATGTACCGCGCTCTCGGTATATATCGGTAATCGAATCGGCCATTCGCGTCATAGGTGCACACGCGTCAGGTATACGTTATCGTGGTATTATACACGCGTCACGTGGTCGTGTGTTCGTGACAACGGCAGTCCTGCGGCGGCGGCAAACCGGGAAAATGCGCGCGCGTGCACGTGTGCGACACGTGCAAGGGATTTGGCGTGACAGACTGCGGACGGGCGGACGGGCGCGCAGATAAGGGCTGCGAGAAGAAAAAAAAATGCCTCGTGCGCGACGCCCGCGGAAATTTCCGACCGATCGCGTCCCCGAGACGTAGTCGTTTGGACGCGGGTTCTGCCGTTGACGCGAAAGGTTTTAAGGTTTTTTTTTTTTTTAAAATAAAAAAAAGGGTTTAAAACCGAGAGAAAAACTACGACCGAATTATATACGGAATCCCCGACGGACGGAATAAATTTCGAAGTGCCCGCGCACCGCCGGCGTTTTTAAACGACCGAACAACAACAATACGACCGCGGCGCGCGTACATACTTTATTATAATGTAGTTGGCCGTCTTGACGAGGTATTTTTTAATTATTTTTTTTTTTTTTTTCTAATCCGAATCACACGCGATACATCTGCAGCAGGTTACGCGGAGTTATCGCCGGAAGACTTTGCGCGAAATTTCCGTAAGATCCGTCCAGGTTTCGTAATTATCTTGTCGAGAGAGGCGCTCATAATGGGCATACGATGTGGCTAACATGTGTCATCGCAGCGTCGAGCTCATATTTTACACCCGTCCCACCGCCCTGCCTAACCTCAACTGAGTACGCGGTATTGTGTTATTTTTTATTCTGATGTTTTTTTTTCAAATGTCTTGCTCGCTAATTATGCGCCGAGTACACAGGACCGCACATACTATGTATTACAGGTACAGCAAAATTCGTTTCCCGCAAGACTGGCTCAGCAAAGTAATCGTAAACGTATTTTTTTTTTTTTACAATTATTACAATTTCTTATACTCGCTTTCACATGATATGTGTTTTCAATCGTCCAGGTGTGTGCACGGATTTATTGGAAGTGATCGCAACATCGTAATATGTATTATTCAAAGTACTTATTAGATATCAATAAATCAAATACAATACAATCATAATACAACTCTTGGAACTGTGCAGACGGTTCCGCAGAAACGTACCTATTTATAATATAGTCTATTCGAAACCGAAGGACGTAAAATCTAGATCGGTTTAAGTGCGTAGGTCTCAGACAGAGTGCTGCAGAAACATAAAAATTGCAAGACGAAAGAACGTACAGAAAAGAGGCCGCATGCATACGGTCAAATAAATAGTCAATTACAAAGTATTTCGTTAACGCATAATAACGAGCCCCGTCCGCCACCAAAGGACGCGTCATTTCTTCCCGAGAGGTCGTAGATCAACACGCATTCCTGTACATTAAAATAATAATAATAATAATAACAACGCGACGCGCATTTTTATGGCCGACCATAAAACACTTTTTCGTCGTTTGCACGACTCGGCCGCTGCACGATGACACTTAACGTTTCTATGTAACACGCATGCACATGATCAATGATGACATTATGTCATAATATACATTCCGTTTTCGTCCGTGCATTTCCCGCGCAAAACGTATTTCGACCCGCGTCCGACAGTTGCGATTTCACGGCGGATAAAATGTAAGAATTTACTAAGCTATGTCCATATAGTTTCGATGGATCGTGTACGACGCGACTAAACGCATTATGCTCAACGGCGGCGGTACGCGTTTCTGTAACGCAAGATTCATAAAACCACCCGCCGAATTAATTTCGCCCAACTATTATCAGTGTTATCACAGACCGCCATTGGCCGTAGTCATCATCACCACTGCTCTGTAGATAGGACCCTGTATATACGCGGTCAATAATTGTAAACTGTAACTTACAACATGTACTGCATGTACTTCAGTTGACCACCCATGGTAGATGCATGGCCAGAAGTGGTGGCTCCTACACGGTGGTATAGTCTTGTAACAAGCCGCCCCTGATTGTACGCCGGAGAAAATGTAGCGTCGATGACTAGAGGTCAAAACAACAAACTAGGCGAGGGCATGACGTGTAAAGCGACTTTAAGGATATCGTTCGGTCGGCGAGTACGGATATATAGCAGCTCGTGTCGCACGGTATTCTAAATGCGGTTTTGTCCGTAACCGAGCGTCGGAGAATTAATAGAACTTGTTGACCGCAGAGAGTAATACGCTGTGATACGCATACGTGTGGGGAAGCCGTGACGTGCTCGGAAAGACGATTACCACTCGGGCATGGTTTTAAACCTTCCCGTACTCCGATTGTTCTCATTAACGGGAGCGATAATATTTTTGTTCGACTGGAGACTCGACTACTTGTAACGATGATGACCACGGCGAACCGCAGTCGTCGTCCGGCAATATTATTTATGTGAAATAATCGCGTCGCCGATCTCTCGATCGTAACGACAATGATAATATGTCGTCGCGTTTCGCACGCGGTATAGTGCGGCCCGAAGCCGGGTCGGGTCGCCGCGGAGGCAGCAGCCGTCGTACGGGCGCGAATTCCCAGCGGGCGAAACCGGTGAACCGAGAGGGTGCGAGGAGAGAGCGCACGCGTGCTGCTCGCACGGGGGCGCGAAATCCGCGAAACTCCCGGTGTACGGCGGGAAGTCGCGTCCGCGGTGCGAACACCACTCGATCCATCACCGCAGTGTCCGGGTGCTCGACCCTGTCCGTCCATCCCTCGCCGATCGTCGTCGTTCATTAATATTGTACATGCATTACAGCGGCGAAAGGGTTGCGCGAGTTGTGACCGAGTGACGAAAGGGGTGTCGCCCGTTCCTCGTGTAATTTCTTCGCGTGAACGAAAACACTATTATTGTAACGTCCAGACACATTTACGCGTGTAGTACACTTGCACACTGCTCGCGGTGTAGTTAAAATAGCATATTATCGTCGTTAGATTACATCATCGTTCATCTCCCTTATTTCGTTTCACGCGAAACGATAACGTGGTTGAAAAAAAGACTGTAACGGATATGTTATGATCACTGTGTCCGTGACTCGGGCGAATTCTAAAGAAAAACAAAACTAACTCGTGAACCGCTACAATTGTGCGTGTGACCATACAACACTTGGGTGCACATATAAGAAATATAACACGCGCAGAAAATATGCATTATACTATTTCGGTACACGATGTGCGTACATAGTGGTATTGGAAATGGAGCCGTTTTCTGTTTGAGCTTTTATCCCATTACAGCTCATCGATTAAAGAAATATTAAAAAGGACGAAACTCTTGGGTTGGGCGAGAGTCCACGGTCGGATGAGCTACAGGGACGGGTCAATTACATCGTTGTATTGGTATTTAAAACTTGAAAAGAATGCACCATCGATCTTGAAAAAACGATTCTGAATGAAAGAGGTCGAATGGAATAAAGTGGTAAATTTTGGTGTTTTTTTTTTTCACTTTTCGTAAGCGTTTTGCAATTATCAAGAAAAATATTGAGCATTTCGTAAGATTATCTTACTTGAGTTCAAACTAGACAACATATTCTATCAGAGATCTCCCATGACTTTGATGATCGGACCTACCCTTCTGGTCAAAATCATAGTTATGGAAAAAAAAGACACATTATGATAAAACCTATGTATAAATTCCTCGTGTCACGCAAAGTCTAAAGGTAACTTCATGACTATGAAGTATTTTTGTGACCACTAGAGGGGAAAACGAGTCGATTTACCGCGTGCGCCCGAATCTCGACGCCTGTGTCGGGGTGGAACAGGTAAACCACCACGACCTTTCCTGGTAAAGCCGGGTTGAATAAGGTTAGTCGGAGCACTGTCACTGTGTCATAAGTTACACGACGAAAATCATGAATATCAACCGCGGTGGAATGTCAAGAACAACAGGGGCAAGGGCTGTAAAAATGTACGAGGCGAGTTCGTGACCCAGTCGTAGACCACCGAAGGAAACCATGATTAACGGTACGTACACGGAGTGGTCGCAGGCGAGCTAAGGAACCGCGGTACGCGAGGGACATCGACCGAGGATAGGCTTACGGTAACCGATTAAAACGTTTCGAGTCCACTGATCACTGGCGGTCTTCTATTGGACAGTACGCAACGAGGTCGGAAAAGGGGATTTTATCGAGATGAAGAAGAGTAGAACGAATTCGATTTCCACGGAAACAAAGTGCAGTTATCTAAAAGTATACACAAGTTTTACATAATATAATCATCACGCGGAAGTGAAAACAGTTACAATAACAAATTTAAAAACGAATTTAAACTGCACCCACTTTGTCCGTACACATATACATATATCATATAGTACGGAAGGATTCGAATATTCTTTTCATACACGGCAGCATAAGAAACGGGTTGATATATTATCAACGTTGCAGATCTCTATCACTATGTATACGTACGGCAAATATACTGACCTTTAAATTGTTTTCATCCGCCTCCTCCTTACGGTGGTCCGTGAGTAATAGTTACGTCGCGACATTTTTCTTTTAAAACGCTTTTTTTATAATATATATAATCGCGAACAATAGTATCACGAATCGTTTTATCTGTTGCATCGAAAATCGATGTTGACGTCTCAATTATTATTGAAATAATGCACGTTATTAATACGGTTACGGAGCGCGCGTTTTCCATGTTACGGCGTCGCAGTCGTTATACTAGAATATAATGTAGGCAATGCGCCAAGTAATGGAACGTCGCAAGAGAAAACCCAATGGAAAGGGCGTGAGAGTGATCATTACAAAACCAATTTAATTTATGGTGCAATAAATATCTCATCCGACTATTACCGTACGTATGAAAATAATCAAGAACAAATTTAGACTTTGCGTACGTTAAGCTTAAACGTTTCGATCGATTATATTATACATAAATATATATAAACATTTTTTTTTTTTGAAAATCTTCCAAGACTAACATTGTTCGCAAAATTAATACTCCCGCAATCACAACTTTTTCTCAAAAATTGTGTTCGTGTTCTCGCTACGTAACTTTACAACCACATTAGTTAGCAATAATCATACATTTACGAATAGCTCACATACAGTTACCAATTAATTTTAAATTTTTATTAATTATTATTAACTATTGGGTTAATACTAACTAAAAATAAAAATTAGACATAACAATTATGTAAAGTAAGTAACATTTTAAAGTAATTTTAAGAATAAAAATAATGATTAGACAAGAAAGGTGGGATCTTCATCGGCGATAGGCATTAACCGTCTCATCGGCTCGTTTTTTATGTAGTTGCATTTAAATTGTGGACTATGAAAGGATATAAGTAGTGTACGGGTAGAATATTATGGAACTTTAAAGCTTATACGAGATAAGAGAGCAGGAGTGGGAATTTACCTATGAATTATAATAAAAGGTAAATTGCCAAATGTTTAACTATTTTTGTACTTTACATTTCCCGTTGTCAGTTTAAGACTAAAACAAGTATAATTTGTCAACTAATTATAATACTAATAAGACTACTATAAATAATAGTAGCGTCATAATGTGAGCAACTAAAATAACAGCAAAATAACAAAATTATTAGAAATTTAGTATTCTACAGGAACAGTAGTGCTAATTTTGCGTTGCGGGCTGTTTTACGAGTAAAAGCAGTCGTCTTAGTCGTGCCTGTGTATCTACAATAAGACGTATTAATATAGTCGCACTACTGTCGTGATGGTTGGGGTGGTAAGACACTTAAGAGTATTTCTTTTTTATAAGCAGAACACCGCAACACGTCAAAAAAACAAAATAATAAGGAATATCGTGATTTATACGAGCGTTCAATAGAATAATTAAGAGTGTGAGGATGTGTATTAACAACAAACACACACACACGCACGCAATTTACGAATATAACATGTATACACGTAAATTATACAATACGCACGTAACACTCGACCGATAGTGTACCCATGTACATATTATACATAGCGGCTATTATACGTTTATTTATGTAGGTAAAACACGTCGTACCGCGAATGATTTACGGTCGGAATCGTCGGGCGGACTCTGTAGAGAGTACTCGAAAAAGGTTTGTTTAGGACGATTTCGAGTATGTTGGTTTTACACTTTTACGTATTGTGCTCTCGCGTATTATGTATTATATTTAACGCGCGGGTTATAATAGTGGTCGTCGCGGCTCATACTATCTCTTTCTCTCTTTCTCTCTCTCACTCTCTCTTTTTCACACTCACTGCGGTGTACGTAGAAACGCGTGTGCCTTTACACCGAGGGGCCGCCAGGACCATATTCCACTATCAGTGTCCCGAATTTATTGGGGGCCCAGGGGGTGTGACACACTTAAAGGCTGAGGTCTTGGATTGTTTTTACGGCATAAAACCATACACTATGGATAACACGATGGATTAAAACCATTTTCTCGTCAACAAATTAATAATGCGATAGCAATAATTATAGAACTTTCCGTAAGACGTTGGTTTATTTTCAACTCTTTCTTATTCGTACAGTTAATCCGGTTTAATGTAAACACTTAATAGCGGAGTGACAAAGACCCATCTTTATCATCATTATCACTTGAAGCGGAACTCCATGTCTTATAACTTCGTTTCAACTCGTGATTCGTATCGAAAAAATGTACATTATATTTAACGGTGAATCATTTTCTTTTTTCTTTTTTTAGGATACCTCCGGTCACTACCCAGGACTCTTAAGACTTGTGTCGGGCACTGTTCACCGTGTACCGTGTACAGATTAACAGCGTTCACGCGCGAAACGTAGACACGCCGAAGCACGTTCGCGCAGTACACACCGTGATAACTTCTCGCGGGAGACCCGAGGTGGTTTTCGTTCGCGGAAATTCGTTCTCGCCGCCGCCGCTGACGTATCGACAACAACTATGATGATAATAATAATAATATAATCGCAGTCGGCAATAATAATTGGCAATTATTCCGGTGTCGCTTCCCGCGAGTGTACTGTCGTACAAAGGCAACGACACGTTGTAATAATATTATAATGACCCGACGTAGATCGTCTGTCGCGCACGGCAACACGCACACGCGCGCACACGTACACGCGCGTACACTCGCACGGTAGAATGTACCGGTTCGTCGGTGCCGAGATGAAAGGACGACTGACCCGAAGGGGTTATATTGTCGTGTTGGTGGTCTTTTGTCTGCGAATACCGCCTTTTACGGACGAGAACGGCGACGTATGCAAATACAGAGAAGTCGCGTGCACGCGCTCGCGCCCCGCCGCTTGTAAAAAAAAAAAAAAATAATAATAAATAAATAAAAAATGCGTTTCGACGCGTCAGGTACGAAATATGCGTACAGCACAATGCGCGCGACATAATAATGAAATGTAAAAATAATAATAATAATAATAATAATAATAATAAAAAAACGTACGACCAAATGAAATACGGTTAACCACGCCGCGTTATGCCCACACGTCTACCTCGCGCGAGTATACATAAAATATACTATTACGATCATAGGCAAGTTTTCGCCGTGCCCCCGCGCATGCGCGTACTGCACACCGTATATCGTTGCAATATATTGCAGTACTGTATCGTATTATGTTATGGTAGTCACAGCTGCCTCCTCCGATACAATAACACGGTATTTATGAATGTCTATATCACGTATTATAATCTCTCCTCGGCATCTGTAGCGCGTTCAGGGGAGGGCGACGAAAGGGGAAAATGCGGTAAACGATACATTTTTTGGTATTCATATGTACTTAAAATAGATTTCTCCAAACATTGTATTTTTGAAAATTTTGTTGAACATCTTATAGAAATGGTGGTGGAAAAACTATTTTGCCCCGGGGCGCGTTTACATTGAACGCGCCATTGCTCCACGCGTACACATATTTTAGAACCACTTCTGCCACTCCCCCTCATCAATTCCATGGATTCCTACGGTCTGGTGGACTTCAACAACACCTCGACGTCTATAATATTACGTAAATCTCGGTCCAAAAAGTGAGCCGTTCGATGCGATTTGTCTGTCGGTTTCGATTCCGTATAAGTTATATCACTGTAAAAATCTGTTTCTGTGTACAAACCTTACGCGCCCGATCTTATCATTTTTACCCTGGCCGATCTGGTCGGGTTTTTTCGTTGTAATATCTTAACGATTACATACATCATTATTGTTACAACAGTGAAGCGTTAAGTGCATAATATACGGTCCTCGGCGCGTCGTTCGTCGGTGCATATTTTATACGCGTTCACCGGCATTCCGAGAGATTCATCGGTCGCACTTAATAATACGGAGAAAAGACCGTTTCAGCTGTAACATAACTCAAATGCACCGTCTGCTCGGTCCATGTGTACAGTATGCGCGCGTATACAGACGCTCCACAAGGTCGCGGTACTCGCATTTAACGCGCGCCAATTCCCCGTATTATAATATATTTGTAAATATATATACGACTATTATGTAACGCTCGTAAAACGCACGTTATTTCACACGAAATCGACTGCGGATTAATCACAGAGTCCGACGCCGCGTGCACCATGTGCGAAATTACGAGTGCCGCAATAGAGCTGCGGTGGAATGAGTATAGGAGGAGCTGTAGTGTATAGGGGATGTTACCGTCTGCTCAAGACGCGTAAGTTTCGTCCATTTCAGTATTCCAATGGGCGATGTGTACTCAACGCGCGAACGTCAATCGCGATTCGAAAATAACTTATAAATCGTCGGATATATGTATATGCCCGTAGGGTGTTGACACGGCGTTATTCAAAGTCAAACATTTAAAGGTCCTGCAGGACGCCCGAGTGCTCGTGCAATTTCGTCCTCGAAAACCAACCAAGGGGCTATTTATTTATTTTTTTGTCAAAATAAATCCTAATTGCACTGCCGTTTCCAAAGGTTCCTCTCATTTTAGACGTACTGCATAATGCAAACATTCCGAAGTGGAGGTCGTGGAGGCCACGCGTGTACCGAAGTTAAATAGCCGTCTATCACCGTTTTCTTTTTCAATTTTCCTTTTTCGGCCTACCCTCGGTTCGAAGTAATACATCGCGGGTCTTTGAAAAATCACAAGAGTCCATATAGCTGTATCAGTTCATTCGCATCGTTGATAATATTACATTATTGCGCACGTGGACCGGTCAGCGCCGTGTATATTTATCGTTTTCCGCGGGGTGCAGTTATGCAGTTTACGCCGGCCGAAACACAATACACCCCCGTGCCACTCTCTGCGCGAATGTACACTGTATAATATAGTGCTGCGCGATAACGCACAACAAAACTAATTAAACGCGTTCGCTGGAGGAGGCAATAATAGTAATTGTCGAAACCCGTATTTGAGAAAACGCTCGCGTACACGTTGGGCGTAAAGTTTTCCGAAAACATAACCGCGTTCGGTCGTTGTATTAACGTTTCGTATACATGTATATATGTTTTTTTTTCGCATGATGTTTGTGATTCATTTTCTTGCTCTCGTGTAATTAATGCGTCGCCGTGCTGCAACACGAAACTGAATTGTGCGTATACGTCCGTACCAGAGAGATGACGCGCATTGTTTGTTATAAATCACCGGACGCGCACAATGGGGACCTATTGGAATGTACGTGGAGTTGAATGTACGACCGCGAGACGAGATGTATAAAGATGACGACCCGCAGATAGTCCGCGGCCGGTACGAGCGCCGATAGGGCCCGTTGCACGAGACGACGACGGAAGAAAGCGCGTGGGGCGGGGACACACAATCCACTCGGTTTCGGGTAAAAGCGCAGAAATACTGCATGTCGGCGGCGGGTTTAAGGGGGAGGGCCGCGGGGAACTGCACCCCGACAGTAGCCTAATTAGTAGTTACTGAACCATATGTTTATTCGTTACTCGCCGCGAACGTAACAGATTTGTTTGCTAAACAATGTTTTTTATATGATGACAACAATATTGTTTGTAGTCGCCAAACTTAACTCAATTATTTTACAAAAAGGTATCGTTTTATTTTTTCATGTTATACAAATGCATATTTATTATTGTTCTGAAAAAATTTGCCACTCCCTCCCAATACCAAATTCTAGATCCGCCACTGCTGTATGTGTATATTATATTATCTCATGGCTATTTCCAACGACGTGCCCTTCGTACGCAATATGTATAAATTCTCGCAAAGAAAGGAAACGCTCGCGCAATAGTAAAAACGGTAAAGACCTCGCGAGCGGTGACCTCGATTAGGATACAAGTACGAATGGCTACGTTTGCAGGACTTTTCGAGGACGTTCCGTTACCTCGATATGCCGGCAATGACGTATGCGTATGTGTGTCTGTGTGTGTTTACATAACGTGAGTAAGTATTGGAAACACTCGGTGAACTGTGTGCATGTGTGCGTGCATAAAAGTTTCGCGAGTAATGTTTTAACGAAGAAATGAAAGAAAGTGAAAAAAAAAACAATTGGACGCCAAAACGCCCAAGAGAACGCGCGTAAGGGTCACGTGACGCGCGCTAAAGGACGCGATACCGCTCCTCTTCACCCTGTTGCCAACATTCCTCATCGCAAGACGTGTACATGTATATACAGAACACACAAAGAAGAGATTATATATAATATATACATACCTCTGTCGGCGGCGGTGGCGGCTGCGATGCCGGCGAGCGGGACGACGCGATCGGTTATTAATGAAGTCATTTAAATGCATGATCGTGGGCACGCACGCTCTAGTGGGTACCACTATTAATCTGGCGAAATGTCCCTAGGGATCCCTCGGAGCCAATATTTTTTTTCTCCCCTCGTCTACCACCACACCGCCGCGTACTGCACGGACCTCCACCACCACGCGCACCAACGCTCGCTCGGTCCCTTTCTCCACCCTTTACACCCGGATCTTTCCATCCCTCACCGTCTATCCTTTTCGTATACACGCGGCCAACACTTTCGTCCTACCTCTACTCCTTTTTCTCCTGCTATTTCTTATATTTCTTCTTTTGCTTGTCACCCGCCTCCGCAGTATTTCAAGTGATAAGTGCACATATACGTACTCTGCAGTACACACGCAAACACTGAAACCATGATTGTACAATAGTGAATATGTATGTTTGTTCGCGTGTATTTGTGTAACAAAACTTTTTGTCTCACCAAGTTGATGCGCATACACACTCATGTGTATATGAGATGTACAAGGTGTACGTATTCAGTACGATCCCTTTACACATACGCAGTCATGAAGCACGCATACGGTAAGATATGCACCGACATACAGAGATAGTTTAAGTATACTCACCCCTTCTCATGCCTATACTATGCATTTTTCCAAATTATGATTTGTGGAAAATGTAAGTATACTAGAAGAATATATTTCAAACATTTCAAATGAATTGATTTTTTGTAGTTCTTGAGCAGTGCCGGATCTAGCATATTTTGTGTCCGGGGAAAAGTATAAAATTAACACCCTCTAATAACCCAGCCGCTCTCTATTATGCCACTGTTATACTTATGTACCAGTGACTCTGTGAAAAAAAACCGTAGATACTAGAGAAGAAAAAATGAGTATTAAATATAAATCTTAAAATAAAAATTCTTGCTTCGCTTGTAAGCAACACATGAAAATATTATTTATCAAACTTTTCATTATTTATTGACTATGAATATTTTAATTAAGTTGAGTACATATAACAAATGGTTATTCAAATTTGATTTTTTTTGATTTTTGTTGGAAAAATCATTTATAATATCTGGACCGGCTTTTTAGGAGTATCCTGTGTCATATTTTTTTATGCATACATGGTAGTACTTTTGGTATTATTCATATTTAAAGTTGCGAATAAAAAATGAAAACTATTTAGTATGTTGATATTTTGATTTTGTATGATATACGTAAACTGTAATAAGCGTAGAGATGAAATTGTCGTTAACTCCAAGCAATAGCGAATAACAATTAATAAAAAGGCAAATTATAAAATAATTAAATCGAAAATTTACAATAATTTTGTTGTACCAATCAATGCATTATTGCCAAGTTCTTCGTAAATAATTTTGATTAACTCCGAAAGTGCCTATGATGGTAAAATAAACCTATCGGTTTAAATGATGTCTTTGTTATATATCGAAAATTCGATAAAAGTTAAACTGAATATGAATATGAAAAGTGGACATCACCGCACGCTCCTCATGAGGTACGAAGAATCCATGCATTGGTGAATATACAATATTTATATAATACAACTATTAATTTTCCACAAATCAGAATGTGAAAAAAGCGCATAACAAAAGTGAACATGACTAAAAAATCACCCTGTTTAATACGAAATAAGTCGCAGTACTACTGTGAGCGTATATAATATAGTGCAACAGTGGTACGAGTGTGGTGAGGTGAGCAGCAGGAGTGGCAGGACTTTCTACTTGTCGCGCGCGCCCCGACTTTGCAAACATTTGATTGGTACGGCCTCGGCGACAGAAACAACAACAAACTATATCGTGACGCACAATATTATGTGCACAACTTTGCCTCCGTCACTCGTCGCCGTTGTTCTTTTTGCCCGCACGTGCGTCAGGTACACCACTATACGTTTATGCTTACACACGCAGGGAAGGGCAAGATACTTGAAAAAAAATTACCTACATACTATAGATCAGGGGTGGTGAAACTACGGCACGCTGGAAAAATTCCAATGGCGCGCAAAAAGAGAGAACTTCTTTTTTGGGCACGAGTACAGTTTTCAAACATTTTATCGGAAGCCCTATCGGGCACGTGGTCCAAAAAAGGTTCGCTACCCTTACAGTATAGATACTAGATATATCAATTTTTATCGGGTGGTACAAAATACGAGGTACATTTAACATTTTACATAATATTACAAAAAAGTATTACTTTAGGCGTGCTACCGTAGATACATTTTTTCCCTTCAGATGCGAGAGAGGTATACTATACGTTATTTTTTGAATAATTATGAGACTACGTAAAATTATTAAAAAATTGTCTAATATTCAGATGATAAGCCTATTTACCCGTATAACATGTAAATATAGACTCTAAACAAGGGGTGTCCCACCCGCGGCCTGAGGTAAATCCTGATGCAATCTCCTGAATAATTTCATTGTTTTATTTTTTTTGGAAATAGAGCTATTTCAATATATTTGTTTTGTTTTTAAACATTTTTTACTTATTTCAGTTTTTTTAAATGTATTTTTATCTTTGTAATCTTATAAAAATAAAAACGCATAATATATTCTCATCTGTAATTATGAATAAAATATTATATAATTTTCAAAATGCACGCAGCCCCCACTCCTGCCAACACATGCGTAATATGCATATAAATACATATGACCATTATATAAGCTCATCGACTGTTAAAAATCGAATTAATTTTTATTAATTTTGGTTTTTAATGAGAGGATAGACCGATACCCTAAAAGAGTGGTATACGCACCCGTTATCTGCGTTGAATGATACGTTTTTTTTTTCTAATTATATATTCAGCAATAGTTTGTAGTGTATACATTACAATGTGGATCCTTTTAATCTTGTTTTACGAAACAATATATTTTAAATGAATTGTTTGCTTCCGGACGATTGTTAAAATTACATAAGGTAAATTTAAAATTGACTTTTATTATTTTTTAGAAAAAAAAATACATTTTCATTTGTACGCTAACGAGACAAAAAAAAGATATAACAAACGCAACATCAAACAATTATCTAATTCTAGAATTTTACTCTCATATTTCTATGTAAAATAATCAAATATAACAGCAATACAATTATAAGTATTATATCATAATATGTAATTTTTTTTTTAATGTGGCTCTTGATGAAAAATTGAAAAAAAAATATGGCCCGCGTGGATGAAAAGGTTGCCGACCCCGGGTTTATATCGTATTACTTCATACGCTGCGCGATCGTACGATGCGTACACGAGGCGTTCACGGCCGTAGTAAGGGATTTGCCGAGTCCAGGTCAAACGAAACCGTTTGCACCGGGCTAAGCCTTTAAGGGTTATGAGTAAAACGTCGGTGCGCCTACGCGAAGACTATGTAACACATATTATCATCATCCCGGCCGCAGGCCTAGGTCTTTGCAAATAATGCGTTTATCATAAAAAGAATACCGCGTGTACTCTTATAATACAAAAAATATGTTCGCGCAGGGGTCTTTTTTTGCGAAATACATTTTCTAAACGTGCTATAAAAGCTTGGAAAACGAACGATAAACGGACTGTATTCCATCGTGTAGCTTATTTCATAACCGACTCCAACATGACGTCACGTAGTACTCGTACGTCGTAGGCTCTGTTATTTATCGCCCGAAAATTCTATAGTCGGATTAATAAATGTTCACGTCCATTGTCTTCGATAAATACGTTTATTTAACCGTAGCGATGTCCATACATAAGTTGGTGGAAATTCGAATGGGGCGGGGCAGTATTGTTTTATCCAAAATGAAAACACAGTGGGAGCCTCTTGAGCCACCAGTGCTAAGCAAATTCTAAGACTGGTCGCATCAGCTGTTTGTTTTAGGGAATGAAAATAATTTCCAACCGCTTCGCTTGCTAATAAATGTTCCCAATTTTAAATTTTTATATTTAACTATTCTATATTTCAATCATAGTGCCGTAAATACTTTTTTTAGTTATTTCAAAAGAAATTTTTCGGTACAAATTTTTACAAATACATAATATTTATAGGTAGTTTGAATTCTAAAATACATAAAGCCAAAAAGGCGTACTATTGTAGTTAATAAAAAATGAAATATCATCATTATATTAATATGAACAATTATTAATAACATTCGACAGCATATATTATGGAGCATGGAAAATAAGCGCCAGCCCCCATCCCCATCATCTAACCTAACCTAACCGGTGATGATTCCATTTTAATACATAATATACTAATGAGTAGGCACACACTCGTACTGAAATATTATTATTGTACCAACAGTACCGTCGTGTTCGATGTTTTTAATGATTGCAGACTTCTTTCGTTTATTTCGTATTAAAACTGTAAACTAAAGACAGAGAGTGCAAGATTACCTAACATCCACCCCCAGATAACGAAAATGTATCCACATATGACTATATTTTAAAGAAATCCTCCTCTGTGACTTTACCACACATATTAATAATGTAAACGGTTTCCGAATAAAACCCTTAGAGTGTTGATGATCGTACGGTTCAGGATACACAGAATTATGGAAACCATAACTGTTCGGTTATTGAAAAAAAAAACATTGGCCGTATTCATTATTATAAAAATCTATCATATTTGCGGTGTGAATATTATGCGTGCTTAGTACCTGTTCGACAGGTATTATGACTGTCAACTTCTCTATTTACCGTCATCAAAATATCTGAATTTGTTTTGGAAAAAAAAAATCCAGCAGGATTTCCAAGAATTACTCGTTTATAATTATTTTACCGTAGAATATATTATATTATTATTATCTCGCGATCCCGATGGCATCTATTCAATTTCGCGTGTCGATTTGATCCCACCGCGAGATATGAAATATGTTATTGATGAGTTCCATCGACTGCGGCGACGTATATTATTATTACATATTTTATTCATCATCAATTATTAACATTCCACCGCCGTATATTATTATTATTATTGTGAATATTTGATCAGTTTTTTCGGAATCTTCCACGTGACGATATATTATTATTACACGAGTACGCGTTCCTGTACGTTATACTCCTAACTGTCATTTTTGTCGCATAGGCGATTCGTATAATATGATGTATAATAATGTTTCAGAAGACTAGCGAGCATACATAATTCATAATTCATATGCATCGCTATATCTAATCGGAGGAGTTAGTGGGGTGTGTTAGACAGTTGTTAAGTGTAACAGTAAGCCTAAACACGATTATAAAACGAACTGGAATGATGTCGCAACTGATAAATAATCAAATCAAATATATTATGTATTGACTAGGTGAAAAATGTGCGCAAATATAAAATTGATCGTTGCTGAGAACACAACGATGAGTTATCGTCGACGGCTATACTGTGCGTCTCGTGCCGAAGAGATATTATTCAATGCTGGAAATTTCAAAACAGTTTACCCATCGGAAATATTGTGATGTGCTGTAGGTGTTCAAATTCAGACGTATATTTATTGTATATACACCACGACATGCTTGTGTGTCGAGAATAAGTTATTTTAAACTTGACGTCCTATAACTCCTGACCTAATCATAAATTACAATACCAAAACCTATGTAATGCGACATCGTCTTTGTACATTTTTATGTTTGCTGCAGTTTTACATAACTTCGTTTTAATAATTGATATTTTCATTTTTTTTTTTTTAATAAATACAAGTTAAATTTATTTGTTTGAAATTTATCCTTATTGGCATAAGAATAAATTTAAATAGTTAATCCATCCATATGAAATAATTTGTTTTGAAAAAGAGAAACCATTTGTAACATCATAATGTGAATAAAAGTATTATTACATACGCAACCGGCGATTAGTTTAACGTGAATCAGTCGGTATCTCAGGAAACATTCTGGTAGTCAAATCGATTGAACATTTTTCATTATATTTTATTGTTAAAAAAAAGGTGCAGTAACTTTAGATTTTCAAACGATGGAAATATCTATATACGGTTCAAATATATGAAATGATCATGTATTATAGAAGGACGGCAATATTGTAGCATCATATGACATAATATATTCGTATATATATATGAACTTAAAGTTAAGATTAGAGGAAACTCTATGCACCGATAAGCAATGTTCACGCGTTTCTATTCTCTCGTGTACATATTCTGTAATATACTTAAACGCGCTCAAGACAAAACGTGCTGCGTATATAGGTGTATATACAACGGACCGTACAACGCGTCATCTTGGATTTCGCGAACGGAATATAAATTACAATGTGTAAATACAATACGCCGTGCACGCGAAATATCTACGAGTGAGCAATCACTACCATTGAATACGCTTTTGCGTATCGTTTTCGCATAAGGTAAGCTAGGCGAAATGTTGGTGGTTCGGCAGAGTCTAAGAAATCGACAGTTATCGACACCAATACAAAGTGATATACGCCGAACAGAGTTAATGAATAATATTTTTTCAGGGTACGATTGCGACGATATGGTTCCTGCAAGGCTGCAAACGCTAATCGGTAGGTCATCAGTTCCAGCCAGTTGTAGACGGACCACTACAGACACACGTACACATCATTTTCCATGAGGGTAAAATTTGAATGTTTACCGTAATAAATCATTTTTATACAATTTTCATGTACTTGAGAAGAAAGAAACAGGTGAGACCTCGCGGCCGGGTGAGAATGTGAGACGCAGGGACGGATGAATGATACTTCTAGCAAAATACTACTAGCAGAAGAACGAAATACCTTTATGAGATAGGTTTAGATTTTAATAACAAATTTCAAATTCCTATGAACAGCACAAACTCGATGTTGATTGGGGGATTTTTGTGATTAATGTTTTCTCCGTTTTTCTCGATTATTCGATAAACTGCGGATTATGACAATTTTCTGAAACTATCCGTTTTTCGGCAAAAATCCCCTGTTCGCACCGTTTTACACGTCGAAGGAAACTATTGGTCTATTCGATCGAGGGCGAACTGGGTACATTTTTCGAAAACAGGGTAACTGGTCAACACCCGCCTGTCGAACGACCGCGGACACGTTACACGCGATAATACGCACAAAAATACGCAGGACATTACGGCCGTGCGCCGACAGGAGCGAACGTGTACTTACACGCAGCTATCATGGTAATAAATATCATTCGGTCGCGGTCGTTCGGCGTGATTGTAATATTATACGAATCGGAGCCGCCGCGCCGTTACGACTCGCGCGCAAACATTATAGTAGACGACGCGTCCGGGAAATTACTGTACGGCGGCGACGACGATAACAACAATAGTATAATGATGATAATAGTAATAATAATAGTAGTAGCACCGGCAGAAGTAATGATACGACGGTCCGGCACAAAAGGACACCGCCGCCGCCGTGTGGTTGACGGTCGCGCCGGGGTGTGGAGTACGTCATGGCAAAGTTGACCCCGCCGCCGCCACCCGTTCGGTGGTTGTTAAAATCTAAATTACACGCGGCACGACAACAATCGCCGTCCGTTCGATGTACAATATTATAATTATTATTATTATTATTATTATTATGTGTACCTGCATAAAGGTGATGCTGCGGCGAAGGAAGCAGGAAGAGACGGTACAGTCGAGACACCGCTATATTGCGTACACGCGCGTACTTGTTTCAGTACGACCGCGGACGGAACTTATCTCGGACGTAAATGATGTTTCGTGCCCGGGGGAGAGAATAGTGTATAATGTGCAGCTGTGCCCGTATTATGGCAACTAGTGATGGGAATGAAATCCGGATTCTTCGAAAATCCGCCAAATCCGGATTTCGGATTTCAGGATGATAAATCCGAATTTTGGATTTTAGAATTCGAAACTCGGATTTCAAAATCCGAAATATGGATTTTCGAATTCTAAATCCGAGATTTGGATTTATCATTGCAAATTTCTGTATTCTAACCATATAACTTTCATTACATCACTTTTTAGTCGTTCTTTTAACTCTCGGACAAGATGATGGGGGTCTAAATAAGATATCTCAATAATTGGTAAACATTTCAAGTCTCACGTACCATTATTTTGGAGATACTAATTTAATTTAGTACTTATACTGTAACTTATATATTTAGTTAAAAGCCTTGAACTTATACATTGTTACAGGTTTGATGTATTTTTTTTAATTTTGTTCGTGGCTTTAAATAAAGTTTTAGTTACAATAAAATTTGTATTTGAGTACTAAAATCTATAAAGAACATGTTCAAAATATCATTTTATTTTGAGAATGTGTAATTATTTTTTATTTGCTATAAATAATTCTTAAAATATTTCTAACTCAATGTTTTCAAATCCAAAATCCGGGTTTACAGTAAAATTCGGTTTTTGGATTTCGAACTTCAAACATCCGGATTTTCAAACATCAGCGAATCCGGATTTTTCCCATCACTAATGGCAACACGTATATGTTACAGTTAAAACCCGAAATTCGTCAAAACTAGTTTTCACAAATAAATTTAGTCAAAACTAGTTTTCACTAGTTAAAACTAGAATTAACCAGGATTTCAATGTCGATACTAGTATATTTGTATTGATTGTTTGACAAGGCAAACTATCTTGGTGTTAAGAGTTATGCAGCATTTGTACTTTTTCTTTACACAATCAGCGATTTGTTTCACACCTTGATTATTATTTGTATTTTCTATACAGCCGTTTATTATTACCTCCTTATCCACTAAATATTATAAAATAAGCGATTTGGTAGTAAATAATAAAATTATTTCCGGTCTGAATTTAGTTGTTGTAAAGAAGTATTTATTACTGTCAAACAAGTTCCTGACAATCAAATTGCTCTTCGCGCAGCCGCAACAAAATCATCAACGGGATCAAGGCAAGGATTTATAAGGTGTACTTGTAAAAAGTCGTGTGAGACAAATCGCTGTTTTTGTAAAAAAAAATATATTATGTAACTCAAAATATCACGACAGTTTGCCTTGTCAAAATAAATAAAACAAATAATTCTTATTTTAAATTGAATTTGGATTTTGTTAATATTGTACTTAAAAAAATAGGATCAATATATTGAAGTTCTGTTTAATCCTCCAATTTAACTAGTTAAAACTAGTTATGACGTATCTCGGGTTTGAACTGTGACATCAACATTGAAATCCTGGTTAATTCTAATTTTAGTTTGGTTTATTCTAGTGTCTTCGGCGAACCTAGGGTGACGGCCACTTCGCGCCATCCACACCTCGGTTCATTTTTTGTTCGTCTCGAGGTGTTCGACGACGGGATCGATTTTTTTTCATTTTTTCGTTTTTTCACGATAGAGTTATTGATTTTCTTTTTTTTCTGTTTTTCGACCTCGCACTGTCCCGTTCCGGTACAAAATATTCGTGCACGTCGCTTATTTTGTTTGGAAATCCAATACGACGAACAGAACGGGGCGAGTAGGTAGTTTTTTTCAATTCGGCTCCGTAGTTTTCGGAAAATTTCACAGAAAATGCGAGTATCTGTTTTCGACGGGATGTCAAGTATCGCACCTTGGGCCAAACACGTGCGTGCGTATATATTTTTTACATCATGACAATATAGCTTTTTTCCGCGAAAAACTGTGTTGAAAATATGAAATCGTCGTACAGCAATAATATATTATGTTATGCGTGATATGCGGCCCGGCCGGTACTGCGTTACGTATTTGTCAACGCACGGGCTGCAGTGCACTCGTAAAAATTCGCTGCGATGGTATTTTAAAAAATATAAATTTACATTTTTTTTTCTTCAAAACATTCTTGGTATTAGCTGAAATGTAACGTGCAACGTGTAAGCCGTTTGAAATCGATATATTATTCGTGCTATTGAGCTGGCTAATATTGAAATGCTTGTGTCTCAACCGGCACCCTATTATCAACGATCGTAATTAATGAAAACGTATTATTATAGTAGGACGCACGCTGAGTCCCCTTGCAAAAACGGCATTTCCTTTTTATCTCACCTTCTGTAATGTATACGTACAAAAGTCTTATCTCGTTCTCCGCCCCGCATTGAATTATGGCCGCGGCAGCATTCTTCGCAATTATCTCTCCGTCTCGTACCTGACACATGCACGCGCGAGCGAATTGAATAGGAACGTCGTTTGAACTCGCAGCGCATCGAAATATCGTCGTATATGTATTCGACCTAAATTTAATCGTTATTTTCGCGGTCGAAAAGGGGATGGGGGAGTGAGCGTGTTCCGCGAATCACCCTGTACATCATCACTCGGGCATTATTCGTGAAAGGGAAAAAACACACACACCCACACACACTGCTCCGTTCAAACATATTGTTTTCGTATTGACGAGATCCTTAACAGGTTTTACAGTTGTTTTTCGGACTCGTCGCGACTGTCCTGCCGTTCGGTAAACGCTGATAAATTAGTAACCGCCCCAGCGGAGTTGTGCAGGTACGGCGTATACGATACGCTTAGGTATGTGTCCGCGATTCCGGCCCGGGAAAACTTTTACCGATCAACTGGAACGTATTGCGTACGCGGTTTTTCTATCCATCGCGTACCCGTATCCCGTGCACACACACGGTACATAATTTATAACGCATACGAGGTAACCTATGCGCGTTGTACGCACACGCGATCTGCGGCGGCGTTTGTAATGAACAAAAAGCGGTCGGACGGTAATGACATTATTACATATTAAACGTTATAGCGTTTTAATTAATTTGTGGTTTCTAGACACCATGTAATACGTATATATATATATTTATATACTCGGACGATTCCGCCGATCGGACGGCGCGGGTCTGAGCGCGGAATGGTCGGGGGTTGTTAAAAAAAATAAAACGTACCCCCGACTGCTGCCCGACGAGCGTGTTTCCCGAGTCCAGCCGAAGTTTTGCTGCGCGAATTCCGCGTGCGTTCTCGCAAATTTACGACCACAAACTTCTTTGTCGTTATTTTAATTGGAAGCTATCCCCGCGTCCGTTTAGAATTCAATACGGGCGGGCCGACCGGGGACCGACCGACCGAAATAGAGAGAGAGAAAAAATGAAAATTCTTTTTCCACGCCCTGTCCTGCCGCCGCCGCCGATAAGTTTGGTCTCAGGTGCGTCGCGCGGCGGCTCCCTATCGTCTGCTCGTATACAGCCCGTGGACTTGAGCCGGTTTCAAGCTGTACACCGCGCCGTGCCGTGTAAAATAATAATTGTCTTCGAACCGCGTTACGTTTAGTTATACTATCGTATTATGGTACTTGTATGCATCTTATAAGTAGTTATAACACGTGGACACAACCACAAAGTTGATTTTTCTTTATGCATCCTACTACCTATATTACCTATAATTTACATAGATGTTAATCAAGGGGAAGGTTGAGGGTGTAGTCCCTCAAAAAACAAAATTAGTCTCAAAATTCAAAAATTATACCTTATCCGATCGTATAAAAGCTTATTTCTACTTTTTAAATTGGTATCAAGTTTTTTTACACTTGTAAAGATATTGAAAATGTTGTTACTAATTGGATATTATATGATCTATGTTAACAATTAACATAATATAGGTTATGCATGCACATAATAGATATTATTTCTTTGAGGTAATGAAAAAATGTAATAAAAATATTTTCATCTGTCTAATAGGTAATGTGACATTTTCTCATACGCATTCTGAGTAAACATTTACTAACTAAAATTACATCTGGCCTCGATGTATAACATTCATTTTTCCTCCAAGTTAACAAAAGTACACAATAAAGTAAATACAGTGTATAGCCAAATAACTGTAAACGTATAACAATTTTTTTTTCATAATCAAATAGTTCTAATTAGGTTTAGACATTATCATTTATCAATAATCATTTAAATGTTAATATGCTAAACAGCTAAATGATAAGAAGAATTTTAACTTTTGAAAAAACAAGGGACAGATTATCCAAAATACAGGACAAGAGTATTATTTTTGACGTTTTGTTGGGACACCGGGACGCTTCATTCAATACGGGACTTACATGAGATCCTTATTCCACGCGACTTATCAACGTGTTCGGTTACCCCGATTGTATAACAGATTGTATAATAAAATTATATTGTATATGTGACCAAGATTCGATAGGTATATATGGTAAACGTGTTCGTGGTATGTGTACGCAGCGATATCACACGTTTTTTAAAAGCAGTTTAGACAGTTTAGTGTGAACCCGGTTTCGTGGTAGTACCTACCCATACGTAATAATAAAGTGTGCACGACTATACGCGTGTATCCCGGTAGCGGTCGGACGGCGTAGGCGCGCTTGGCGTAACACGCGAGCTGCCTTACTCCGTTTCGTCCTCCTCCTATCCTATACGCAGGACAATGGGTGCTTACACGATATTATCGTTGTTTCCGTGCACACTAGTCGTACGCACTAGTCACACGCCGATCTTGATGACGGACGACACCGAGCCCCGATCGAGACGGACGCGCGCGTACATTAAACGATAATCGTAACAATAAACATTATGATACGTTTGTATTATTACAATGAATTATGATAATATACGTGTACGATTCGAAACCGGAAAGGGTGTAGAGCTCTCTCACCCTTCCCCGTCCTCTTCATACCGATCCGCGTCATCGCGCGAACTGTCGTCAGCCGCGACACCGCGCTACCTGACCGACCTGACCGGCCTACGTCTCACCGGGTCTCTTCCGGTCGCGATGAAGGACCCCGAAGGTACGCTGAACACGCTCTCGTGGTACGCAGCGCTCGTTGACCTAAATACGCGTCAAAAACTTGGTCAAACACTGTAATACTGTACTCGTACGTGCGTTGAAAATTGTACGCGTGACGGTCAACGTAAAAAAGCTGTACATCAATCATGGGTCTCGCGAACGCGAAGGTATTCGTACAGCTCGAGCTTTTAGAATATAAATAAATGAAACTAATGAAATGTCTCGTACGAAGCGTTCAATATATGGCACGCATCAAATGCGGCCCTGTGTGCTGCCCATAAACGTTTTCGAAACTTTCGGATTGATACGAATACAATAATTTTCTAATAATACACCAACAAGGTTAACGATACTTACGTTAAAGCACACCCCCTTAAGAGGTGGCATGGTTATGCTTCATTGTAACTTGCATATTAAAGAAAACACTTATATTCAAGCATTTTTACGACCAAAAAAGAGGTATGTACAATGAATCAACCTGCAGCAGACGATTGCGTAATCTGCAGTGTTCGCGAATCCGTCAGGAGTGCGATGACGGTGCGAATTTGTCAGAACCTAAAGACTTGATTACTTTTTAGAGACTTATGCTTATTTTTAGGTACATTGAGCTTAAAGATTCAATCGGATTGTGAACTGGAACAGATGAAATTTAAACCGGAACGATTTAAGTACAATGGTAAGTGACCGACAAAATAATGAACTCGGTATATATGGACAGAATACACAAATACCTAACCGAGTCGGTATGAAAAATTAAAGGTGTATCGAGCTAATTAAAAGGCATATTGAAGTAATTACATTTTATCATTATCTTTATACGGAAGAACGGAGAGCTGTTTAATGCAGTCAAAGGGGAACCTGTACGGCCACTTACGGAATACTTCGCTGAGACACCACCAATTAAGACCCCTCCACCGTGGTTGAATAAGCTCGTTAGTGCCCTTCTGTCGCAACAGGAATCAAAAAACAAAAAAAAAAACAACTTTTCATAATTTATTCCTATTTAAAAAAATTTCAATTAAACCAAGTTTTTTCCACTAAAACGGTGAAATTAATAATCGCAAACAGTAAAGTTGCGTAGAAAAACCGACAATTTAAAACGTAAAGCACGTACTTTATGGGCCGAAATCCAAAAAACACAAGTATAGAACACCATACATATGTATTGATGACACATGTAATAATTACGTACAGGCTATAGAGCAACGTTTTTTTTTTTGTAAGATAATGACCGTAATTAGGTTATTGCTTAGATAATAATATATGCTTCCAAGTGGTTATTTATGTTTGCTTTACGGATTTTGACTGTGAAAATTTTAATTCTTTTCATTCACATGAAATCATTGTTGATAGTTAATTTTTCAATGCACGAAATGGATTTAGATCTTAAAACTGTCAGAACGTTACGAGATCAACGAATAGCGTATTACTTAAATAAAATATGTGTTCGTACCGATATACCATAAACCGATCAATTTTAGAAAATAATTACTGTACTTGATATTTATTATTTTAACATTCATAGAGATTGATGCAGTGATCATAGCAGTGATCAACATAGTCAAACAGCATAATATTTAAACTTCTAAAACGGCCGTTATCGATTAGTACGACGAAAGTGGTGACATCTTAGGCGATTTAATTTTTTCCTCGAAGATTTATTATCTTTTGATATGCGCAACACTTCAGCAGATTAAGTACAATTATTATTTGGACAACGTAGTTTTATAAAATTAGTATCTATATACATCCAAAACATACGTATATGTGTATATATATATTATAAACGTACAAAGGTATATAGTTAAACGCAGAGCGCGTTAAAAGATTTGAAACCGTTCGAGTATAAACTTTATATATATAGTATATGGACACACGATGCTCTGGTGCAGTTTTATCGCGCAAAGTCTATAAAAACACTCTAGTGGAGGGCTGGAGGGGTTGATGGTCGTAATCCCGTTGATATATATATATTGTACACCGACTGACTGAACTGACGAGTATAATGTTTCGTGTCCTTTATCGAAGACGCCACTCCGAGTTTACTCCCACTGGCAATAATTGATTATCCCCGTTTCAGCGAACCTGCATATTATATAATTGTACGTCGCATACGACGCTTCGGGGTCCATATGATACTATCGCTGGAAAGTTGCATCTACTCGACCGGTCGAAAAGCACAAGGAGCCGTTCGACTCACGTCTTACAAGGACTGCCGAGCTGCGGCAAAAGTTTATATAATTATTTCAGACAAGCGAAGGATCTCATAAACACAACGGTAAATATATATAATCTGAATGTATACAATTCAAGTATCGTTCTTATTCATTCACTGGTCAATATAGCTCGAAAACGACAACAATTATATGAACTCAAAATTTGACATAGTGATTCCTCTAATTTTAATGACATTCTAGAATCTAGATGATATACAATACCAAAGGATTTTTTTAAAATCGCATTTTAAGAGTCGAAACAGCTTTGGGTTGGACTTATAATTTATTTCGTTTTTTGATTATCCAAAGGAAATATTTTATTTTTTTTAATATTATGTTTATCCTAATAATTACCCATTGACACAAATAAAAATAAATATCATTATACGGCGATTGTGCAATTTTTTTTACATCGAAATAGTATTCGATCTAATCTAAAATAGATAAATATCCCCCGGTCGAGGTCGGGTAATTCAGAGAGTATATAATAATATTTAAATATTAGATCTAACGAATTAAATTACTTTTTGTTTTATTTTTTCGGATGACAGCTAATGGCGACGCACGGCAGTACTTTTCCGAAATGACTTTGAAAACGGTAGCGTCACGCTTGTATTTGTGATTCTCAGGCTGTTCGGATGACGGTAAATACGAGGTTTCGTAAACTAACTTTGCCGGTTGAAATGATTAGTCTTGTTTTCTTAAGTTGAAATATTTTTAAAAACAATGTTCTCGATTTGTTGAAAAAAACACGGAACCAATGGAGAAAATATTAGTTCCCTCACCGCGTCGATGCACCGCACGTATCACACGTCTTTTGCAACGAAGCGATTGTTCGTAGCCGATAAAAAATACCCATATGACTCCCCCCCCGCAAAACAAAACTCTTACAGAACAACTGCATTCTATGCCGATTAAGTGCATAAAATCAATACGACCGTTTGACAAACGCAGGGAATATTTTTTATTTTTTTTTAACGTCACATCTGAACTGATTGATCGACTTCATCTGCATATTAATACTTAAACATTTAAGGAATAATTTAATCTAATTTTGGAAACTATATGATCTACTAGTGCGATCATCGAAAAAACTAGCTTTCGCAAACCGACGGATGTTCGAAAGAAAGTGTAATCAGCATAATGTATATGTGTTTTCGACGAGTGTTATAGATAAAAAAAGTTATACATTTGCACTTATTTTGATATATACATATAGCAGATTGAAAGTTCAGGTTTTTAACATCACTATTAGTGTATAACCGTGGCGTATTTAGGCGGGTATAATTGTATCGCATAAAGTTATTACTTTCCGCAATTTACTTCCAAATTAAGGTTTGATAAACTTTGCTAAAATGCCTATGGTTACGCGTTGGATTAAAATATTTTACAATGAATTTGTATACAACATTAAGTATCTCTACATTATAATATTTTTCTTACAAAAAAAAACTCTTCTCAACACGAAAGCATTTGATAATAGTATGTTGTTGTTAGAAATATAACATGTATCAACACGAATGTTTTAGTGATTAGTAAAGCCTACATACGATGCGTATTCCGAAACCCGCGGGGGCTACCTAATGATAACATTAACGACAATACATAAACGCGGTACCAATAAAAAATAGCCACGTTTGTAAAAAAATAAATTTTATGTTTATCGCGTTTTAACAATAACGGTTTGGGAAAATGGCGCGGCACATTCGGTTTTTTTCTCCGTCTCGCACTCAACACAATAATAATAATAATAATAATACGATATATAATGTTTTTAATATTATTCTTCTTCTGAGTTTATGTACTACACTACCTGTACGTGTATACACATAATGCGTATCATACATGTGCGAGTGTGATTTATCTTTGTTCGGGTGGGAATCCGCTGCTGGGCCCCAGAGGCATCGTTCGCCGCCGCCGTCGGTTCTCTTCTAATCTAAATTTTAATTACTTCCAGACAGACAGTCCGGCCGGGGCTGCGGCGGCTCACCTGTACACCTCTCCGTGTACACCGTGCACTCACGTATAGCGGTTGGTACATATATTACGTACGGTGTGCGACTCGGCGCGTCGTTATTTATTGTTTCACTAATATTCCGCTGCCGTTGGTCCGACACGCGCGCGGCAAAAGACAGACGAGGAGGAGGAAAATAAAGTTTATATTTTGTTCCGTCTCTCTCCTTCGGACGCGTCGTAATATTTTATTAATGTCCGCCGCCGCGCGCGGACGACGACAGACGGACGGACGCACAAGGGAAAAAACGGAGAGGAAAAAAAAAAACAAAGACTTAAACGCATAATAATTTTGCGCTCGGGGCGTACGCGTATGAGCGATGACGTGCACGTAATATATATATATATATATACGTATAAAACGTAAAGGCGCGCGGCACGTTTCGTCTGCGATTTAATTTATCATTATTCCTCGTAAACCGTATATTTTTTGGTTCCCTCACTCCCCACGACTCGGCCGTCTCACTCTCTTTGTCGCACTGCACGTTTCCCCGATGATATTTCGGTCCGCGGGCCCCCGAGGCGAAATTTCCGTTTTCTACGAAACCGTATCGAAGACATACTATTATCGCTGTGAAGTCACCGCATCGTTGTACACGCTCCGTCTTGCACACGGCGATTCCGCGATTCGAGTCGAACGTGACGCACGCATTTAATCCCATGTTTCGGCGACCCACTCGTTTTGATCCAGTTCTATCGTGTTACACTCTCTGCTCGCGAGAACCAAATGCCTACACGTTGTATCGACTGTTTTTCTCGGAAAATCTTGCGTCATGACGAATCAGTCGACCGCGTGTACCGCGGTTAGCAAGTCGTCCCGAACGCCGTACGTAGGTGATGGGAAGTAAAACGTAATTTATGCATCGTGATTCGCTGTAAGCAGCAGTATAGAGCCAATACCGTAGTACAGGGGTCACCAATTAATATTTTTAGAGGGCCGAATCGGAAATTTTGAAAATTTTCGGGGGCCGTCAAAATAGCCAAACAAATATTTTATGTAATGAAGCAACATATTATAACACAAATAAAAAATAATAAATTGAAAAAAATCAAATAAAATAAAATACAAATTAACGGAAATATTATAATATGCTATTCAGCCTTCCATCAATAACATCCTTATGGAAGAGCAACATGGCTTTCGCCCTTGGCTGAGCGTAGAAGAATAGCGGGTATAAAATTCATTAAAGGTCTGTTGAGTAATAAAGTTGATTCAGCTGTCCTCTTATCTTTACTCCAATTTAAGGTTCCTCAGCGCATATTTAGGTCAGCTATCCCCTTCTTTATACCTCATTCAACCACCAACTACATGGGTAACGAGCCCATTAGACGATTAATGTCTCGCGCCAATGCGGATCCATCTTTTTTTATGTCGGTTCATGAAATTTAAAACTATCCTATATTTGTAAATACTATTGTACTCATAAAATTAATTCTATAACATTGTACCTATTTTATGTATTATTTGAAAAAAGGGCCTCGCCCGTATATCTTAATAAAATAAAATAAAATAAAATAATATAAATAGTAAGTCAGGGTAAAATTAGTGGGAAAAATGGCAAGTAAGTTTGCAATCGAAGTTTATTCGTATTTTATTATCGGTTTTTACTTTTTTTTCCTTGTCTGCGGGCCAGATAAAGTGTGTTCACGGGCCGGATGTGGCCCAAGGGCCGCCATTTGGTGACCACTGCCGTAGTACTTTGCCTGGCACAAGACCTAAGTGCGTCAGTGGAAAGAAACTCATCCGCGTGATATCACGTCTGCCGGACGAAAAAATGTTTCGCGTGATAAATTTAAATTTTTCCCCTAAAACAAACTATACCCTCGTACCCGTGCGGGTTTCGTTTTCTTACCGAGACATAAAGTGACCGATAAAATATTATTGACATTCAAAGGAACGAAACACACAGTCGGTGATTGTTTTTACATATTATTACGATTTAGAAAGAAAAAAACAACAACGGTCGTCCTACTTCTTGACAGACAAAATCGTACAATCACGCACAGTTCTCAACGGTACGTCATTATATGCGTCCTCCGCAACGTTCAATTTCAATAATATACTTAACTACCCGTGTTCACACGAGCTATCGTCGTCATTCTCTCACGCGCCGCGGGACGTCGGGCGTCGCGTATAGTACACGCGTGCAGTAGGTACACGCAACAACGTTGATATTAAAAAAAAATAAATAAAAAATTAGGCGCACACCATAAACATGTACCGGTGTCACCTACACGTCTGAGAGGTCTGAGACCATCTTATACCGCGTAATCGGTCCATCTACATGCACCGAGACATTAATAATAATAATAATAATAATAAAAACCTATTACAATGATATCACATGAGAGTGTTATTGTCGGTCCTGGCCGAACACATACACGATATAATACACAATACGCAGTACACCGCACGCTTAAACGGACGCTTATTCAATGTACAGGGTGACGTCAAACAATCGCTTTCCCGGTCGGTTTCTGTGAACGTTTTGTTATTTTATACAGCCAACACCTATGTACATAAGAAATCATAATTTAAATTTAGAAAGTATGGCGTTTCATTATTGATTAGAGTTTCCGCAGTGATAATAGCGTTACGCTATATCGGTTACGTGAGATTGGTCAGAAAACAAGAAATTTGCAACCAGCCCAAAAACACGCATGTGTTAAGATTCCATTTCCTACTGCGTGTAATAGATTTATCATTTACCCTTTTAAAACCGTAACGCATTACATTTTTGATTTAATCTTCCGAAACCGAATAGTTTTCCGAAAATGTCTACTTGCAAAAATCTAATACACATCGAACCTACATCAGTGTACACATATTAGTAATCATTGAAATTTAAACGCGCCAGACTTCGCCACTCCATTCGACATTCGAATGCTTGACCACACTACACGTCTTGTTGACCGATCGATTTTCAGAGACATCGTCGTCGCTCCTTCAGACAAATATTCTGCTTCGGCAAACAAATGATTACTGTTACATACAGTAGGTACGCGCGGTGGTCGACATAAGTTTATTTTTCGTGCAAAGTTTCTTCGAAAAAATCCCGGTAAACGAGCCGTAGGTTTCAAAAGTTACGCGTAAACAGCGAAGTACAGTCGACCCTCGATAGTTTGAAATTGACAGGACTGTTGAAAAACTTCGAATTACCGAGAGTTCGAATTGTTGAGTAGTTCGAAATAACGAGAGGGCAAAAAAAAATATAGAGGGTTAAGAAAACAATTTTGTTTTTTTTATTATTGTACATATTAATTATTTCAGTAAATTAGGTGATACATACATATTAGAGTTATTTATTGTTAATTTTATTATTATTATAAAAGATATTTATATTAAGATTATTTTTTGAAGAAATCTGAAATGGTTTTCTGCTTCATTGAATTCAGTTCCATTTTTTCAATAGTATTTTCTATAGTATTCTATAGTTATCGACGGTAATAATCTAAATTTCTACACGATTGTATTGTAAATTATCAATAAAAAGATTATAAGAATACAGATAAAATACATTTGGTGAATATAATATGTACTTCGAATTTCCGAGCATTGAACGAATGATACTTCGAGTTGTCAAGTGTTAGTGGCCAGTTTTCCCAAAATGTAATTTCGAATTACCGAGTGTACTTATATGCATTGTTTTTGTTCGAATTACCTCGTGATTCTCAGGGAACCGAGTATTTACTTCGAATTACCGAAGGTTTCGAATTATCGAGAGTCGACCGTATATACACCGCGCGCGGCGGTCCCTTGCGACACACCTGCGTCCAATACGCTCCGGCGATGTACGCGTGTAGGCCTTTGACGATGCGTATGCAGCGCGTTTACAAGTGTACACCGTACGAGTACATAATACACGTGCGTCCGTGCTCCCCGGTAGCGACCGAAAACGTCTCCTCCTCCGCCGAGCCGCGGTCCCGATGAGCCGGCAGCAGCAGTCATCGCGCCCCACCGCGTGCATATACGTATGGATGAAGATTATCGCGGGTTGATCTCGACTTCCCGACTCGCGTGTATGCACGTACCTGCCTGCATGCAGTGCGTTATTGCCCTCACGTGCGTAGGCGGCGCATTATGATAATGTTACGACGTCGTTCCCCCGCGGAAATGCGGAAGGCGTCGCGATGCGCGTCACGTTGTGTTACGGTATTATAATATCAATTGTGTCGACGAGTATTGTGTTACAAACAGGAAAAATAAAAACACCACACCGCTATCCCGTCAAATCGAGAAACGATTGGGGAGGGGAGGGGTAATCGAAGTTATACAAGGTGAAATAAAATGTCACGAAGAAGAGAATTATGCGTCGGCAATCCACATCGTCCTTGCGAGGGGCTCGTCGACAGTAGCATATTATATTGGACAAAACTGAAATGAAACGGTTCGCAACGAAGAACACAGACGAAGAGTCCATTTTACCTGAAAGCAACTTCCTGGGAAAACGTTTGAAATCAACGATGAACGAACACCAACGTGACCTGAACTGTCCTGTACGGGATCGCGCATGACCGAAAACAAATTATAGTCCGTTTAAAGACTAGTTTCCTTCTGATTCGGTACACTGCAACGTTCAAAATATGTATGGGATGTAAGAGGATCATCAAAAACAATTCCTTTCCAAGTCAAGTTTCACCGTTTACTATAAAGATTAAAAAGTAAAGTCCACGCTTGCAACCATGTGTAAGCACATATGCTGACTGCAGAGATGAACATTAGATACAAGTATGTTATTTGAAATGGTGTTAAGTATATTTTTCCGACATATCAATTCTTGTACTAATATATATGTATGTGTTTAGTGCCGGTGTGGCACACTTAAGGTTCCAGAAGCAATTTTTTTTAAGGCAACTCGTAACTAAATAAAAATGCATCCAAATTCGTTAACAAAAAAACGTCCGGTTACACAAGCTTAAGAGTAGTGCCGTAACCGACTGCGGCGCCCATGTAAAGATAAGTTGCACCCACCTCAAAAACTATGCACGATCCAATTTTATTTTGATTAACATATACGTGACGGGGCCTCGTAAAATTGTTCTGACCTCTGTGCTTTAAAACCCTATACTTCACTACTGCTAAACAGTTGGATTGCGCAATTTTAATTCTTAACGACGTGAAAAAAATTGAATAGAAAAGATAAAAAACGAAGGGCTCCGGTTACGGCCCGGATCCTATGTGTGTTAGTTTCATGTTAGTTTTCGTTGTTATTTTTAATTTTAGTTACTATATAACTGGTTCGTTTCAGTTGTATGAGTACTTGAAAACAAACTTCATTGTTTCATGTTTACTTCATCGTGTCATCGTACATTTTAAAAGAAAATATATACTCGCAATATCACACTGTGTTATCAGTTGATCGGGAGTATTCCCACGAGATCATAGTTATAACGAGAAAATAAAAATTCTAAATTTTAAGACGTAAAAAGAAAAATCTATCGAGGTGCTGCACCCGTGTGTGTACACTGTGTATCTATATATGTCATAATATAAATGACGTGTATAATAGTTCAGGAGACCTCACGACACGACACGGATCAACAAAACGCAACCGGCTGAGATTTCACATGTCGCGCGTCTTCGTCGCGTGCAAGAAGAAATATAATAACAATAATCATGTTATTACACCGGATATGTCTCCTCGATATAATGTTATATCATAGTCGTCATCGCATCAAATAATACTATATATCTACACTATATATAAATATGCACGTGCGTTCGGAATAATAACAACGACAAACATGTTATTAACATAAATACAGGTTGAATCCGTCCATGTGTCGATGAAGCAACTCGATTGCAGAGCCGATGCAACGTTTTGCCGGTCCTAGTGCGTTTTTTTTTCAGAACGCGTATCCCTTTTTCTACAGGCAAATATCTGTGTAGATGAAAAGCGTTTCGGACACAAGGGAACCAAGTTTCGTAACATTTATCGTCTGCTTTTACCCATTTGATCAAAGTGTATTTTAAGAACAATACGATGATGGGGTTAGTGATCATTAGGGCTCGGATTTATATGTAAATATATATTTTTACTGTGACTTGATAAATTAATTTAGGTAAGTGATAAATTCGTTTCAAGGGATTTCCATTGTAATGAACTATATATATCAATATATATCAGTGATCATCAACAAAAAAGTAAAATAAAATATAAATATTTCCGTGGCCGTCTAATAAATGCACTCCGGTCTAAGAACCGAAATATATAACAATAGTAGTAGGGTATTTAAAATAAGAAAACATTTTTCGTACTGGAATTTGAACATTTATTGCAAGACCAGTCAGATCACGTCATGAACACTGTGTTATCCTGCTTACAATATATGTGTCTCGAAAAAGTTGTCGTCTCATCAACTTCGGTTGGTTCTGTCTGAAAACGTACGATTCTTCAGTGGTAATATCAATCACATTATCGTCGCCCGACGTACAACATAACCAGCTAGCTGCATCTACCCGTATTTATTTTTATTTAATTTTTCACGTCGGTCATAATCAAAAATAATAAAACCGTAATAACAGAAGTAATGACAGTACGTCTTATACGTATTGAATATTTAGTCACGAGATCGGTAACTCGAATGTCGTATAATGTATAAAGGATTCTGCACTCGGCGCAACGGACCACGTTCCGGTTTACTTCTTACAAAGGCGTCCTTTTCGCGGTGCAGCGCAAAACGCATTCGGTTATGCTATACTATTGTCGCAGCTGGAGTCGTGATGCGTTCATTTATTATATAGGTACATGCTCGTCGGCCGCACCTTCATCTCGTACCTGTGTAATAATAATATAATGATCTCCGTATAATTTTGCGTTATATCTGCGTAATCTTTAATTTATTTTAATCTTTAATTTCCATTCGAACATCGGACGCATAAAGTGCATCTGCTGCAGCTGCAGCTGTTGCGCTAATCGAAAATCGATATACGAGCACACATAATTATAATTATAATACAAACTGCAGAGCTAACATTCGCCTTCACTTCGACCAATACGCAAATCAGAAATCAGAGTTCAGCCAACTTAGCTGACCAAAGAATTTAGGTCGTCTATACAACTATAATCAGGCCTGTCTGGTCTTAATCCATTAAAATATTGGGCCCTGTTAAACCTTCCAATATTCGCCAACTTCAATCAATTGCTCTACGACTATTAACTGCAGGTGCCCCTTGGTACGTAACCTAACTCCCCTCTCCATAATTATCTCCGTATTCAAACGGTTAACGAACTCGCAATAAATCCAAAATAAACTTCAAAACCATCCAAACCTTCTAATTAGAAATATGTCTTCAATTAACATGCCTTATAATATAATACGGCGCCAAACAAGAAACTGGTCAAGAGACATTTAAAATCGTTGAAACGGTGCAACGCAAAATAATTAAAAGAACAAAATTTCTGAGGTATCGTAACGACTGTGAGATTTTCATAAATATTAAACTGTTATGTGCGGCCAATGGGCAACTTCCTCTGCACGTCGTTCGCACCAAATTTCTCTGCACCCATCACATTTATTTTTGTCGTACAAATAATGCAGATTTCAAATAAATATTTTGAATGTAGAAAATAAAAATACAAGCTTTTCGTCGCAAAAGTCAACATAACAATAATATATATTGTGACAATACTTGCGGAATATATCATCATTAATATTTTTATTATTATTATTATTATTATTATTATTACTGTTACGGCGCGTAAACAACGTTGTAACGAAATAGTTGGGAAATTTGCCCTTCCGCGTCGTGGCGTGTTCTCGTTATGATAATTTTGTTCTTCGATTAATCTGACGAAATATTATAACAACAATAATATTAATATAGTACGCACAATGGTCGATCACATCATTACGGATGACGTGTTTTGCGCGATAGCAGTAGTCTTACGTCCTATCCAATGTGCGCATTCAGCCGTGCAAAACGTCTATATACTTCGGCACTCAAATTATGCAGACGTTTCGTGGGTATCCGCGTCAGCGCCCGAGTCTTATTCGGTGCGCGTCGTCGACGGGGAATCGTGACAGTAGAGGCGAAGAAAAATATTTTACTTAAATATTTATGCATATATACATATATTTTATAACATAATAATCAACGGGTAAAGAAGTAATGTGCATGAGGTCGATTGCTTTTTTAACTGTATGCCGTGCAACATCGGATCAACGATAATAAAATCATTTTTTGTATTAGGTTCTGAGTAAAACGAGGAACGAATTGGTTTTATCATGATGTTTGCTTATTTTTTTTTTTTTTATATTGATGGCAAATGGTGTCCAGTTGGTACTCAAATGAGTTATTTTTTTGAATTTCTCGACTGTTTCACGAATGATTGAGAAAAACTGAGAAAAAGTGGCAAAAAACTTCAACCTAGGTCGAGAATCGAACCACCCTGCACCATCTAGTCTATTTCGCCACGCGCTGTCCACTAGGTTATGTATCATCGATATAATATTTTTCATAAGTTTATGCTACGCAGTCAATGAAAACAATTTACCGGAAAGATGCAAACCAATTTTCTAAGCGTTAGAAAATGATATTTTAACGAAATTGGGTATTTCTACGAATTGTTATTACACGATAACGGTTATGTGGTTATTATTCTATAAATATTAACTTTAGCGACTCGAAACATTTACCAAGTACTTAAATTGGCATTTTACAGACATTTCATAATTTTCGAAATATTTTATTTTTTACAAAAGCTAGAACATTAAAAGTTTAACCTATAACTTATTAAGAATCCATAGATATTTGATCCGCCTGACCTCTTTCACTCGTTTTTTTTCGAGAGCCATAGTTCATTACTATTGGTGTTTAGCTTAAAAGACAAATACAGAAATATAATCATTCATCCGTCCCTGAATCACACTCGACCTAGGAGTTTCGTCCGGTTTTTATAGTTCGTTTGAGCGTAATATGGGTTCTATTCACACGACACACTGGGTGTGTCTACACACCTCATACCCGTGAGGTCTCACACATCGCGTTCCGAAACCTTGATGTGTAATATATTTTGCAAATTTTTTTACATAATATGCTGTAGTCCATTTGTGAAATTTGCCATTCAGCAGTATCACGTGAAAAAAATTAAAAATACTGATTGGTCGACCGACTTCGAATGTAATCACGCACCCGCGTTGTCCTAGAAATTAAAACTCTACATCGTGCCGTGTAATCTGCTATCATTTCCAAGAGTTGCCGTTACGTGAACATCTCTATAATGATATATAACCATCGGTGTCGTATGACGTGATAGCAAGTATACTTTAGGCGGTACACGGAATGATGATTGAACTACCTCGAGGCGCGGTGAACGATTCCTAATAGCTGTATAGCGTATATTAGTTTCACATTAAAATCAGAAGCTATTCCTATGTGTCAGCTCGTCTGTCGAGAACATTCTCGAACACGAGTTGCCCTCCCCCACCCCCACTTTGGTTTCAAACGTATTCCGAATGGGAGTCCCCGGGAGATTCGGAAAACAAACAAAAAGAAAAGCAAATCTCCGGAATTAGTATTGAAGACCATCCATATTGTGTTATAGCTGAGTATAAGCCATAAACTTTAGAACAGGGCATTCAGTATTTATTTTTTATTCGATTCGTATTTTTTTCTATATTTTTTTTTTTCCGCGGATCAGTGATAAAATCGTTCTTGCCAACACAGCGCGATGACATACGTGGACGGATGCACAGATGAAAAAAAGACGATTTGATATGTATTGGAAAACTTCGAGTTTCGCGACACAATACGTGTGTAGGGGCGCGCGGCGGACGTCAATGTCGAGCCATGGTGAGCGGTGAAAGTTTTCGATTCTCTCGTGTTTGGTTCAGTAACGGTAAAAACGTTTTTATTTTTTCTTTCTTCTATTTTTTCTGTTAAAAGAGTTATTTTCTCTTTGCTGTTCGGTCCGTTTTTGTTAAATTTCAAAAAAGTCAGACTTGCCGTTTTCGTAAAAGCAGTATAGCATAGCAGTTATCTACGTATACAGGCGTAAAGTAACATGTGCATGCACATGGAGGATGTTCGCTTAACTCCGGTTTTCGACTATTTTTCCTATTTCCTATGCGCGCATTTCGTGTTTCAACAAGACGATAAGCTATGCACGCACTCGATGGATTTAAAAACACAAATAAATAGAAAGGTTTTATACACGGTCGCGCCCGCAATAGTGCCATGTCGGATCGTGCAAATTCCGTTGGGGATATTACAGCTTTTCCGCGTATTTTCATTCGACCAAATCCGGTTAAACGTTTTTTTTCCCCATATACTCGAATACATATATAGGTACACGAAGGCGTACATAAAATGTGCTGCGTAATATACTATGTATTTATGTACGTAAAATGTACCGACAAATCTACCGGTTAATGTACAATATTTTATCATGTATTGTACATGTGTGCATATTGTTATTTTCATACTTTCTTCAATAAATGCGATTTTTTATGTAAGTTTTTTTATTTCGTGCGATTCACATAGATATAGGTGTTCGTACAAGTATTTTGATAGTCATGATATACAGTCCATGCAGAATACACTATACGAATGCAATATAAACGGGTTTATCGTAGGACAAGGCGCACTCACTTTTCAGGTAGGTACAGGATCTTAAAAATAAATGGTTATAATAATTATGGCCATACATCAATACATGTTGTCAATAAATTACATTATTATATTTGTAATGCGAATGTGTAAATGATGTGTAGAATCGTATAAAGTTACTTTTTAAATATTTGGTGTATTAAAAGTGTCAACGGCTCGATCGCGAGAAACTCAACCCAAGGACTAAGCTCGTCCTTCGATCGTCTTTTTTACGACGCAATTACAATAATACTATACCTATTCTTCGGCGACAACGAAATCAATATAAAACTAACAACATTTTAACGATAAGAGATTGATACACGATATGTTGGCAGGTACGAGGTTACGACTGATTTTTTGACTGACGTAAGTCAATGAAATGATCTGGAGAAGAACTAAATAAACCAGAAGTCGGTCGAGACGATTTGACTTCGTTATGAAATTTGTGTTTATTTTAACTATCGTTTAAATCCTATCTTGTTCTCGGTTATAAGAAAACAACCAAGCTGAACTGGGACTGACATTGTCTAGTTTAAAATACTACTCGTTACCTTTCATTTAAAATTTCTGAACACGTTCCCGTCAGATATAACTTTAATTTGTAATTGCTTATCGTGTACGGATTAAAAGATACAGTGACACGCAGTTCTACATAAAAAACCGAAAATAACTTTTTTTCTTCAGATCAAGTTCATATTATTATTGACTTATAAGTTTCACAAACGCTGCACATATGATTGACGAAAAATATAGTCAGGTTAACACGTTTAGGTATATTTAGTATTCACTAATTAAAATAAAAAAAATAAAACAAACTAGCCTAATACCCCCTTGGTGATAAAATAATTTTACCACCAATCAAGTGAAACGAATAATTCAGATTTAATTTCAAATTGAACGAACCATCCATATGTCGATTGTCATAAAATCAAGTTATAATACAATTGAGTATTATAATATATGCTTGCGTGTGCGTATGACTTCTAAGTTCTTTTGCATCCGTTACACTAATCACAAATTGTAATGCGAATCCAATCATTTCGATAACGATTACGTCGTTGGCGGTGAAAAATATTTCTTTCGCATAACCTTAATTCTTCAATAAAGACAGAAGACTTGGAAATAAATTAACAAATTAGTCCATCTAATATGAAAATACTCATGTGTTTATAAAATTAAAATGTTATTCGCACGAGAATCATAATAAGTGTATCAAATGGATCACGGTTATGATATTTGAACACATGTATAGGAAATGGTTTTAAAACGTTTAAAATAATTTCAGCGCATATGACGGTTAAATAATTGAAACTTCATCAATCGTAAAAGCAGTCCAGCACACAAAGGGGATGATTTTTCTCGCTAATTATTTCTGCGTCCAGAGATGATACCAAAGACTCGTTTCGACCCATTTGGCAAGTAGGAGATTTCTTCCCGTCTACGACTGGTGTACAGTAGTTACGCGGTTAACCGCCCGTCCTCGTGTAGCTATAGGGTTAATTGTCAACCTTATATTAACACGATCGAAGAGGGATGAAATTGGCCGCGTGAAAATATGCGTGCGTTAAATGATGCGATGACGCCCCCGCGGTACGTGTACAATATTCCAGGGATGGGCAACTGGCGGCCCGCGTACCTTTTTTATCTGGCCCGCGCTACATTTTCAAATTACTTCATATAATTTTAGCGCTTATCTGTATTGTATTTTATTTTATTACATTTTTTGATAAAATGTGGATATAAATTCTTATCTAGTTTTAAACCGAAACTAAATTATTAAATGTCTAAATATATATATATATATATATAATGGCGTAGCTAACATACTATTTATTTCATTTTATCGGTTTAGTCATATCCGTACTGCCGTACCGTACTGCCGTAGTGTCACACCGCCGCGCCGTTTGTATTATTATTTTCGCGTTTTGTAGTAATTATTTTAAAAATGTCCGCTAAAAAGCGTAAAATCGAAGACAAAAATAGAATTTTTAACAGCTTATGGGAGAATGAATATTTATTTATTATTAACAAACAAAAAAACCTCAATGTTTAGTTTGTTTAAATATTATTGCAGTACTAAAAGAATATAATTTGAAAAGACATTACATGACAAATCATTCGTCCAAATACGATAAATACACCGGTGTCTATTGGTTTATATCGGATATACCATGTGACATAAGTTGCTCACTTCAAAAAAGATACATCTTAAAATCAAGAAGAGACTTATAAAAACATATGTATGGAGTGTTGCAACATATGGATGTGAAACTTGGGTAATAAATGATACCGAAAAGAAAAAATTATAAGCGTTCGAAATGTGGTGCTGGAGGCGTATGGAAATGATAAGTTGGATAGAGCGGAAAACGAATGAAGAAGTACTTAGAACAGTGGGAGAAAAACGTACACTCGTAGATGCGATTAGAGGAAGACGCTGGAAAATGGTTGGACATGCCCTGAGACACCCGGAAGAATTGCATAATATAATATTGGAGGGTATGATAGAAGGAAAGAAAACTGCAGGACGTCCGCGGAACTCGTATATAGGACAAATTAAAATTGATGCAAAAGTCAAAACCTTCAAAGAACTTAAAGAAAAGGCGAGGAATCGGTTAGAATGGAGAATTGGAGTTGTAAACCAACCTTCGGGTTGAAAAAAAAAAATAAAAAAATACGATGTGAGTACTCGAGCCGGACCACGACCGACGATCTCTGGTGCAGCAGCTCTTTGGTCCGACTCGCGTTTGTTATCTGCGCGCATGTAATATATAATATAATAATAATAATAATAATTATAATAATATAATATTGTGATTTATATGCGGTAACCGTGGGGGCGGGTGTAAGCGCGCGGGGTGGGCGTGTTAGGTAACTCACGTATACGAGTAATACGTACGTGTATATAATGTTATGTTTATAAAATATATTATAGTAGGTACATGCGTACGTATCGTCCCACTATTTTTTTTTTTTTGTTTTTTTTTGTGTTTCTTTTTCTGGAAGCTACCATACCGCGTATATATTTATGCTTGCGCTCGCATACACGCGTGTGTCTGTGCCTGTGTGTGAAACGCCCCCGCCACCGCTGCTGCTGCTGCTGTTGCGCCGCCGACGAAAACTACTTGAAAAATCCGCCCACGGTCCGTCGTGTGTATAATATAATAATTGCTATCTCGCTCGACCCCGCGAGTCCCTCGAAAAATCCATCACGACGTGTGTAGGTAAACGGACGGACCGTCTTCACACGCACGCGCACGCACGCAAACACACACGCGCGCGGGCACAATCACTCGATATTAGTGGCAATAATAATTTTGGAAAAAAATAAAAATATCGCTTTACACCGGAGTGTAGAAGAAGAAGAAGAAGAAGAAGAAGAAAAAAAAGGGTTCGCCGAAAATGTATTCCGCCCCTTCGTAAACGAATTCCATCGGCGAAAGAGTTAATTGACTCATGGGCGGTACGAACATAAAAGTTTCTCGTACACAATAATAATAATAATAATGAACAGAAGAGAAAAAAAAATTGTTTTTAATGTTTATGCATGCGTACGCATATGGGCTCGCTCACTCGCGTCGCGTCGTGTGTTATCATGTTATAGTATATATTCCTTGCTCGGTTTCTCATACTATATTATATTATTCTTTCTTTTTTTTTTCGACCCTCGAAAAAATAATAATAACTACCGCACCAGTGACGTGCATATTACAATATAATACGGTATACTAAATAGTGCGTGTGAGAACCCGCGCAACGGCCTTGATGCATTCAGACGTTTTGGAGAAATTAAAAACCATAAATGTTAATTTAATAATAATAAGAGTACTCTAGAATTATGAGTTATACGATATGCGTATACCTAGTGTAATGAAGTCTATTATAATAATGGTAATTCGACGCGATGTTGGTAAATACATTCAATACATCGATTTAGATTGTAATTATCATACTTAAGACTATTATCATTGGAGACATCTAATAAATCTAGAACTGGATTTAGCATCGATTCCACTGCGAACCCTACCAACTACACCTGCAACTTGTGTAAAAACTGATTCGAAAACGATTGATTATTCTTACTGCTTCGGTTAAGTATAATATATTGATGTGTAAATCACCTATGAACAGACCCATGAAACATAATATTGTACATTCGAGTAATGATGACTTCGGGTGTGTTCCGAGCCCTTGGTTCTTATCGTACACTAAATGAAAATTTATTCGAATGTAAAAATAGTATATTATCAAACCAAACTTATGAGCATATCTCTCGAACACAATAACGGCAGGTACCTAGATGAAGTGATCGGGACTGTTGTTTAATAGTAACCGCGAAAACTATGAATTCGACGCTTTAACAATAACGGTCGTTTTCGATTATCTTAACACGTTACCGCCCTCCCCGTCACTACCCCTAGAGATACTGGTGGTATTTCCCCCGCGGGTGTATTAATTCCTGGTCGTAGGTCATGTGTGCACCAAGTTTGCAGGTTGATATTACTCCAGGTGTTCAAGAATTATACTGAAACATACATTTTCACATGCATATGGATATATATATATATATATATATATATATATATATATATATATATATATATTAATATCACATATAATATATACAATGCATATGAAATACGCCTCTGTTTGTTATTCAAGTAATGTCGGGTTGTACGCACCGAATGTCGGCTTTATTATTTCTAATTTTAATTATGACGCGTGGTACTTGTAATAAAATTTAAATTATGCTTGTAATTACTACAATTCTTCATTTATATTACAACGGCGCGGCGGTTGTACACTACCTTATTATTAACTAAAAAATCAATCGAGCATTAGAAAGAGAGAAGAACTATGGATAGCTGATGATAACATTCAGTTATGTTTAACTATTATAAAAAATGTTTCAAATCGAGCTGATATTTTTCTCGTGGTGTTTCAAAATTATCAAAATATAATATGTTTCAATGGTATATTTAAAAAATTATCCAACACATACGTCGATGTTTATAGGAATATCGTTTATACATATTATTAATAAATCCAAACGCACTGTAGGTTCGTAAATCATCGGCAGTGCTCTGTAATATAGGAAATTTAAATAAATCGTGTGCGCGGCGGTGTTTTAATCTATGACGAGCGGTATTTTTAAATTTGCAACTGTACACACTATTTATTCTTGAGAAAAAATGAGAGTCACCAACCGTACGTAGGTTTGTGCTGTTTATTGAAAAACCACTACTGCCTATAAGAATGAATTATCGATGTCGGAGTCGACGGTAATAATGTTCAGCTGTGTAAAGTTGTTTGGAAATGGTTCAAATTCAACTGACATATTTCTTGTCGTGTTCAACCGTTGCCCAAATATACGTCTGGTAAAATAGACGTTTTAAACACCTAAAGCACGTACGCGTTGATGCTCGGTAAAATCATCGTTGAAACAAAAATCGCAATATCCGAACGTTGCACGTCCGTAGATCGTCGGCGCTGTGTATGATAATATTGAAAAAAAAAATTTAAAAATACCGTAGACGCGACCCGTATGAAAAAACGTATACCTACACGCGCGTCATGAGAGCGTAAAATATGTGTTTACGAATTCACCGTGTACAAACGGTAGAACCTGTTGACGATAATAACATAACGTTAAAACGGTTGGACCGAGCAGCAGGCTGTAATTAACAAGTGAGCACGCACTCCACCCTTCAAATCGATCCCGCCGTCATCGGAATGATTCATACGTCGCATAATACGTGCACGTAGGTTAATACCCGCTCACTCGCGGTACACGTCCGTCCGTCCCTCCGGCGACCTTTTTCGACGAGGGAAAAGAAAAAAAGTAAAAGCTACCGATATCGTGTGAACGTGCTGTTCGAGAATTACCAGAGACTGTAAATTGCGTCCCCCAAAAAAAGGTCATATTCATGTACTGTGTAAATTGCGGCCCGTGTACTTTTAAAACATACGTAAATTGCGGCCTGGGATATTCCGATTTCCAGTCGGCTGTACAATTTAATGATAGGTATTAATCTTTGATTGATAATAATAATAATATGTTCACTAATATAATATTTCTAACAGCTAGTGTGCATTTAATCGAATATCTTGCGCACGAGGTTTTACGTTGCTCTACAGATTAAATTTTTATTCAATCTAGTAAAAAATGGACGTTATGAAAAGCGAAAGCAACAAAACGTTAATACATGACAAAATGTATGAATTGCAAGCAAAAAAAAATACCAGGTTAGACTGTGTGTGGGAATTGTCTTACAAATTTTTATCAGTTTTTTAAATAACAAATTTTCAATAATACATTTCTTAATCATACACATTTTTAATTTTTACAGACACGTTAAACTTTAATTTTAATAATATATTTTTTAATTATAAACAAAAAAACAGCAACACCAATGTTTTTAATCATACCAATATTTATACAATAATATTGCCAGACCTTAGTCTGAAAAATGAGAAAGAAAATATTGATTTTGCAAAAAAAAAGGCTTAGACGTAATTTACGTATGAATAAAAAACATTTAGGTAGGCATACATTCAAAATTATACATAGGCCGCAATTTACGTATGTACAAAATATACCCTGGCCGCAATTTACATAAAAAATTTTAAATGGAACGCAATTTACAGCGATCCGAGAATTACGATTGTTCGTAATCTCTACCTTTTATGACGATAATGGTGCGTGTACAAACCGCCGTCTCGCACGAGGACTCTTTTCGCCGCAGGCTGTTTGGATTCCGTTTCAAACTTTGGATTTTCACCGTAACGTGCGTTCACGTACACCCCAGGAGTCGACGATTTGCGCACGTGGCGGTACCTGTGCGTACGCGTATGTTCCTTTCGGAGACTTTCCTTTTTTTCTGTTTTTCCTTTTTTCTTTTTTCCTTTTCACGGGACAAGGTTCCCGAGGGATTTTCGGCCCTCTTCGGTGTTTCGAAATGCTCGTGAGTTTGTTTGTTATCTCGTGTTTACCGCCATAACACTCGCCTCGGATTTTTACCCCTCTTGCGCTGCTCTCGTACTCTTGTATCAAAGCACTCGCGCCCACGAAATTCGCAAGTATTTGTTTTGTTCGAAACGGCGGCGCAACGACATTTTGTGCACAAGCACCGAAAGCGTAATCGTGCAGGCGAAATTTCGTATTCCCATCAGCCGCGATCGCAGAGCGAATTTCTCACGGATACATGTGCACAATATCCTATAAAATATATTATGTTCGTGAACGAACGGCTGTGCCGAGTGGTATCTTTTGTTTTTCTCGATTCAATTCGGTTCGTGTAGTTGCGCTATCGAAAACGGTGTCTACGAAACGCTACTGTGCAATGTAACTATTTGTACCCCTTTGTTCATCGTGATACAGGCAAGACTGGTCATTAAAACGGGTTGAAAAGTTCAAGCTTAGGTAAACATTTAAGTTGACTGTACAAAAAATAAAGGTATAAAAAAAAGAGCAACTTTTAACTTTCACTTTAATTTACGTTTCTCTAGGTTACCTTTTAACTTGACGAGTTAAAAAAACAAAAATGGTCAACTTGCCCAGCTATAGCATGAGACGATAAACAAAACATATGGTATACAAAATATTTAAAGCACGTCCATCAAGTACGACTTGATTTTGCTTTTACTCCTATATATTTACATTTTATCTTATACCAATCAACAGAACGCGCATTACGTCACCCAATATGATGTATGGCACCGGTGTGTGTGTGCGCGATAAAACATTTTCCACGTCTCGACCTTAAACGATCGGGTGTAGAGGTAAACCACGAGAAATATTAATATCGGAATCCAGTCATATCAGGTGCCGCTAAGATTATTGATACATTTCACGACGAATGGAACATGTCATGACTTCCTGTTCCATCATTTATGTGCACGACGTATGTATAATATATTAAGGTTTTCATCTCGTATGTTTGGCGAGTTTTAAAAACTTACAATAAAATAGACTTGCCAGTGTTAAATTACAGTTTCGAGTTATGAATATATGTACACATTGAAATCGGTACAAACACTGACAAAGGCAGGAAGCGCGTCAACATTGTCGAGAGACCTTAATCTTTGTACACTATTTCGTTATACATCCTAATCTGGTACTGTTGTGTACAGAACATTGCGTTTCGGCTATTACAATGCTATAGTAGTTTTTCACGTTACACGACCGCTCACCCTACGTCATAATGGTTGAACGGTATCAATACATTGTTTTTGATCGCATTAATACAGGTACTCTTTCGTCTTTGACATGAAGATGAATGCGTGCTTATCGACGGAACATAGACAAGTGCGGCGTGATAGTGTAAGACGTGAATTTAAAATCACGTCACACGAATACACGTGAGAACAACTCGACTAGGTTCTAAAAACTATGCAGCAAGTCGGGACTTTGATCCCTCGAATGCCTATCCGGGTAACCTATAGAATTAATATGTAGCGTGTTATTGATTCATGCGTAACATTGTTTAACGCGTATTCGGTTGCGTTAAAATATATTATTTATATTAGTTATGTATTATTTTTAATCGCCAAATATTTGCGTATATTTTGATCAACAGTAAATGTAAAAAATCGTTTTGTAATATATAAACAGTATACGTTTTTATCAAAGGTTTGTGTAAATACAACTGAATATCGTATGTTATTTACATTGCAGTATTATACGTACACAATAAAAAATAACGTTTCATTGAACATTTTTAAAGGAAAAATATTATTCGTGTTGACTGTTATCAAACAAAGTTTTCTGAAAATATTGATATTTACCGAACATCGTACTGTCATAAATGTTATATGCATAGTATAGTTACAATTCATATAATACATAGGTATTTTATCAAAATGCAGTAGATATGCGGAATAGTGCACCGCATCATCTTCCGGCCGGATATATGTTATCTCCTACCGATCCACTTGATCTCATCTATAGTTAAAACGCTTGTTAACAATTAACAAACATATAAAATATAATAACATGGATTGACATGCAATAGCTAACCTATATTATATGTGTGTAGAAATTTTCGAGAAAATATTAAAACCGTTCAAATTTTAAAGTAAAAATGCGTGTTTGATGTTTCCAACAAGAAAAAAAAATTATAAAATAATGTTATTTATAGTACTGACTTAAATTGAGGTTTTTTTTCTTTCGAAAATCGAGTAAACGAGTAAATAAATATGAGTACATAAATAAATCGATCTTGTTTAAGAACGAGTATGCTGCTCGCGATGAACCTATATAATAAGGTCTTGCAGGTTAACGATTTGTTATTTCCGTACAAAAATTACCGTACGTTTATCTGCATAAAGTTTCGACATTTCATTTCAAGAAAATAATATTAGTTTTATTTAAAACTTTATTATTTTGCGTTGTGAATGGTTAATGCTATGTATAATACTATACAATAAGTACGTGAACAGCGAATTAGTGTAATTATATCGATTTTGAAAGGCAATAGTGTTGATTGCGATAATTCGAACTGATGAACAGTCGAACAATAATCATTTCTTTCAGGGAATTTGACGAAATCTTTTCTAAATTGCATACGTATGTGCAGGAGTATTACAATTATGTATAAGAATATTGAAAAATAATGGGTTTTTCGCCCTAGTAAGCGATGTTTGTTCGGTGTAACATTATCTTAACCTTCTTAATAGCTATTAACTTAAAACCATCTTGGAATATTTTAAAGACGAACCGTAACAAAAGTACGCGGTGTGGGTGTTTTATGGTTCGGAGAGATTACAGGGGGTGGAGACAAAAGTAGGAAAAAAAATCCAAGGCTCGCCTAAACTCATTTCCTTGAACCATGGTACACGGTGTTGTATACCCATCGGTGCATCACAACTACAAGCGATTAACCTTCGTAATAATAATTCTGTCTTATAAAAATTCATTTTATACCGGACCTATTAAAAAAACACAAGAGATTAAAATTATATTATCACGAATGAAAAACGTTGTGCAAGCCGCATATACGACTACCCTAGTATTACAATATTGTATAAAATGCAATTACTCACCATGTTAAATGCGTGTCCAGTCGCTTAGAAACACAACCTTTCAGTGTTCACCGAAAATATTGTAAACTTTTGTGACGTTTAAAAAGCCATCGTGGTTTACTGCAGAATTATGAAATTTACTTTATTAGATGTTTGAACTCGTGCTGTAGGATTATAAAATTAATAAAATGATAATTCTTTCGTAGTTTAAAATACATAATTGTAGAAAATTATCATATATTTTATCAGCAAACGTGAATTTGTACATGTTTTTTAATGACGTTGAAAGTAATATTATTACAAATAATCAACTTACTATTTCTTAAATTGAAAATTACAATTTAAGGATAAAATACAGTAATTTTATTATATAAATTATATTATTTATAAAAGCCATTGGTACGATCCGAGTATCTTATAACTCACTTTAATTTATCCTAGTATCTGTACGTTAAATACTAATATTATTATATACAGTTGGATGTTTAAAAGTTTTAAATGTTTAATCAGCATCTCAAAAAGTCCGCGATGTTTTGAACTCGGGTTAGAACTCGGAAGTAATTATTTTCAACATTTGCACATATTTAAGGCATAACATTTTTAAAATTGGTGTCCATAAATTTAAGTTCATAGTTTATTTAATAAAATATACTACTTGACTATATAAATATTATTTTATTATATTATATTACATATACCGGGATTTACACAGAGTAAATACATCCCGTGTTAATTGAAATAATTAAATTCTGTTTTTTTTTTTTTATATGACTCGCACGGACAAGAACTACAAATATTTCAAATTTCAATTAAATTTAATGTTTCGGTAAAAAAGTTTAAAAAAACGATCACGTCTTGTGTAGTTTGCAGGAACATCGAATTCCCACTGTTTTAAGTGAGTTTTGTTTATGTGCATTTTTCAAAGTCAACCAATATTAAAGGGATGGTTTTTAACTTTGAAGTTTAAAATGAACTTTTCTTTTTATCGTCCACTTGAGTAACTACGGAAAGCAACAAACGGTTGTTCCGCCCTGAAGCCTTGTAAATTTTTGCTGAACGATTTACATCTTTATCCGTTGTTCGACTAGAAGGGAAAAAAAACGCAAAGCGGTCTAAATAATATTATGTACATTACTCGTAATAAGTCGTACTATCAGCTATCGTAAAAAGTTATTTTATCGGTACTTTTTATAAGGCGGAATGAAATTATTCAATGGAACCAAACCAGTGTTTCGTTCAGAACACACATCGACGCTGATCGGTTAGTCTTAGCCGTTCTCCGATTTGAAAATTGGTCCAGGCTTAATTGCACCAGATACTATAACACTGGTGTTGTGGATTAGACTACACCGTTGTATACACTATACACTGAGCTTATACAATAATATGAATATTGAATACATTATATGTCGTAGGCCGCAGCCGATTGGTGAAATCGATCATTTCAGGAAACGGCTTTTTCACACTTCGGGAAACACGAAATGGTCATTCTAATTTGACATAGTGTAATTTTTTTCACAATGTACGATCATTTGTTTATTATGTAAAATACGTGATATTTTATACTTGTTTCAGTTTTGTAGTTATTTTTGTTTGATAAACAAAATTATCTTTTGTTCAACGAAAATGTGCGATGAGGCATACCAAAGACATTATTTATTCAAGCCCGGCAACGAGTGAGGTTGGAGTACAATAGGTGAGCCTACAAAACGTACTCAAATATTTGATATAAATGGGTTATATTGTTACCTAAAATTTATTTTGAAGTACCTGTACTTTCTTTGTATCTCGTTACCTTCTATTTTTTAATGAAAAAATAAGAATTCTTACTATCGACCGCAGTTTGTACATCATATCGTTGTAAATTCTAACAATTTGGTCCGTAAGTGGCTTCGACATGTATATTTATTTATATCTTGAAAAAAGGTAAAGGGCTGCACCGAGAAACCAGTGCGGGCATCCACGAAGTGCTATCTTCGTTAGATTTGTAAAAACTTATATAACTTAAAGCAGCGGTTCTCAAACTGTGCTCCGCAGAGCCCTAGGGTTCCGTAAGGTTAGTCTAGGGCAGCGGTTCCCAAACTTTTTCAGCCTCGGAGCCTTTTTTTAAGGAGAAATTTCTCGTGGAGCCCCAAGAAACATTTAACGTTAATTTGCATTTGCCTGTGCTGGGCGTGTATGAAGCATAATTAACACGATCTGTACACATACGGGGGTCAAAATAAAATTATGTTTATGAATAAAGGAAACCATAGTCTTAAAAGAACTGGAAAAAACATTGTCTATTATCGAAATCTACAAAATTATTAAATTTTTGTGGTGTAACGAACGGAGCCCTTGAGAAACCATTGTGGAGCCCCAAGGGCTCCACGGAGCACAGTTTGGGAACCGCTGGTCTAGGGCAGTGATGGGCAAACTTTTTTGATGGGGGGGGGGCACAAAGTTTAAGCAATTCAAGAGGAGGGCCAGAATTATAGCAAAAATGAATTTTGTGTTAAGCTTTGAATCATAATATTATAAAACCATTAAAGCATACTTATACTCATAAGTACATCGTACATATTATTATACGAAAACTACGATAAGGACGCACCAAACCGAGATCCGGGAAATATATTAATATGAACTGAATTAATATAATACGAGTATAATATAGTATCTAGTTCTAGTATCTACCTAAACCACGCTGTGAGGGTACGACCGCGCACAATTCACGCCAATCTATTTATATATTTAAAACTATTTTCTTCGATAATTTTCAAAATATTTCGGGAATTTTTTATACTATACTTGTATTCTATACAGGCCATATCCATGTCGATGGACCCTCGGCGGGCCGTACTTTGCCCATCATATCATTATTGATTAAATTCAAATTCAAATTATATTTCTTAGATATATTTTTATATATAAGATTCAATATTATTTGTACCGTACCAATGTATTATTTTAAACATTTTAAACCTTTAACTATTTATAAAACCACATAATATTTTGTGTTATAGTGAAAATGAGATTGGATAAAAGTCTGGTTCTTCATTCTTTTTACATGTACGATTATTTTGTTCACTCATCTACAATCTTCGAAGTTCTAATAATACAATAATTTCTTCAGTCATAATGCATTCTTGTTTCAAATAGATATTTCTGAGTTTTGGGGCTCCGTAATTTTTTTTAGTAACATATGGGCTCCGCGAACAAAAAATCTTGAGAACCGCTGACGCAAAGCATTCTACAAATATGTTCTATTCTCATTTCGAGTTGTACTTGTAACCAAGTGAACACGCAATCGTTCCAAATCGGATACAATTGATTTACGTATTATTTGTTCCACCGCGCGCCTTAGAATATCGTCACGACCGACTGCCGTGTAACCCGCTGCAGGTACACTCGTCGTCGGCGGCATCACGATGGTTTTTTACCCCGGTACGAAACGCAATCACGGCGCCGTGCATTATATTTGTGTCGCGTCGTGCGAAATGAATAAAGCGTAATGCTAACGAGCGGATCACGTCATTCGTTTAATTAATAATAGTGAACGAATGGGGGCGCGCGTTCGGGCTGCGGAAAACAAAATGCGACGTTCGCAATGCAGTCGGGAAAAAATGCAAAATTTAAACGGCCCGTTTGAAAACGCTACGACGATGTGGAATCGATTTTCAAATGCTGCTGCGAGACGCAAATTCCCCGTCGTCGGTTACAATAATTACAAACCGGTTTTAACGACCGTTTTGCATACCGACGGTCCCGGGAAAACTCCAGTCGGTCCTGTACGGCGTGCGTCCTAATTTGTATCGGTCACACGGACGCCCCCATAATGACTGTACGGACGTTATGACGGTTATTTTTGCTCGTCTTGGAAAATTATTTCACGTATTTACGACTGCATCGTTAAGATTACAGCTGTCGACGGTAACAAAATAAACTGACAACCGATAAAACTAATTTTTTTCCAAAAGGTTTTTAGTTATTACCAAACACAAATTTGAAGGTAAAAAAAAAATTGTGAAATGTCTAATAAAGAACGTATTATCGTCTTGGTTTCAGAAAGTATGACTGGTAAAAAAATGAAACTGATCGTACTTGGAAAATATAAAATTGTATACTACATATCATACGCACTATATACAATAAATATTATGCACTCATAAAATTATAAAATCCAATTCTTATATTTTTTTATATTATTATTATTATGACTATCGGGGTTATTATGAACAATTTTGACTGATCTCTTTGACTGTTACTATAAACGGTTTCTAATGTATATATAACACACGTTCGCTTGAGATGTTATATCCGTGCAATACTTCTGTTGCACCCCTCTGCTCCACCACACCGAAACCCTTTTAAAGCTTCTAAACATTTCTTCCCCCCCTCCCTCCTTGTTTCATCCAGAAAGTTAAAAGCAACATTTTTACGATTTTTGTTCGTACACACGGACATATCAATTTTTTCAAATCCATATCATTCCATATTATTATGCTGATCGGTGTTCGTTGGGAATTTTTCACCGAAATAATATCCTTTTGGTACGGGACTCGCAAAATGGTGGTACAGGTTTGAAAACTTTTTGCGGAAGTCGGTGGGCCAACTTCGGTGGCCTTAAGTAGACTCCATCTTATTAAAACCGATAACGTCACGAATGGCATTATTTGTAGCGCTGCGCATTCGACGCGATGAAATATTCGCGTTTCCAAGTTTCCAAAGTAGTAGGTAACATAGCAGGTAAGTTATAAAACTACCCATACTTAGACTTTTGTGTCTCGGATACACGTACCGACCTACACTCTTGTTCGGAAGTCACAGGAACACGAAACTTTGTCGACACGGTCGTCATAGTAATGCGCGTTAGCGGGTATATACGAGTATATATATATATATACGTATTTATATTGTACACATCACATGCACGCGTCAAACTCGTTTGACTCGGCCGAAGTTTTTGTGCGTGCGCGAAGATTACGTGTTCTCTTTCGACCGTATTCGGCGGACACTAGCGAATAATAAGATATCGTGTAGAAAAAACATAAGACAGTCGATGCGGTGATGCGTCATCGTATATATATATATATATATATATGTAAATACGTGTATTTTATACCGGGTCGGCGAAGACACGGAAACTTCGTCACACGCACGTTAATAATTGCAGGGTAACTGTGTATTATATCGTAGCTGCAGTGGTGTACTACGTGAAACCCGGGTCGCGTCTACGGGTATAATATAATAAGTGCGACGCGCGGACGACGCTAAACAGTACGAATGTGCACAGTTGATTTTCACTATAAACACGGCGTGCACCGAAAAGAAATAAGACTAGCGAGACTCCTACGCGGTAGGGTGAAATACATGGGTGAATCGAATGATATTTCTGTACCGGTCTCTTGAAACCAATGAAACATTTGATACAGAAATCTGTCAAGAAGATCAAAAATGACTACCTCAAAGTACCAACTAGTCAACGCAACTTCCTATCATATGATCGGAGCAATGTTTCTGGTCGAAATCGTTCGCACAAACAAAAAAAAAGCTTACACACAAACTTCAATATAGCTTCCTCTTTTCACTTTCGGAACCTAATACACCCAATTACGTCGTGGACAGGGTAGTTTGGTCACTACTCCATGGCCGGTCTTGTTGAAATCTTTACAATAATAATTATAATTTGATGAACAATTTAGTTCAACTAAATAGCGAAAAAAACAAAATTCAGAAAAAAAAGTGATGACCGTTTACAACGGACGACGGAAAAGCCAGTGGCCTGGTCTTGGGCCTTTTGTCGACCAGACATTTATCAATATCGGTGTACCGTTATATTATTATACTATATCGTATTATTATTATATTTTGTCTATTGTTACACATCATGAGTGTCATTATTTAACAATTTAACCGAGTGTTGTGAAATAAATTTCATCCCGCCACGTACCGCGACAAGTGGGTAGTGGAAGTCCGTCGCCTCTCGTTAATTTCAAGTTCGCCACGTCACTCGACTCTGGTCAAAAGCGGTATGGCTCGATCATAAAATAGTGTAGTATTATAATAACGTGTAGTAGCTATATATAATGTAGTGTTGGCGCGATGAAAAGACCCGCGGTATAGTACGCACGCCAATTACTTACAACCGCGCCGAATGTGAGAAAAAATATAACGCACGACTGTGTACGATCTTTCCGTGACGAAAGCGGCGCGGCAGCGTAGAAGACAAAAATATTGACAAAACAGTATACCGTTCGCGAAGAAAGCGATGCGAAAAATAAACACTGTCGCACGCTAGCGTGTGTGCTTATAGGAGTACCTATACATTGCAATACACACTGAAACTCATCGGAGGCGGACTCCGTTCGTGAGCGGAAACCCGAGGTAAAAACATGCACAATTCTTGTCGGCCAAACACGGAACGTGTGTAAGATAACGACGATATCGGTATCATATAATAATAATATACTTTCTCGTTTCCCGACAGGTTTCACCGCGCGCGTATTTTCACACGGCTCTGTGTTACAGCTAGGTAGGTCACGACGACCGGGATCGAAATTCTGAAACAGCACCGTACAGTATATAGCCTCATTGTACCACCCTGTGTCCTCCCGAGTCCTGGCTAGAGCTCTCGGGAACGTTTGTGTAAACCTTCGAATAAAATCGGAATCGGTCGATACTATGATTTTGAATATGATTTAATGATGACTTTACCGTGACAACCAAATCGTGGTCAGGGAACAGGTCCGTTCAACTCGACTTTGTGTTGTGCGCGCTTAAGGATATGTCCGCGCGTGTATCCGTATATGACGAAGCTACGTAACGCGGATACTCGACGATTTATTTATTTTTATAACGACTTTTGTCGACATTTTTTAAACACTTGTTGATCACATATTAACACCAATTGCCATGTTATTATTATATCCGTATGGTAATAGCCTGCAAAATTATTCGTATAAATCGCGTGTTGCACCCAATTGTGTCAAATACACACAAGGAAGTTCTACAGTTGCGGTGTAGGGTAGCCCCCTATAGATAATATAAAGTCGCTGACGACTCGATTTACATTATTTACAATTGGATGGCGGCAGTAACCGAGATCATACAACGTGTTATCAAATTAAGTTGCAGTATATAAGTACACGGACGGAGAACCACGACTAAAACACGGCGGTCTCGCGTCGTGCAGCGGGTGGCACGTGTGTCGTCGTCGTTCGGCCAAATCTCGTCTCTGGCGCGCACGACAAAGGTCGCGTGCAACCGACAGCAGCCAGCACACGCGCCACAACTACACCCCTCCCCCCCCCCGGAAGACCCCGACCTTTGGTGCACGTTGCCGGTGACATTTGAATACACGCAAACGTACGTGCGTGGCCATTGTCTTCTTTAAACTCTAATCAATTGCACAAAAGCTCTCGCGGTTTACTTCCGCCGCTGCGCAACCACTGACGTACGTCCACGTCACACGAACAAATACAAACACACTCGCACACACACACACACACACACACACACACACACACCTACACAAGCACACGGTCCTATGGATTTCACAGATGATACGGATTTATTGGTATGCCCTCTGCAGTTCGCCGACCAACGTTTTTAAATATTCTCAATTCGTCTACATAAAATTATGTCATTTTATGGTACTCGTAACTGGTTTCGATAGCTTAAGCCAATAAATTATAGGTACGGATAGCTGAAAAGACCAATGTGATTTAATTGTAGTTGAATTTGTAGTTGGAACCGAACGTTTTAGTTGGCAAACCTAAAAGTAAAAATAACTGTCGGCAAACCCAAAATTAATTTTAAAAACGATCAAGTCTTGCTTGTAGCAGATGGTTAGATTCATGGGACATGGTGTAATCTACTTGATGTTAATATCTTACCTACACTTGTCTACTTTTAGATTCTGAGTGAAATTGTATTACAGTTGTCGTGATACGTGATTTTTTTTTTTCGTGTATGTTTATACAATTCGACCAGAAGGATTGCTCCGATGTGTACGAACCCGGTATGCTTTTCGTATAATTGGTACTTCATAAATAACGCGTGAATACCGCGTTTCCCCTGCAAGGACGGGAAACCAAACGTACCGCAGTTGCACTGCTAGTGTCCTACACAACGCGGCACAGTTCACTGCAGTTTTTCGTTCCACGCGCACCGATCGAAACCCCGTATACATAACGTGACCATATGTCCCGCTTTGGGCGGGACAGTCCCGCTTTTGAGCTAAGTGTCCCGCTGTCCCCAAAGAACCTAAAAATGTCCCGCTTTAAGAAAAGTCGACTTGTGGTAAGTATTTATTGATCACATATTATTATTATTATTATACTTATTAATATATTAGTTCCGTTTTTCTGTTGCCATTTTTTATACAAATAGTTTATGTTTTTTTTCCGATAAAAAAATTGTTATTTTCGCTAAATGATGTGGTTTCCTTATTAAAATATACAGGTGTCCCGCGCTTTGAAGAAAAAAAAATATGGTCACGTTACGTATACATGATACGCGCAATTTGCAGAACAGATGCGATTGTATCGATATTTATCACCGGACCCGAGGGTTTCTGTACGTGAAACGAAGACACAAACGCGTATATATTATAATGTATAGCGTCTCACTTGACACATGAAAATAGCGCACGTCGGTCTCGTTCGCGTTACATATTATGCGTCGTCGATCCTTGTTCCGCCAGGACGTCGGCAAAGGACGACAGAGCTTACCACACATCGTAAAGGTACCGTTACGCGGGAGGGTGAAACTCAAACATCGATGTACGAACTGTGAAAATTTTATGCGTTCGTGCGGCCACTGCAGCAGACAATGGGAGCGCAAAAAACGAATACGGCCGTCACGAGTAACATTGAATACATTGAATTTCAAATAATTGTAGCTCTCTTCCACAATTTAATTTGTACACAAGAGTCAAATCTGTGTTATCATTTTGTTATTTGATGTACATATATATATCACGTATATGATAATATACGCTTAGTGGCCGAAAGTCGCGTTTTGACAATGTTGTAAAATCTGATAAGCCGGCTAGTATCTAAGCTTTGGACTTTATCCACCAATAATTAACATTATCCAACTGCACAAGACTAATGAATAAATAACGTTATCCATATAAATATCTTAACGATACAAGTCACACAATTGATTTCAATTGAAAGATATAGGTGCTTTATGACTGGAAACTAAAGTGGTCATGATTATTGAAAAAATAAACAATATTTTAGAATAATATTTATTGTCTACAGATAGTGGGTGAAACGACCATGATTCATAAGTGACAGCGATTATAACTAAAATAAATAAGTTCAAATGCCGGTGAAAGAATTTTCTCGTTATAAGTTTTTATATATTTGAGTAAGATTGAATCTATCGTAGGCTAGGTTCACATGGACGTGCGTTATTACGCCACAAAACCTGCGTATGACCGTTCAGATGGCTGCGTGTCAGTGTGTCACGCGCGTCGTACGGGAATGTTTTGGTCAAAAACTATATTAATTACTTAGTACAGTGTTTGTGGGCCGTCCACCAAAGGAGTCGCAGGCAAATGAGGGAAAGGAAATATTTGGTTCGTCCTATTTTAAAAACAAGGCTTTCTTTTATTCTTTATGTCACGTTATATCCTTAAGTTAGAGAGCACGATGACAAATTTTTCAATTACTGTAGAATGTCCATTAAATTATTCGATGAATAATATTGATGAAAATTCGATCGTTCGCATCGAAACCCACGTGTCAACTGAACGGTCCGATAATAATACATGATATTTCAATCCGCGGTGTCAAGCGCGTTTTCGCGCGGAAATAGAAACTTGCGTCGTTATCGCGATCGACACTCGTATCGTGCGCCATGTAAACGATGTATGAGAAACTCGTACATCTAAATGAAACGCGCGTCCATGTGAACCTAACCTTAAAATTAAAATGTTTTTATTGACAAGCAAACGATTAGGAACCAAATGTTGTACAGTTAAAGACTATGATGATGTCGTTAATTTATACGTAAATATTACACCAGACAAATCAAGAGAATGCCACATCCGCCTAGTTGTTGTCTCAGTCTTACGAAGTCATTCAACAAAACAAATCTGCGTTCAGTAGAGCTCAATTTGTGTTGTTAGTCTTAACAATAGCGTAAGCTGATAATGATCGATGTGATGTCATAGGTTTTTTAAGATATTTTAATTTAAATCGGGTTATGAGTTTATTTAAAAAGCAACATTTTACATAAACACAACTCGGTAAAAATATTAGATCGTAAAACACCGATGACATCGCAGAGGTCATGTTCATCCCTTTAAGTTTGATAAAAGGTCGGCTTACTCAATCGTTAAAGCCAAAAACACCAAATTTGAACTATACTAAACGCCAATTCCCTACGTTGTACGTCAATAAGACAGAGATAACACTATATGCGGGCGTAGCATACTCTTATTTTTCTGGTATAGTATTTACGTACATTATCGTCATCATCATAATTCTTATAACCATATGGAAACAAGTGTATTCTATAACAAAAGACTACTCCAATGTCTTTTCTCCGGAGACGTCCTTCTTCTGGTCACCGGCGTCAATACACTTGTCCATCTCAACATCGACTCCTTTGTTCGTCTGGCGTTCAACCGTCTCGGGTCCTACGCAAGGCAGCCGGTACGGTGGAAGTTGATAAGGAGCACAACCCCTGATCGGCTCTGCATGTATCAAGAGTGTGCGGGTGGGCCAACAGCTCCGAGGGAATTCAAAGTTCATCAAACAACCATCTGTAACGGTACAACATGTGTCCACACCGTGTAGACGTGTTGTAAAATATATTATTTCACCGCGTGGATTTTATTTAATATCATTAAATGAACGCGAAAAAATGAAAAATTTAGACCACTACTATATTTTCCTACCCGAAATGTGCCGCGCCGGAGGTGTTGACGACGACATTGGCACTGTACTGCACTCATCTGCAGTCGTCACCTCGCAGACAGAACGTTTCGTACCTGGATCGTTTGGACCGCCATCAGGTACCGATTTAGCCACCATCTCTTCGACAAGAGGTTTCACTCCTTCACCTACATCGGGCACTGTGTCTTCTTCTACAACTTCTGAAATCTCGTCCTTAAGCTGCGTGTTGGCACCAAGATCGCCGCCATCCACGGCAAGCGGCCACGGTTGCTGCTCGGCTAGCTCTGAAGTATCCTCCACTTGCGATTCATCGACGCTATTGTCCGAGTAGTCCTTGGCGAAGTTGTCTTCTGCAGGATTTAAATCTCCAACATCCCCGCCGTCGGGACGTATTTCCATTGCCTGGTCCCGGCCGTCCTCGTCGGGCAGTGTTTCCGCGGTCTGCTGCTCTCGAACCGTCGCCTGCGATTAGGTTAAATTTATGAAATTTTAATAATATCATCATCACTGTCGAAACGATAATTTTTCGTTTTCCAGTTATATGGAGTGTCCGTTTTAGAGAGATAATTTTAACGTTCATATTTGTAACAGGACGGTGGTTTTTTTCGGTTAAGATTTTATAATCTTGCAATATATGTTTTTTAAGATAATTACATCGGTACCGCTGGACATAGCGTAACGCGTGATGCGATCTATTCGCAAAATATTTACCCTTACACCTGTTGTCGTGGACCTGCGGCACACGTCTTCGGCCAGTCGTATGCACCTCCGGTGACAATAAGTTTTGCATCCTGAACATTTTCCCATCGGGGTAAATATTTTCCTCTTATCGCACACGGTACACTTATGGAACCACTTGTAAAATGGTTTCTTGACGAAAGTGTGTTGCAATAGTTGAGCCATTTTTTCTTTTTACGAATCACGGAGTAATATCTTTTTAAAAATATATTAAGAGTCGCTTATTGCAAATACGCGTAATGACAAGTATCGATACGATATTTATACGGCTGCCTATAGTGACCTTTAGTGTGTTCCTGTTTACGTCGGCCAGATAATATAATTTCGAAATCATTGTTATCAATATTACTTGTTTATTGATTTTTTTTATGTTTTTATCGATTACTACATTTTGTGAATTGATTTCAAACTACGCCCGCATGGTGAATACATGCACATTTTTGGTTCGTCTAATTTTCTTCAATTCATCGTAAACACATAGATAATAGTGGTAATTTATTTTTCCATCGGTTAACTACGATTAACCTGACTGATGTTTGTTTTATAATGTAATATCTGTTTATATCATTTTTCTATAAATTAACATTGTTTTATAGTTTCAGCACTATTTAGAAAATAAAATCCTATCGCTCCATCCAGGATCTATATCAGAAATTCCCAACAAAAGACTGAATCTAGTTTTAAGTTTTAACTAATCTGAACACTTATTATTTATTTGTTTATTATTATTTTTATTTGCATCCTCGACTTATTTCAATAATGACCGTGTCATGTAAAAAAATGAGCCAAAAACAAATACAATTGATACACAATAAATACACACGGTTAGAAACGTTGTACAAAGTCGTCGCGAGTGGGACATTCGGTCGTGTAGGATAAATGGATCATACATGATCGGAAACGGTTGAAACGTATCCTTTTCTGGGCCCTACGCAAATAATTGCAGTATTTATAAGATCTATCCGCGTGCCGTTACATTATTTGATATAAATGTGCTCATACACAACACGATCAGCCGAATATAATCGGACAAGTTATTATTATAAAATAGCGTGGTAACTTTCGCGCGTGGGTAATTATTTTACGAGGCATGGGGACATTACGCGTTCAGGACAAAAGTTTTTCCGCAATAATTAATAAATACGAATGCAACACCGCGAGAACCACGATGAGGACAATTAAACAGCCTTAAGTTAAACGCTATGTTCACTTAAACGAGTTCCCCCGAAACAACAAAAAGTGAGCTATTCGAATATTTTGCTATTCGGTGGCATACAGCTGTAGGTATATTTATTGTTCATTAACGATCCGCATTCATTGTAAAATTGTCTACAGCTATGACGCGACCCAGGTAATGCATTTTTAGGAAACCAACTATACATTTTATGTAACGAAATCCGAATCAGTCCCGACATTTTAGGTGGGTACGCAAAAAAAAAACCTTTTTCGGAGGATTCTAAATCTTAAGGTTTTTTAATGGCTACTAATTTTTGTTTTATTATTTTCGAAAATTTCTTTAAATTACTAGAAACTAAAAAAATTATTGAGAATCGTGAATTTTAATGAAAATATATTACTTTTTTTTTTAACTGCCTTAAGCATCTTTATTTAAACGGCAATAAGTCTTTGTAAATACAATTAAATGTATATAAAATAGTAAACTATATGTTATATAAAATATTGAAACGTCAACATTTTCAGAAAAATGAACTCTAAGATCTTAACATTTTTCGCAAAAATAAAAATAATGAATTCTTTTTTTTTCAAATTTTTTACCAAAATTTTAAACTCAATTAAAATATGAAATATCCGCAGTCCTCGTCCCGGTGAGTTAAAAAAAAAAAAATGTAGAATTTCAATATCTTCATCATCGCAATGGGCGACACCCTGTACCCACGGAGCCGCTGATGTCGCAGAACATAATGTTCACACCAAGACCACTGCGCTGAGCTTTCGAGGACCTTTTATTCAGCCGAAGCGTGTTCGTGTACATACCGGTGTTACACACGCGCACCATTGTAAAACGAGTGCGATATTACGTGTTTTGCGAATTCCGAAAAGAAAAGAAAAACTCGATTCCGGCACAAAGCGAACGTAAAATAAAAAAAAATTATTTGCTGTCGCGCGACATAAAAAAAAAAAAAATCAATCGCGTGAAAACGACCGAATCGAAAACAGCAGCAGGTGTCGGAAAAGAAACGACGATATTGCCCAAATACCGACAGAGTCCTTGAATACTGTATTATACCTGCTATACGTACAATATCGTATTATAGTGCTCGAGCCGTTCCGTGTGTATTATACGTTTATCTATAGACCATACAGGTCCCGCGGGATGACACCACGACGAAAGTTTCCGAATACAACGATATGTTATAGCGTATCCGAATCAGTGGCGTATACAAGGGAAGGTAGGCTGAGTGGTATTAACCCCCCCCCCCCTCGACATATCAGGAGATGTCAAGTAATTATCTAAATAGTCTCAAATAATATAAGATACCACATCTGAGTCACGGCTTATAGGACTTGCTCCATTAGCTATTCATGGAGATATAAATATAGCTGATGATACGGTATAAGAAAAGTTTTCCGATAGTGGCAAAGCTAGACAACTAAAATTAACAAAATTAAACTACTATGTTTACTGTCAATATTTTTAATTTCTGAATAATATAGGTGTCCGTTGTTCGGAGATTCCGCTATTCTGAAGCTTCCCAGTTTAAAAGTAGTGAAAATGTCCTCGTTCCCAAAAAAGTTTCGTTACTGGCAGGTGACCGCTCTACTGTATTATTATTATTTCTTTCAACTCGATTGATTGATCTACATAATTCCAGTTTTTGTCATTCTAGCCTTTTGCTCACTTTCTCTTTAAGTTCCTTTGAGGTTTTGACTTTTGCGTCACTTTAATCTGTTTTGTATAAAAAAATCCTACAGTTCGGTTTCTTTCTGACCTTCTATCGTATTATAATATTATAATTCTGTAATCATATTATAATAATGTATCCTTCTATGATATTATATTATATTTAAGCAGCTTATTCTAGAAGTCTCAGCCCTCAGAGCGCATGTAACATGTCCAACCATTTTCCAACGCCACAATGAATGTTATACGTTTTTCTTTTACTATTCTCAGTACCACTTCGTTCGTTTTCTCCTCTCCAACCAACGTATTCTTTCCATTTTCCACCGCCACAATAATATTATATTATGTCCGCAATATACGAGTACTTTATACACTCGAAATAAACTGTACATTGTATATTACTATATTTTATAAATTTATTTGAAAAGATAATGATGGACTCCATATTGAACAGGTTCGTTTGGAGGGCTCATGACGGGTTCACAATTTAAAGATTTAACAATAAATTAACTAAATATGCACTGTAGGTAACAAATAATTACATTACGAAGTGACTACTGATTATGATAATACTATACAGTAGTACAACCTGCGAGCAAGTAGCTTGTAGATTTTAAATAATTAAAGTCCCGTATTTCGTTCTCTCTGCAGCCAAGTAGTGTACATATATTTTTTTAACTTTTAACGGATACATATCTGTCTCGGTATTTTTAACGGTAACGCATAGGGTAATACGCGTGTAGCGAGTATACAATAAACCTAAACAGACGACGTTGCGCTCGTTTACCGTTTTTATTTTTTTCACTCCCATTTTTTTCTTATTTTTTAGCATGTGCCTGTACGTGTTACATATTCCTTTCAATTCAGCGTGTAGTTTTTTTCTCTTTCTCTAAAACGAAACGCCGCCGCCGAAAGGCGCCACCGATGATTGGCAATTGCTCGCACGGCCTATTTTCCTCGGCTGATTCGATTTCCTCTCTTTACACCGGCTACACACACGTGTTGTTATTACGTATACACGCATTCACACGTACATATCTATATAATAATATAATAATGCACGTCTTGTGACGACGACGTCGCATAGAAACCGGTATAGGTATATTGGTACGTACCTATATATCGGTGTTATACCGCGTGCAGTATCAGCGTGTGATAATAATATAATAACATGAAATTATTGTAACGCTAATGCGAGCAAACAGACCATGATTGGAAACCGGAACGGAATACAATATCGCGCGCGGATATCCGAACGCTCAGCAGCGCATAAAATAATATAATCAAAAATAATAATAATGATAATAATATACATATGGACATACGGCGAGTGTTCCACGAACAGGGCTGACTAATGTTGTTGATATCTCCTGTTTCGTTAAAGGTATTCGAAATACGATTTTTACTTTCTTTTTTTTTCTCGAAACCCGGCCATAAATGTACATCCTATAATTGGCCACGTAATCCTTTCAGCAGTGTAAACAACATAAAAAAGAATTATTTTTATCTAACCTTATTTTTAAGAGTTCACAATCGTATGGGTTTGGCCAATGGATGCTCTCCGTATCTCACGTTGTCGCGTCTACAGTTCAACGTTAGCAAATTTACTTGTCGTATTCTCTGTGTGTACAATTTGGAAATACGAAAATTAAAAATGTTAAGAAAGCTCATTCTGCGAGTGTGCCGTATTCCTTGGTTTCCAGACGAATTTTAAACAACAAACGTAAAATGTCATGTACAAAGAATTTCTTTACTTGTACGTTACACGCTTATATTTTGTAGAAATCTAAATGAAATAAGGGTGAATGATAATTCGTAAGTTAAGTAGATATTTAAATGTAAGTAACTGTTTGTTCAGAATATTGGCTTGCATGGACCAGGGATCTATACGACTAAAGACATATTTCGATATTTTTCAACACTAACTACTCGCTAGTATGACTATGAACAATATAATTTAATATCTATCAACTATTACCAACGGTCATAAGTCATGATTCATAATTATAACCAGGTACCATAGAATTTAAAGTTTTTTTCTGGCCATAAACGTAACAGGGGAATTATTAAGATAAAAAAGGAAAAGAAAAATATAACCATACCCAGACATTATAAAAACAATTGATAACATAAGTATATAACATAAAGCATATATAACATATATAACATGTATAACATAAGTATTATAACATAATTATAAACATATTATTTTCAATGTTTCTTTTATAAAAGTATAATATGTCAACCTTTTTATAATTCAGTTTACCGTTAAATGTAACCCCATATATTTATTTCAATCATTAAATCCATGGCATCTTTTATTTTATAAATCTAAGCATTCTTTTTCAATTTTTACTATATTTTAGTAACCAACGGACGGACGACAACGTGATTTCTATACGAACTTACAAACATTGTGTTTAGAAAGATAAAAACTTAAAAGCCGTACGGTGCACATCTCGTGTTAGGTAGAAAACGTTAAATTACGGTAATTACGGTATATTATATATAGTGTGTTAACACTCTTGGACCGAAAATGAAAACACGCGGACGATTAAAGCAGGCCACGCCAAGTCGCACCGCGAGTTTAATGGTACGTTTATTTGTGTACCTGTATGACGCGCGCGAGGCAAACTTTCCCAGTTTCCGGTGACGGGTAAATCGTAATTGAGTCATCTGCGTTTAAGCCGCGCTAAACCCGGTCTAAGCGTTCGATCCCCTCTTGTCCGTCCGCGTCTAGCAAATGCCGCGGCCAAACGCGGACCGCAAGACCGAACCGCCAAGGTCTGCACACAAATCAATCGCAGCCGAAGAACACGCTGCACAATGCGCACGAGCCCGCGACACGCGTTCGTCTAATCGTCCCCTTTGGCGAAATCGTGCACGTACAAGCCGCTCGTGTCCTTTTCCCGGGCGGCACGACGCCTATCCCCGCGCAGACCGATTCGAGGTGCAATTAAATTACGGGCGTTGAAGCGATACGATAGGTGACACGTGACATTTTCAACAGATACCTCTAAGACAGCCGTTCCCGAACTGTGCTCCGCGGAGCCCTTGGGGATCCGCAATGGTGTCCCAAGGGCTCCGTTCGTTATACCACAAGAATATAATAATTTTATAGATTTCAATAATCAACAATATTTTCTCCAGTTATTTTAAAACTATTGTTTCCTTTATTCATAAATATAATTTTATTTTGACTCCCGTATGTATACAGTTCCTGTTAATTATGCTTCATAGAATACAGGCAAATGCAGATTAACGTTAAATATTTCTTGGGGCACCACGAGAAATTTCTCCTTGGAAAAAGGCTCCGAGGAAGAAAAAGTTTGGGAACCGCTGCTCTAAGATATAATACGGTGGTCTGCAGGACCACACTGCCTATAGCCGGTTATCGGGTGAAATAGGTTCGCCTCGTCGCGGACACCTCGGGGGTAGGCTGCCGATTTCGTATTTGTTTTTCCAAAACAATGGTTGGTAATTACGACACGTCATGCGAGCACCGCACTCGATCCCTGCGGTATTCGTACTTCATTACGTGGGCACGGTCTGTAAACAATTAATGTGCACGTCCGCTCGCGTCGAAATGCGCAATGTCCTCGCGGGTTGAACCTGAGGTTTTTTAACGGACGTAACTATACGTATAGTCATCCTTGTCGCGTGGTGCGTGCAGCTGTAGCGGCTTTCCACAGGGTGAGCGGTCAACGGTGCAGCAGAATTATCGTCGTGTCCCGTGCACCTGATAGAACGTTGAGAAATCGTAGTGCTCACGCGTTATGTTTTCCGCATACATTAGGTTCGGCCTCGTCGATTACGATTTATTTTTATCCGCGTCCCCGCACGCGTATGTATATGTACGCATTCATATACGCGTGGTACTTGTACGTATTCTATAAACAGCGAAGAATAAAACATAAATACGAAAGGGAAAAGAATGAGAATTACGGGGAAAAAAATAAGGGGAAAAAAAGTAATTGGAAAACTGTCGTCGCGAGGTAGGTGCTTACACGTGTGGTGACAGGAGCAGCGGAGAAGCTCTACGATGTGTAGTATATTTGTAATGGTATTGGTGCGCGATCGTAGTAGTGGTAGTATAGGCAGTAAAGCAGACAGTATAGTAGTAGTAGTATGGTATAGTACTGTAGTAGTAAGAGTACTATGGTCGTACAACAGTAGTAGTAGTAGTTGTAGACTTGTAGTAGTAACCATGTATATTTAGGCCAACGGGGGGGGGGGGGGGTAGTCTTTTGGAAATATTCGGTTACGACGTTCGCAGCGGCACGCGCGGGGTACGTCTGGCACACAGCGGGGCGAACGATGCACGGCGTGTCGTGCAGCAGCAGCATCAGCAGCAGCTTTGATATGTGGACGGGAGGGTTGGTCTTTTACCCTCGTGCCACGATGGGATACCTGGAGGGGAAGGAGCCGAGGAGCGGAGAATAGACGAAGACGATGAGGGGCGCGTTTGAAGATAAGCGGCAAGAAGGAACGTTGCGCGAAATTGTTTTTCTCACCCTTGCCCCCTTCAACTCGTCCAGTACACCGCGCTGCCATAACTACTACCGTAGTAGTAGTAGTAGTAGTAGTACCACCTTGCACCTTAACCCCTCACCACCGCGAAAATCCCATCACACCCCGTCGCATGTATATAGTCACACGCGGCCTCCTTTATACATATACATATAGGGCACAATATATATATAAGAATCCGACCGCATTGTCTTGGTCTGACGAAAGCACCGTCGTCGTCGACGGCCTGCGTAGGGTGGGTCGGGTGCGATGGTCGTGAGGGCGAGGGTGAACCCCTTCAACTTTTCCACCACCTGCGATCGACAACCCGCATCCATTATTTCGCCATAAATGAGATATCGACCGGTACGCCGCCGCAGCCACCGCCGCAGCAGCATCGCGGCTCTCTCTTTCTTTCTCTCTACATATATAAAATATAAATATATATATTTATGTGTACACTCCACAACCGTACGACTACCGCCGTTTCCTGGAAGATATGATTAGAAGAGCAAAGGGAAAAAAACGCTCAAAGTTCTTTCAGCTTTTCTTTTTTCCCCGACAATAGCATATATCGCTATATACACGCACTTATACACGCATACTGCAAAACCGGAACCGCGGTCACCGACTCCGCGTTGATAACAATCGTCGTCGAGCCGAAGAAAATTTGCTCATTACCTTTATAGCGTACAAAAGGTAATTTCCAATTTATTTATATTTATATAATAAATAAAATTATTTATTTATACTACTATATAATAAAATTACACTCCATAGTGTAATTATTGTAAAAAGTTTTTGGTTTACTAACCAAGTTCTTCGGTCAGAAATTTGCACAATGCGGTTTTTCTATAGGTAGTTTGTCAGTGCTTGTGTGTTTTTCGTCCAAATACAGCTATAGAATCATTAAATTATTGTAACCCTGAACTTTTTCCAAATATTCATTTTTTATAAAAGTATTAGCCACATTGCCGGTTTCTACAGCAACTCCTGAAAGAACTTTTTCGACATTAAGACGTGTCAAGACATTTTTACGAAACTCTACAGGACAAGAAAGACTAACTGGCCTTGCTCTATTAAGTGCCCATAGAGATGTTACAGTTAATCCCGAAGAAGTGTTAAACCAGTTTGCTCTTCAAAAAGATAGAAGCATTTTATTAATTTAAATTATATTGAATTTGTGTATGTTATCAATTAATTTTGTTTTTATGTTTTGTATAGTGTAAGGTGGCAAGATGTCAAAGTAATTTTGTTTATTTAATTATATATTTTATTAAAAGAAGATTAAAACTTTTTTGGTCTTGTTTTTAATCAAATTTTAAAACCTTAATTCAGTAAAATGACAATAAACATATTTTGGACCACCCCCCCGAAAAATATTTCTGGATACGGCCTTGATTTACGTTAACTGTATACGCGATGTTCACCACTCGGCTACTGCCGAAACGCACGAGACACAAACCCCCGATACAACCCTTTGGATTCGTATATCGTCAAATCGCGGCTATCGTCGTTATTTATTGGTTTGGTGGACCGCGTCGAGTTGTGTGCGCTTCGCACCTCCGCGCGCACGACACGTATGTAACACGCACCTGTTTGAACGCTCTCGGCGCTCACGATTCATTATTCATCAGTCGCCTGATCACAGTGATGACACACGCGCGCGTACGCACGTGCACATATTATACCCAAGCTGTACTACGCACACGGTATGCACCTGGCAAAGTGTTGAACGACCCAGATTTTAACGTATTATAAATAATAATAACAAGAAGAAGAAGAAGAAGTTCACGGTTCGATATTATTTTTATTCACGTGATAGCCCATTACACAAGATTAGACGAGATAATTATAGTTTCATGCTCGGGGACGATTGGGTTGAAGAGTGTTGAAATATTGATTTAGGTACACGTCAATGGTTACGTTTTACCATCGTTTCAAAAATGTGCACATTTTTCTCTAACAGTCGTAAAACACGAAAAACTTACGTCATTTCAGTGGCTGAAACATTTAAAAAAAAAAAATTACTCACGTCAATCGGTTAGATCGTATAAACGGCTACTTTTCGTCGGTCATGTACCACGGTTTAAATTGGTCTGGGTCGGTCGATCGACAGGGATAACGTACCGACAGCTAAGATACCGAAAGGGTTATTATTTTTTTATATAAAAACTTAAACACTTAACACGTACTCGGTCACAACAGGGCTATTCCGTTAACCGTTACGTGCGTTTCGTTTCGTTGAAGTAATCGCCCTACCTATTACGAGCATAGACACAAATTTGATGTACGAACAGACGACATACAGTGACTTTATAAGTGTAAAGAAATTTAAAGCTGTTGTTATCTTCTAATATTACCTTGTTTAATTGTTATACCTATATCACGCAGCAATGAGCACTCAGTTGCTTAAGTACGAGTATACACTCAGAGTCCTCACACGGATAGTGTCGGGAAATCTGATCAAATAAATGTACGAACAATTTATTGTAGTGTATATACCTACAATATAAAGTTAAAACTTTGAACTATAAATTTAGTCGCTAAGCGTATTTTATATAGCCATGACCGCAAAAAAAAAAAAAAAATGGAAATGCGTTTCATCGTCCCTATCCCAACAAGGTAGAGAAAAAATTTTCGTTAAAAGATATTATTTATTGTAAAATTCAAAATCTAAAAAATCTTTTTTATTGAAATTGTGACAAAATAGTTCTGTACAGCTGTAAAGACCGTGCATCCAAAGCTTACTCACAACTTCTCCATATAATAATTTAAACCGTTTTTATTCATTTATTTTGTTTTATATTATCTTATTGCTGTCAATCAGTAATAATGATAATACATTTTTTCATTCAATTTTACTATTTCATTTTTGCACTGTTATTATTTTATTGGTTGTCGGTCGATTGTCCATATCCTGTTTAAATAACCATATACAATTGGACCAACCTTATTTAATTGCTAAAAATAAAAATTCAGTTTTATGTATGACATGTACACGAAGAATAAAAGCTACCTAATCATTTTCCCAATTATTTGATTACTCTCCCATAACATTTAAATACAAAGTCTTCCGGTCGAAGTACTTGGTAATATCTTGAAACATGGAAAATTACACATGAGTTATCGTTTTTACATTAACTACCAAGTTTGACAGTTTGGGTAAATAACGTGATGGTCTTGGATACGGATATTTAACGTGTGGAACGGATTAAAAATAAAACTGTTTTTGATTTTAATACACAGTTATATTAATGTTTTGTATTTCACTCCGCGGTCTTCTAATAAGAGAATCATTCATTCGAAAAACAAACATCACCTGTTTATGAATATTATATCTAAGAATTAATCCTTTTCTGGACGTCTAAATATCGTAGTTGTTTCTGCCACATGAAATTGTTTCAACTTAAATTATTAATCATCTCGAATATTTATAATAAAAATATTGTGTTCGCTTGAAAATACATTGACGTTGTTGATATACTTGTTGAACATTTAGAGCACAATATTGCACCGTCGACCTTCATGTAGGCTAATGAATAATAGTTGCGCGTTGTGAAAACAGTTAATCAAACAAATCACCGAAATGAATATGAACTATATAATGTCAGAGCTGTCGAGGTCGATTAATTTGCATAGGCTTTTACGTGTTATTAAATCGTGTAAACTTTTTGACGTGACTTTTATAGCTTGAAAACAAATCATTTTAATTGATTCGGGGCTTGAAGAATGCGGTAAGTTCTTGGAAACTTTTCTTTTCGCTCGCTTGTATATTTTAACAATAAACGCTGTAGAAAAAACCATTCAACAACTCGTATGGGATACTATTCGTTATTTTCCGTCATCGGTCCGAGTGAAATGTATGATACCACTCGGTATTGTTTGTTTAGACGAAAAATTGGCGTCCAAAAAATGATTTGTATTAACTGCGGTTTAAGAGCTGCAGTAGTTGCCCAACACGCATCATACATTTTTCTAATATAATATTTAATCGTTTTCACTGTAGTGCAAAAGTTTAGTTTATATAATTAGCTCTATTTGGATATTTCCAATGAATACTGCCTACGCGCCGAAATTAAATATTATTGTATAAATATTTTATGATCGACCGGTGGGTCGCGTATTTTGTACAAGTATCGTTTTTTCAGTGTGATTATATTATTATTCGATGGCACGCGGGTGTACTTTTCGTGTTAAATATTTTCCCAGCGGTTGCCGGACACACTGAAAATACACTCAGTTCTCGAAATTCACGGGACAAAGTCTGTCGTCGAATCAAACACTGGAAAATCATTTTCTTTGAGTTTTCGTTTAAGCTGCGCCAACTTTAATGTATTGTGCACACGCTCCGCAACAGTATATACGAGTAGTTGTAGGTTTTGGCCAACTCGTCTGGTGTAAAGGTACGATACATTGTCACAGTTTTACGGACACGTTTTACGATCGTCTTTTATGGACTGCCGTCGTCGTCGTCGTCGCGGAGGAAATTGGATGTTTTCATTTCGGCTCGTTATTGCGTGTATACATATTATGCGATATTATAGCGCGGTGTAACGTGAGAAATAATAATAATAACAATGTGCATAATACGACCCGCCATAATAAAAGATTAACCGGCCGTTCTGCATAGAGGTGATACAAAACTCGCATAGTGTACCGCGTGTCCGAGGAAAAACGGACGAGGGTGAAAAAAAAATTCGTACTCGGCTCGATGACGTTCAAACATTTAACGATTGTCACCCACGTCCGCGGTACGGGTACCTGTATCCAGACCCGGCCTAGAAATAAAAAATAAAACTTGTCGCCTAATGTTCCAAAGGATATGATATTTTCACCTCGTGCCGCGCGCGTGAAAACGATTTGGACGATTTCTCCGAGCTCTGCGCCAACATATAATAACACGCGCCTGTAACGCGTTTTCAACCATCCCTTCGCCACCACCTGCAACACGGGACACGCCGTTTCATAAACACGTATTGGGCTCCGTACACGTTTCGCTTGTGCGTCGTACGTACACGTCGTGGTAGCTATGTATATATATATATATAAGTTCACGACGTGTGCGTTAAGGTTAGAGAGGTCGACATCGTATATATAGATACTACGGTTATGGTAGGTGTTTATTACAGCGCGTGCACCGGTGTTCGGACCCTACGGATTGTGACGGTCGTCGCAATTGTCGGGTCAAACTCGTATAGCACCAGCGGTAGAGGTGGCCGCGGCAAGAGCAGTGCGAGATCCTAAAGGGCAAAATGAGATCGTCTAAATGCATGAAGTTACCTACACCCTTTAACCCCTCCCACCCACGTACGGTTGCTTCTACTCTACGCCGCCGCTACTGCAACGATCCTCACACCCTGCCCTAACCTCATCGACCATGTCAACCTATATAGTACATATATATATACACACCGACTGCGACGGAGCTCTACGGCCCCACCACTCGTCCCGTCGTCGCTAACACCCACACCGTAAGACTATAACGTCGTGAGATGACCCGGTCGGAACATGACTCGAGGGGGCTTATTGTTTATCTATATTCACCCCTCCGCATGACCGTTATATATGCTTAACACACCGAAATCTAAAACTGTTTTATAAAATGACTCCCTTAGGTCTATATTTTTTCCTAGGGTTTTTTCCCTCCTTCTATTTGAAATAAATATTATTTCAAACGTTTTCTCCACTGAGAAGAACTTCTAAGCATAATAACTTGCCGACATTTATACATTAACAATCGCAGACAGAGTAGTATATATATATATATATATATTTATATGTTATAACTTTTATTTATCTTATTATTCTTGTTTATTTTATCGTTTCTACTTTTATTGAAAGATTATTCCCACATTGATTACTTGATTCCACCACGTGGCGTAATGTTGCGCGTAGTGTTGTGCCTGTACTGTAGTTCGTCCTTATTGTTCAACTATAAATTAATACATAATATATACATTTTTTAATCATTACCATTCAAAATGTATGCGGTCCGCAATTCATTTTCAAAGTTATTATTTGGCCCTTTTTAAAATCCTAGTAGGAACCGCCGCTGGCCTAATATATTTGTGTTCTTGCGCTATACGCAATTAAACGGAAATTCTTCATGAAATCAAAATACAAAACATCATAATACAGCAACAGGTGCTGCACTCTGTCCTATAAATATTTTACATTCTTACACAGTGTACAGGTATAATATTATACAATTGATACCTCCATTATATTTAAACATAGAGGGTTTCACCTATAGATTATATAAAATAAAAATAAGTATTACTCGGAAGAAAATGTACAAAACGACGAACCCGGCTCGGTGATGAAAAAAAAATAAGTGATGAATTATTATTCACCGACTAAAACAAATGTTTAAAACAAAAACAAAAAATTCAAATCAACTACGATTTATTAGATATTTTAGATGGTCAAAAATAGGCACGCAACAATTCAAATTCCGAATGATATTACAGCAAATGATTTTGTGTTTTTTATATATTCACACATTACTCCGATAGAGGTTTACAAGAGCTTATATTACTTATCTAAAACACATATTGCCGGATTATCAAAAATCTAAAGCAATATAATATCATGATTTAGACTTTTTTGTAGTTTGTAACCATTCAGAGTTTATAGGTAAATACATATATGATCCAAACCTATTAAAATAATTGTTTTTCTATATTGAAATAAATCCAAGTTGAATATGTCCAGTAGTTTATCTATAAAACTTTTTTAAATAACTTTTTTTTTCAATTTAATTAGTTTTATCAAATATAATTTAAAGTGTATACCAAAATTATAAAAAAGTAAAAATATATTTCTGCATTTTTTTGGGTTTTATAGGGCATTATATTCCCAGCCTCAATCATAATTTTGCCAATTTGCAGCACTGTTTAAAGACAAAATTCGTTTGACACGTAGAAAGGTATACGTGCTATTTGATAAACGTTTTTTATTCTAAAAAAGCAATTCTATTTCAAATTCGATTTTCACTCAAACAGTGAATCGTACACAACATTTTAATATTACAAATTGACAAATAAAAAAAACACTGTCCATGAAGAAAAAGTATTATCTTTTTCGGTCATTCATACTTGAAAAAACGATTTTATAACGATATATTTATCATGTGAGCTGTTGCCTGTGTTTTGAAGCGCATAGACTTTAAACTTACATCACTATTTTGCGTACGTTTGTAAGACACGCGTGTACAATATTCGCGCCAATAATATAGTACCCACCGCGTATATACATTAAAATATTATTCGGTTTTTGCGAGCGAACAAGAAAATAGTTCGTACGCGGATCAAAAGATAAACGAAACATAACAGGAACCGCACGCTCTGATATTTCTATTTATTATTTACGTGCACCTAAATATATAATGTATGGGCTTACATGCATGCGCGCCACGGTCGAGCTTCGGTTTGTTTGTCTTGTTCGACCTTTGGAGCATATATACATAACTAGTGTGCGCACATCCGCGTATTATTACTGTACACGTCGTATTTGTACAAACACGTGTACTGTTATTTTTCCACACGCGGCATCATGTATAATATAATAAATAAGCTCCGTGCGGGACACACGCTAGAAATTACGAGCTTACTCGGGCCCGTACAGGATTACGTGTATACATATAGTATAAACGTGTGTGTGTATGTGTGTGTGTGTGTGTGTGTGTGTACACGGACGCAAAAACCTAACTGGGTGTGTTGGAAAACATAATTGAAAACCCTTCGCCGTCGCGGAGACGACGGTGGCAGGCACCGGCTTCACAGGTTTTATGCGAGCGGGCGGCAGAGTGAAAACAGTATCCGGAGAGGATGATGACGGCGCGCGAGGAGAGTCTGCGGCAGCGGTAGCAGCAGCAGGAGCGGCGTCGACGGGGCGGGAAGAGGAGAGGAGCTCAGAGATTAGCGATTCTTGAGGGTCCCGGACAGCCAGAGCAACACACTGCAATGTCTGCGGCGGCGGTTGAGTCGGCAAAGGGCTTATGGTAACTGAAACGGTATCGGAGTAGTATAATAGTGTCGTCTCTCCGCGAGTAAATATACGTATATAAAATACGTACGTACGCGTTCATATATATATCTATGCATATAGATTGCTTATTTTCCGCCCAGTGTTTACCCCGCTCCCGGGCGCAGCCCACCCGCACTAGCTGTGCGCAGAAGGGCCGCCGCATTAACTTTGAAGCCGACACACTCACACGTGAAAAAACTAATGCGCGTGTAGGTCGGTGGTATATGTATATATGTATGCGCATTATGTATTATAAACGGGGGGTCTCGGGTGGCGTGTAAGGATCTATATACCGTCCTGCTGCTGGCGGAATAACTAAAAAAAAATTCAACTTTCGGCGAAATGAACTTTTGTGTTTTTATCGTTTTAAACATTTTTGTTTAAGATTCAAAGTACCAATACACTGATTGACCGATACGGACGGAAATCGTGACTGACAAATTAATTATAAACGCTTCACCATTAATATCATGCCTATATAATATTATCATGTCTGCCAGTGGATCAATAACTTGTTCGAAGGGAATTCAGTAAAAGCAGTTATACCTTCTTATCCTAATGGTACAAGTGCAGTCACTGCAGTTTACATACTGCTTTCAATTGTATGAATTGTTAATTACTGCGTTTTGTAGTTGTTCGGCAATTATGAAGTTTTAAAATTGAACTTTAAGCCACTATGGGGTGTTTTTCTCTGTATTAAACTTTTGTAAAATTAAACGCAAAAATAATCTCATTAACAGTAAACCACTAAAACCTCTATCTTGAGGTTCAGTATCATTCAACATCATAAATTGCAAATTTTATATCTATAACAAAAAGTTCGTTAAAATATAGTTAGGCTAGTGTGAAGTGTAAGCCAAATATACGTATAATGTGAGTCTATTTAATCAATTATCATTTAAGCTATACTAATTAGTAAGATTGCTACGTTTTTCACTTCAAAGTTTCTTCGTGTACTCGTTGTATTGTAATCTTTGTTCAATTTATCTAAATTATTTATTTTCATCAATACTCAAATTTCACCCGTATCCGATTATCCTCACCCGTGAGATGTGACATAATACATACGTTATCTTAACTGTAATTACTCATTACGTTTAAATGAACAATACAAGATGTCCAATAAAAATGATTATTATTGCTGTTACATTGGTGGGAAATGATTACCGGTAGGCGGTAATGCCTCGGGAAAAACTGACGGAAGAAATTTTAAACTATTTGATTACGTTTTTACCGGATGTATTATAAATTATAATTATATAACATGTACACACCGGACACTGTAATTTGAGCGCTGTAAATGTTTCGTTTGAGATCAGAAGAAAAAACGGAATTGTAACGGCGGGAAAACCGTCGGACGTCTCGCGGAATGACGAGCGTTGAGAGTGATAACATGATAAGCTCACTTCATTCCACAATATTGTCGAATGTGCGCACCAGTGGCGAAGTCAGGAATTTTGTACGGGAGGGGGGGGGGGGGGTTAGTGCTAATTTCCACAAAAATAAAAAATTATAAAAAACGAATTATTAACTAAAGAAAAAATAGGTAAATAACTAAAATTTGTAAACAATTATTTAATACAATCTATAATATATTTATAGTATTGGTTATTTTTTTTTTTGAACGTGCTTTACTTCATTAAAAACCCTCGAGCCGCCACTGATCAAGTATTACGGCTGTTGGCTTAAATAAATACTGTCAATGATGGGAGGGGGTGGGGGCTATAGCCCCCTTAGTCTCCCCATGGCTACGCCTCTGGTGCGCGCGTACAGCTCTTATTATAGCGGTGAACTATTTACGAAGAAAAGGCGTCGTACTCGCTCACCGCCACGAACTGCAGGAATGTTCGAACAGCACATTAAGTTGCCCTCGTCCTCGTCACCGCCCTTACAGACCACGTTTAGATTAATTAAAATGTTCGACGAACTGCCGCCGTAGATATATGTACATGTGCACAATATGATCGTACATTATTACGATAATTATAATAATAATAATAATATCGCGTTTATTCGTAGTATAAGCGTACGCGATGTATACACGCGTTCAATATGCATTTAGATTTCGGCATACAAAAGCAGCGAAATCCGATCGTCTTGCAGTGGCAACAGGTATAATAGAATTTTCAACATTTCGAATGTGCTTGCATGTGTGTGTGTGTGTACGTATAATACATATTACAGGTTTCGTGTCACGTCTACACACTTAGGCCCAGGGATCGCGTCACAAAGGCGTCAGATGTACAATAATAATAACGCACGAACAGGGGACGAGGTGGTTTAACCGGGAGCGAATGTATTATACACAATCGAGTGGAGACGATGGAACGCGAGGAGAGGAAGGTAAACGCGAATATGTACCCATTTTTATTTGTTCAAAGTGAAACTTATCTGGTGTACGTGCGCGTCGGCACATGTACAGAAGTGCGGCGGCGTGTACACCACGTACGTAATGTGATATAATAATACGCGATGTATGCTAAGGTCGCGGTGGAAAATAGAATAAAAAAAAACCCGGGGCCGGCTGGTGCGGCGATAAAAATAATGAAAAATCAACCGAGCTTTTCCGCGACCATACACACGCACGCGCACGCACGCGATGAAAAGTATATTATGCAAACAAGTCCGACCACCCCGCAGTCGATGACGACGACGTGTGTGCAGCCGTCGGGCGAGAGGGCGGGTGCGGGCAACTGGTCGTATTGTGATAACACACCGCTGCCGACGAGGGGGTCGTGACGGGGACGAGCGCAACACCCCCTACCCCCCGGGGATTGTGCATCAGCAGCAGCAGCCGCCGTCGACGATACCATCGAACGTCCGGAATTCGATTCTATGCAAAAGTCGCGTCGTTTATACGCGCTTTATCGTGCGCGTGTGTACACTTTGTTTACGGTGGTGAATAATACGGCGAGCCGGGGGTCGAGCGGCAGGGCGAGGAGGACCGTTTCCACTGCGCGAGATCCGGAGGGGAGATTTTTTCGACCTCCCCTCTCCGACCGTTACCCGGCCGCGGCGAGCAGGGGATCCATGGCGCCGATAAGCGCGCAGTTGACAACGTTGGGACAGCCGTAAATTTCGCGTGCGATAATATAACCGTAGTGCACTCGGTCCGTGTGCAGTACAGCGGCACAGTGGTTAGCCCGCTCGGCTGCGGGCTCGGATAAATAAAATATACAATAGTAGGTGCACGCGCACAATATTGTGGGCGAAAACTCAAATGTTTTGTGCAGCGCACACGGGCGCGTGTACAGGGTGTTTCGAGTTTAACGTTTTCCTCCGACCGCGTAACGTAACACAATCGCATGATGATGGATTGTAATGTACAGTGACGATGACGAGACGTTCGTATTCGTATACGATAAGGGTTCGTAGGGAGGCATTACATTATATTGTCGTTTACAGACCGCAGTGCCTACATTCGTTATGACTAGGGCTAGGGACTTCTAGGAGTTTGCATGTTTTTCAATAATCATTCAAAACATAGCTACGTAGGATAGAAATCTGTTTCAGAGCAATATGAGCTTATATTTAAAATTTATAGTTGCATATTTTGCATATTTTACCATTTTTCATTTATACGTGCATATTTAACCATTTATTATGTAATGATGTAATTTTTAAAAAAAGTTTTATAATTGAAAGAACATTTTTTTAAATAGAATTTCTGAAGCCGGCTCCTTATGGTTCTAAATATATTTATATAAAATTAATGTTTGTATTTTCCTCGCCGATCACTCGCATTGTTACTTCTCGGTACACCGATCGAATGATTCCCCGATATAAAAATAACATTCTATAATGTGTATGGCTGTATTTCTGTCTCGAATATTTTTGTTTTCAATTAGTCCATATATTATTATTAGATAGTATATATATTATAGTTGTCAGTTGACAGTTGATGTTTTGCGGTTGTATCGTTGTGCGTTATTCGTATCGTTTTTCGTGCTCAGTGCTGTACATTTTTATTTTCGTATAGTATCGTGTGAATCCATAATAAAATAATTAAAATGCCTAGACCAAAACCAAAAATGTTTTTTCTAAATACATATTTTAAAGTTTTTAAGGGCATGAAGTCCCTAGCCCTAGTTATGACACTATTACGACGTGATGCGATCACATCCGAAAGTGAAAGCAATCGAAATTGAACCGGTATGAAATAAAAATTTTACTCGTTTTATAAAGCTGCACGAGACCCGCCGAATCCGTTGAAAATGTCACATCATGGCGTGCCGCTAGGAATACTCACCCCGATAATATGCGGTACCCATCGACATTCGGACACGCGTTATACACACGTTCTACGCGAGAAACAGTTTTAGAAATTTCCCGCACCTGTTGTCAGGAATGTTTAAATTCTTTCAGCAATATTCACGTGTTTATTATAACATATTTTGATGGCACGTGGTTCTAACTGACAACCAAGAAATTATGTGTACATATTGCTGATGATGAGAAACGCTTTGCCCAGTGACATAATAATTATTGTACACGGAGAAATCGTTTACTGTTGGCTATTTACTAGGAACCGTATACACTTCTACAGTTATCATAGCGCTAATAATATATTCGGAAACAATTGCAAACTCCCAGGGGCTGACTTTGACCGCGTTACATAGTAAACAAAATAGACAATATTATTATTAAAACGCATTCCGGGATAAAGCAGATAAATAAGTGCATGAACATGTTGTACGCACGAAGCCTGATTTAATTTAAATATTACCTCACGTAATGTATGCAATAGAAACTATTCGCAAGACGAACACACTATTATAGTCACAAAACTAACTTACGAAAAGTATCGAATTTGTTAAAACAAAAATTAGTTCGGACTTCTTAAGGTTTACACGACACAACCTATAATATCTTGTACACGGATAACCGAGTAACATAAAGGTGTAAGTTTCCTCACCACCTTAGCTACAGCATCAGACGTCAATTAATGCCGTGTAATTAAATAAAGCATGAGGTATTACACGTGGCGCAGCGTTGGCTTTGCAGGCCAATTCCACTTGAGATTGAGTTGGTTTGGAGACAATACTAAACGAGGTATTATAGATATTTTTACATTTCATATTGAAATTTATATTTATATATTTTAGGAATTACCATACTAATTTTTGTTGAACACATTCTAGCCGAGGAACGCGAACGGGCCGTATAAGAGAAGTTTTTTCCCATTTGGAACGGCATCGTCAACAATTATTAACAAACCGCATAATATCACGTAATATAATCGGTCAAATCTTGCAGTGGAGACAAAACGCATTCATTAATACTTGAAAATAGTTATACGAATTGGTAATATTATTTTGAAAACTACTGTAATGGAAAATCTACCACGCTTTATGGGTGAGCAGTGGCCCAACACAAATCAACCAAACCTTTGTGGCCCTATAAACCCTAATTGACACGTGCAATACGTACACGCAGTGTTTGGCGTGAACCACAATTTTTGATTAACTTTAACCGTTAAACGGATGTACAAAAAAATATATATATCTGTTTTAAAAACATTTGAGCGTGAAAAAACCTTTAATCGCATTTAACCATAATACTGTATTATATTACACGATATTGATATAATAAGTGGGTTTGACACACTCTTATTTGTCGTGTCTCGCCTTACATCATATTGTGTTTGAAGAACAACAAACAATTATACGCCGTTTCAACTTGAGCTTCGACCACCGTCTCCCCAAAACCAATTGTGGCCGTGCCAATAGGGCTGATCGACAGTCGGACGTACGAACGATCTCCAGCTAAAACTATAATATGGACATTATAGTGTTAAAAAACGACAAATGGGAATAAATCATGTATGCCAGACTATCTTACTGCCTTGTCCACTTTTGGCAACGTAAATGTTGTACGACAATTGCAGTCCTTCTTCGATCGCAATCTGATCCAAGAAATCGATACAACTATCTATTTCGGGTCCTTTTAGCGCGTCCATATCCAATTCCTGTGAAAATAGCCAACAATTACCCACACATATTACAGTGTACCAGCTTAACAGACTATATTCAATCGCAGTAGACTTAATGTTGTCTCTATTTCGCGGTCGGAAGGGCAATGTGCAATCACCTTAAGTTTTTGAATACACGGTTTCGTCGACGATAACAATCGTGTGAAGGCATCGGCCGAAGAAATCGCGTCCTCGGTCATCATCGGCCCGTTAGCCGACAGAAGCTGTACTGCTTGCGGCGCGTCGCCGGGACGGTTTCTTACTTCCTGCTCCGACTTGACCGGTATTTCTATTAATGGCTCTGCAGTCACCTGTTTGCCGTCCGTTTGCTCGCAGTCACTGTCGACGACATTACTTATGGACTCGATCGCAGCCGAGATTTGTTCCACGTTGTCCTCAATATCGATGGTCGATTGATTACGAGGCTTGCCTGCCTCCAGCTCTCGGAGTGGCATCGGGTGAACATCGATCGATTCTGCAGAAACGCAGATCGTATCGACTGCAGCTTTAGCGCCCTCGCCACGGTGATTTTCCTCGAGCGACTCTTCCGTGACTTTGGCCATCATCTCAGAGGTACTGGGCAATACTTGGACCGGAGTTATTGCGGGTGACGTCACATTTACCTTAACGGGTAAAGCAACGGGAACACAGCTCACGGCCGTGAATTCCTCGTTTTGCTGGTGATCCTCGGCACCAATCTGGCCGTCCGCAGAATCAAGTGCGGCTGAAGTAATGGGCCGATCGTTGTGCTGTTCAGCTGCTTTTAAACCGTTTACTAAATCAGTCATCTCTTTCTTCAACCGATCAAATGAATCCTTCTCGGCTAATAGCTTTTCCACTTCATTCTGAAGTCCTTTGCACTGAAGAACTTGGATCTTGTAGCTAGACGAGTCGGCTAAACGAAATCATTGTAATAGGTATTAACAAAGGTTGTTTTCTTGGTTTTTATAGATTTCTATATATTAACTAGCTGACCCGGCAAACGTTGTTTTGCCATATAAATTATTTCTAGGGAATTTATAGTGTAGAAAAAATATAACTAACTTATTGTAAGTGTGTAAGGATGTGGTAAATGAGTAAAAGAGGCATGGAGCATCAATTTCTTAATGCTATAGCGTGAACAATATTTTTTGTAAGCCCATCTTTAGCTAACACAAACTGGATGGTTTACCCACTCGAGAGCATGCCACGTATAATTGTCCGTGTGAAAAACATGGTGTGTTCCAATCGAAATTATAGATCACCAACATAGATTACATTCTGAAGTATATCAGGTTCTATCCGAATCCTTTAACATCGATCAGATATACAGCTTTCGAAGGGGGTTATGATCACTGGCAAGTATATGACCCGAATTATCTAGGCCATTGCCCATACCCTTACATGCCATTGCCATTGCCCACGAAAACAATTTTGGATTATTAAAATTAAAAATGTATACAATAATTTGTAATAACAAAAACAGTACAGGGCAGTATTCACAACACGATTGTTCACTCTCACAACGGTCTATGGAATGGATGAATTACTTGAAATGCAATATCGCATAAGTCAGTAAAAATAAAGGTCTTATAATATTAAAAGCAGAAGGAAGAAAGAAAGAAAGAAAGAAATAGATAGGATATGGGTATAAATATATAACAACTTATAAGAAAACGGCGTGCTAGTCTTTGCTCCAATCGTCGTTGTTCATTGCGTTCAGCTCGTGCCTCTTATGGTTGAAATTCACAAAATTGCGCCATACTCACACGCACATTCATATCATCGGATTGCATTTGTTTTTCCGTTCTTTAAGCTATTCTATTTCTCTTGTTTGTAGCCTAATATTTGCATAATTTACAACTTCGTTTGCATCGCAAATTGTATCAATTGATTTGTATGACACTAAATCGCCTGGCAACAACTCTTGTATCTTGAGGTATAATTATTTGGTTACCAAGGTAACCCACGAAGCAACAAATACATTTTATTTACCCAATAAGTCTACGTAACAGGTCATTATTTATGATAGTTGATACCGCCTTTGTTTTTAAAGTTAGAGAATCGATCAAATGCCATAAACCTTTTCCGCAATGAGCTCTTCAATTTAAAAAAAAAATCATAACGATCGGTTCAATAGTTTTCGAGAACATATCACTCAAAGGTTTTCATTTTCACATTTATATATTAGACGTAAAAATTTATTTTTTCCAACCTCAACCCAAAATTTTGAATATCGGGTGACGTGGTGACACTCACGAAGGTATTTGGATCAACTTTGTGAAAAAAAATTGGAAAAAAGTTAAATAGCATCGTCACAAAATTGGTACATAAAAAAGGCCTGTTCTTTTATATATATAAGGATAAGGATAAGGATATACCTTCCAAGGCTTTCAATTTGCCTTTAATCACCTGGTTCTGATGACTCAGAACAGCCATTTTCCTTGCCGTTACCTTTTTTTCGGTTTCAAAATTGACTAAGGATAAATCATTTTGTAATTCATTAGTAAATATTGTTCCATATTTTACTCACGTTGAATAGACAGTGTTTAGACTTAAGACAGTAAACTTGAATTCTTACTTTTCATCTCATTCATTTCCGTCGATAATCTATCCAGCATAGCCTTTTGGACTTCAATTGTGCACTTCATGCGGAACATATCTTCATTAATTCTGGTGCTTGTCGATTCCATATTCGCAGCTGTATTCTAAAGCACGATCTAAATAGTAACACCTAAAATACACTAAAAGCGTGTGAAGTTTATAACAGAAAATGTTGTATATTATACAAGAATAATTAATTTAGAAGAGAGTTTATGATTATTGTAACAAAAATCGAAGAAATATATTAATGAAAATTAACATACACTAATAAGAATACTAAGTATAAGCTGAATTCGAATTCACGATGTAAACGCTATTCGTAATAGGAAATATCAGACGATAATATAATATTTTCGAAAAACGTTCGGTTATTCAAAACTGATTGGATATAGCATTTATTTTTAAATAAACAAACTAACTAAAATACCAATTTTCTCCTATTTAGAGTTGTTCGTGTTTTATATCAGCCAACTTATAAACAATAAAACAAATATAGATTTAAAATTTTTCCAGCGGCCTACAGCAAAATATTAATATTACGTGATTCTGAGAATAACGAAAGATAATTGTGTTAATTGTATTTATCGTATTAATTATATAAATTAATGCATTATAATATACACGGTAAAATATTCAATGTATTTCTGATACAGATTTAAGTGGCATACACAGGAACGGGTGACTGATAAAGACGGATTGCTATTTTAAATTTGAAATCAATGTACAATTGAGGTTTTGAAAAACGATTCACGAGCGACGGAGAATCAGCCAATATGTCTAAAAATAGTTTGTATTGCTTATTATTTGTAAAAGTACATAATCATTTTGTAATTAGGTTGGTTAAAGGTTGCGAGTCCTTTAAAGTTGTAAAATTGCCTTAGTTGAAAGTTACCCATCAAAATTGAGTTAAGAGACCCATTTTACGATATTTTTAAACCATAACTTGAGAATGCATTATACTGCATATATAATATAGTGTGCCTCCTAATCGATATTAATTATTATGTTTATTATTAAATAAACAATAAATAAATTGAATAATTTTAAAGGTGCATAATAGGTACATATAGTTAATAAACAAATGGGTTTCACTGTAGTGAATTAATAAACTCGATACATTAATCCCCTATCTATTTTCAATCCCCGCGTAAGACGCTCTTTTGAGGTGGCCCCTTGAAGGGCTTTTTAAAGAGAGTTTTACCGTGTACATTGAAAAAAGCATCTTGCGCAAAAACCATTCGGACGCGTACGATCAAAATCGAATACGAAAAATAAATCGTTTTCGTTCGAGTACGTATTTATAATATTTTATAACGTTTTATGTATTTTAAGTACCAATACAACAATACGTTGATGTAAATATTATTATTATACGATCAGCTACCCGGATGTATCGAAAAAACTGACTTTGGCTCCGAGCGAAAATGAACACGGGTTGGGGTGGGAGTGGGGTGAGAGTACCGGGGTGAGAGGGGGAAACGCCGGAAAAGACTGGGTCATAGTTTACACGCACTCGCGCACGCGATATGAATGAATCGCGTATTTATCAACGTCACCGGCAGCGGTGCCCGTCAAACGCGGCGGACCCTCCGGGAGGGACCTCGGCGGTCTTATCTGTTTGCTGCAGCAGCAGCATCGGAGCAGCAGCAGAAGCAGCAGCAGCAGCAGTGTACGGCGGCGCGCTACGGAGGGCGAACGATTTTCATGTGCGCGTATTCCCTAGGCGACGATCCGAGCTTTGTATTCGTACGACTCGCGTTGTACACGTAGAACTGCGCATATGTATATGTAATATGTATAGTGTGTAAGTTATTATATTTGCGCACAAACACACGTACGCGCACGCACACGTATAGTCTCTCTCGGTAAACACGACAGCGAATTCAAAGCCTAAACATTATTAACGTTTCAATACGGCGACTTTCGACGAAAACAACAACAAAGCGGATACGTATGGGGAAAAACAAAAAACAAACCGACCAACATAATGTAGGAACGTTTCACATATATGATTTCGTACCCAACACGTGTGTTGAGTGTGATTTTTAAATCAAATCAAGTTTTTCGTAAGAAAATGTTTAACATCAAATGATTAGACGACTTGGCGAGAAATGAATAGTATTAATTATTAGTATACTAACTTTGTACACTAATACTCCATGAAACATGACGAAAACTTAAAGACGAATGAACCCTTACTATTATTATACCTTACAAACCTTAAGCAATTCTTTAGAGTATCTTAAAATACGTACCGAAAAGAAATGTAAAGATTTTTGTTCCATAATTACGCATAATTAATCACGTTTGTACGTGTTTCAATTTAAAAAACTATAACTATTCTTATCATGACCAATTACATTGTATTTTCATATTTTTTATACTAAATATTAAACAATTAATACCAATATTCCAGTATAACATGTTTCTCCTAACTTCTAGGACCTAGAATCTTGGTAGTATTATTCATTTACCAAATACGTTATCACAAATTTAAAACATCAACTCGTAGACAATGCATTACATACATCCGCACTTACCTAATGCTTTCTTGTCAGCATTCGATATAATTTATTTTTTTTTTCATTTAGGTAAATAATTCGATATAATATTTTATCTGAATCAAGAATAATAAATTCATTATTAAACCATAGAATGAAAATAACTAACTAAAAATTAGTTGAAAAAATAACATTTCGTAGCAAATGATAATTTTACTTACAAAATGTTGTGTTCAATAGCTATGATCTAACTAAGTCATTACGATGATAGAAACTGTTACCCATTGTATTTTTATATTTTTTATCTTTGATTGCGGTGTAATCAGGACCTATATAATATTTTGAATGAGTTAAGTCTTGTCTAAAAACAAATCGTTCCTTTTTTAATACATTTCTGGGAACGCTCTAGCACACATGAACTCGGTGGTGCGAAGTGCGGCGACGGTGGAGACGTATAATGATCATCGCGGGGGCGATCGTTCAAGAGCAGCTGCTAGCGTTAACAAGAACGGCATTTAATCTAAAAAAGGCGGAAAATGAGAAAATACACCCGACGGCGCGGTGGGTAGGGGTGAAGACGAGAGTTAGAGAGAAAGAGAGAGAGAGAGAAAATGCCCCGTTTCGGGCTAAGGGATTATTTCGTCTAGGGAGCGGCGGCGATGGCAACGTCATTTTTTACGGGCTTGACCCCGACCTGTCACACGGGCTAGGGCTTAAACTGTATCCATTACGCGTCACGTCGCCGACAGCCTACAAATTTTCTCACGAAAAAAGTGACCCCGCCGCAATTTCATCGTCGTAATCGTGTACGAGATATATATAAAAAAATACTTCATCTCTCAGTTTTTTTTTTCTTTTCTTTTTTTCACCTTCTTCCTCTTTAGGTTTTTTCCCCCGTCATCATGCCGTCATATACCTATACATAGATTTGTCGGCTTTACTTTTTTCTTTTCTTCTGTCCAACGTTTTTATAGCTCTTTTGATGCATAATATATTGGCGATAACTGGTGCGTATATACATACGTGTGTGTGCGTGAGACAAAGAGAGAGATAGTGATAGTATATGTGTCTGTTCTGAGAATATTTTAAACCTACTCCGACTTTTTTACAAAACATTTTAATTGGCATACTCGAGCTAATAATATTATACTGTATATGAATATTACCCATGAAATTGGACGTTCAATCTATTTTGACGATTTTTATTTTTTTAGTTTCACTCGTTCTACGTCGTTAATTGTATTCTGCTGCCGATTGTCTCCACATGTCGTTACACAATATTTTCATGTATTTGATGTAATTCACATTTGCGACTGCAGCATAAATAACACTTATATGTAGAGGAACAATATTGTCCAAATAAATACTATACTCCAAGTCCATCTTACCGCAGATCTCCAAAACGTTTTATCGAACACTACATTATATTACGATGCATACAGCGCACAAAAAGACAATGTGTATACTCGAAGACGCAATTTTATGCCTTCGTTCGATCGTCCCTTTTAATTTTTGATCCCCACGACAGTCACCCTTTATACATAGTAACAATAATATTATAGCCGGTCAGGGCATAGCTTTCTCTCTCTCTCTATCTATCTATTTCTCTCTTGGACGGGTGTTTGACAATGTCGGAGAAAAAGTTTTCGATAACAGATGGTGGATGTGAAGGAGGAAGAGGTCGTAAATAACCACGTGTGACTGGGCGAGTATTATAATTGCGCGCAATACGTCATAAAGATAACGCGCCAGTTATGTATAGTTGCAAAAGGGACTGTATAATATAGCAGTTCGAGAAAAAAAAAGCCTAGGCGATGCGAGGGTAGAGCAAATCTAAATTACGTCGTGTGCAGTATATACGACAATGATATTAAGGTATACACACACGAATCGAATACCCACGTTATGCTGTGTACATTATTGTGTTACAGTAATGTTGCATAGTCCCTTCTTATAATATATGAGAACTATATAATATGTGAGTATAAATTAATAGAACACATAATCGCTTTCACTTGAAGCTGAAAAGAAAACACTGATAGTAGTTTTATGAATTATAATACTTTTCGTTACTTATATAACACAATCTACAGTACTTCTTATTGATTTTTTGGTTAGGTGCATAAATATATAAATTATTTTTTGAGTTTACTCGAGAGAACATGCGACGTAAAATTGAACGTGTTATAAATAATTACTCAACAATTAACTTTTGGGCTTGAAATAAAATATAGTACCTTGTCCGCGATGTATATCATTCAAAAATACCGCATGACGATTGGACATACAGATAAAATATACATAATCTATGGATTTGATGGGAAGTTTCGGAGATATATATATATAAAAGAAGAAGTCCCGACTGACTGATTCATAATCAACGCACAGTCCTAACTACGATAGCTATCGGCTTGAATTTTTCAGGAAATATTTGTATCATGGTTTAAGAGAGCATTACGAAAGGATTTTGAATAATTTCGACTTTTAAGGGTTTAAATGGTCAAAAAACATAAAAAAAATCATCATTTTGGAAATAGATAAATTATTTATTTGTTGATTCGTGGGTTACCTTGGTGACACGGATAAAAAAAGAGAAGGCATTGCAATTATGTCAGTTGCAAGCGTTGTAGAATTCCATTTATTTGATGACAATTTGAACGAGATCGGCAATACGAGAAAATATCAGCAATGGCGAAAGTACTAGAGAATTACAAAATAATCATTTAGAATGGGTGAACGATGGCGTGTAGACAATCGATCGAATGTTAAAATATTGGCGAGATAATCAGGAGCTCTTTGGAGGTACGATGATCCTGCTGGCCGGTCATTTTCGCCAAACGCTACCAGCCAAATGCTATTATCAACAGCTGCTGATGAAATGCTTGAAGTTATCGAATTTGTAGACGTACGTGAAAAATCTCGAGTTATCAACGAACATGGGAGTCGCTTTACAAAAAGACGAATTGGCGGAAGTACTTTCTAAGCAATTATTGGACAAAGATAACGGAAAATTTCTATTGACGCTGCTTCCATCACTAGCCTCATTCACATCGCCAAAAAAAGAATTGATCACGAAAGTGTTAGCGAATATTGGTGCAAATTAAAAAAACCATAAAATGATCATTCACATTACCATAGTGACAACATAAAGTTTCAATTTATTTTGATTGCGTTACGAGATTTAAGGTAACGTTAAAAATACTCTTTACTGAAATTTAAATATTTTAAGCCAATTAATGTAACAAAAATGTAAACTGACACGGTAGCGACGGTTAACACAAGAAATATTCTTTAATCGATTTCCGCTTGTATGGAAGATCGTCACTTGAGAAAGGATTTTTTTTTTGTTGAGTTCGTAAATGTTGGTCTCGGCCAAGAATGTTCCGTGTGAGCTACGGGTGATTCAGCTTGTATTGTATATGGATGCAAATACATAATATTATATATGTATAATCTATTTTATTAGTAACTAGTATAGGCGCATCTTCAAAATTACCAGAAAATTAACGATAACAACTAGCAACTGATAATGAATTAATAATTATGCTGTAGGTAATATATTCAATTATTTTAAAAAGGCTATATTTATTTGATATGTTTTGCATTTGAAAGTTCTACTATCTGTATTCCATTACCTACTAACGAGGTTTAACGAGAGAATTCAATTTTGGTCAACCGTCAGCTTAGATATACTTAGATATACTCCAACTTATAATATTAGACTTAAATTATTCTTCAGTCGTTATATATCGCCCACAATTAACCAGAAACGAAAAATATTTCACAATTTCCAACTTTTCATGGCGATCTTTGTTAACATCGTTCGCTCTATTCGAATACGTGTGCATTCATCGTAATCACTGCGTTGTTCGCGGCGAACAATAAACGCGGAGCCGAATGCATAGATTTTGAAATGTTTTTTCTCGTTATAACACGACGACGACAACGAGATCAATATAGTAGTCTTCGACGACGCGGAACTAAATAAACATGCAGATTTCGTGCGTTCCATTACTGAGACATCTGTTTGCGAGCGAGTTCGAAGTAAATAAAAAAATAAAAGTCAAGTTCGAAAAATAAACAAATCAACAGTAGGTACTACGTTGCATTAAAAAAAAAAAAAAAGGAATAATAACCTACGTCGTCGGTGGTCTCCTGTTGTCGTTGAATATTTTATAACCTCCGATGTCGAGAAATACGCGCGTACACAAAAATGAAAAAAAAAAAAAAGGGAAAAACCCTTTTGAAAAATCGCAGGAGGTGAAAAAAAAAGGAGAGAGAGAGAAAACCAGCAGTTCGACAAGAGAAGCCAGCAGTGACTGAAGCGGCGGCGCGCGACCAGAGGAGAAACAGTACAAGTTGATAAATGCGCGTATTTGTCAAAGCGTAGTGTACGGTGAAAAAGCTTTTTAGCAGTCGGTTTCTCTCCCCCCGGCCTCGAACGAAAAATAAAACCAATTCTCTCCGCGCTACCCCGTGGGGTGTACAACCTCTAAAAACTGCACACATATATACGTGTGCGCGCGTGTATACCTTCGACGGTTTCCCGCGGCACGTCTTTCTCCACCGACTCGACGTCGGAGCGCACCACGAGCGGCCAGACGAGATCTAATTAAAATTTCATCGAGCACGCACTCGACGAAGACGACGACTTTTACGAAATCATTTTTTCACTCCTCGGCCCCGCGTCACTTCGCCCGTCAAGGATATAATCTGTCGATACGAACCGCGCGTGTAGGTGACGTCTCTAACTCGCACTGTTGTGCGCACACAATGCGCTGCAATCATCGGGCCCGTGGTTGAAAGAACCGTGTTGTACGATGTGCGAGAGCTACTCGCGAAAAACCCGACGGACCGTACACTCGTGTTTCCCCCCCCCCCCCCCACCCCCGTTGAAATGAGAGATTTAAGATATTATCGGGAAAAAATGCATTAGCAAACGGTCCAAAAGTCTGGAAAATACGTCTTAGAAACCGTTTTACACGTCACGCGGTCGCGTTAAGCATTATATACAATTGGACATATTTTAACTGAAAAAGATTCAAACTTGAAAAAAACTATAATATGTATATAATACATATCCTCGAGTTCGTAAGAAAATATTCTATTATATTGCATTATTTTGAACAAATAACATAAGCGTTTTACACGTGCCAAAGTTCGTACTGGGTGATAAGAAATCGAGCGGTTAGTGATAAATATCATGATTGATTTTTTTTATTAATCGTTTCGTCTGTAACGCGACGTACAGCGTATTATATTACGTACGCTGTATCACATCTTTTTCACGTGGAAAGTGTATTTAAAACCTATTTACTAATTTTTATCTACCGATCCGCGATTTCAATCGAAATAAAAATTGCCATTGTACTTACTACTTAACAAAAAAAAAAAAACACCCCTTTGACGATTCTATAGACACACGAGATTATTGAATATTGACAATAACGCGCAGCCTTATATTGTATACCACACATTATTTACTGTGGCTTCTGTTGTCCAAAATAGCATTTTATTTGCACAACAAGTATAATAACATAAAGGACGTATCAATTATGGAACACATTTACAAGCAGAGGTGGTTTGTCAGTCAATTATTTGCTTAACAATAGAGTATACATTAAGGGTAGGTATATAAAATCCGTGTAACTGAGCGATATTTTATTGTTTCTTCGATACCATTGAAATATTATCATTAATTTATTAAAATGTTGATAAATGTGTTACCATGTATATATACTCGTATATATATATATATATAGATTACATGTCTATCTAAATTTTTTTTAAATGATATTATTTATTATTTAATATATTACAATAATGTGTAATATTTCTATACCTACACCGTAGTCGCAGAAAATATTTTAATCTAGCTTACCTTTGACGTGGGCTTGACGTACTTAAACGATAAATCAACACACGATAACTGCAGCAGACCTATATAATCAGCTTGGAAAGTTCCTCTGCGAATTCTATTGTTATAAATATATATTTAATTTATTGAAAATTTGATTATTTTTTCATCTCGTTGTCTAAAGGTGATTCGTCGGCTGCATCCGAGTTCCGTCCCATATATAAAAATTTAAATTAAAGGTATACTAGTTCCGTCCCTGCTTTTTTTAATGAATATACTAATTCCGTCCCAGGTTTTTCTTAATGGATAATATACTAATTCTGTCTTGTATCAAGTCTTTTAGAAATAAAGATGATATTTATTTCAGTTATTGCACCAAATAATCGAATTTAACAATATCCTATTATATAGAAATAAAGATAATATTATTTTCAGTTATCGCACTAAATAATTGAATTTAACAATATCATATCACATAGAAATAAAGATAATATTAAATAAGATTTTAGTTAACGAAACTAAATAAACTTTTCAGTCGTTATTTGTGCGTTTACGTGTCATTTAATATACCTATTAAATATGGATACTATGTACAGTGAAAATATTATATTTTATAATTATTTTAATTCTTCTTTTTTTTTTTAACCGGGACGGAATTGGTATGTGTCTTTTTTTTAACCGGGACGGAATTGGTATGTATCTTTTTTTTAACCGGGACGGAATTGGTATAAAAAAAGGTTCTCGGGATGGAACTCGGATGCAGCCGATTCGTCGGGTCATTTTTCGATTTTATCAACAGTATTTCCAAGCAATTCGGAAAAACTGACGAAAAATAACAAAAGAAAAGTAAACTAGAAAGAAAAGGGTACCAGCAATCGTCACAATAATAGTGGACCTAAGAAAATCCACGTTGTACGCACTTTTTATACAGGGATAAGATCGTGTAAGTTTCCTCACCAATAGCATGAGGTATACACGTGGCGCGTTTTACTCTTATATTACTCTGCATTTGGCAGCATGGCTTATATAGTAGGTACTTACATAATGCGGTATAAGAACCTCTCTTATAGTAAGAAAAGCGGAAAAAAATCACTCGTTCGCCATCTAGTGCGGACTTTTGGTTATATTATGAAAAATTAAAATTGACAACATTTCAAATATTTTTTCGCTTTAATGTATGTTGTTTCGACAATTAATGGTCTATCGTTTTGCCGTACAGATGTATAGAAAATTGACTGTCATTAAATATATTGGACTTTAACAGTATAAAATAATTACTTCTCGCAATAATCGTCCCTGGTTCACACGCGTAACTATGTAGATCCGCTGCAGTATCGTGTGTCCCAACAACGATTTCTATGTTTGAGGTCAACGTACACGTGAAACCTCACACGCATACCAATACATAATGCGTGTATGTGGGAATGACCGTGTGTGTGTGCGGTGAAGCGCTTTATTTAGATGCAAATTTAAATTTAAATCCCGTCAGAAGGGATTAGGGTATATGTGTATGTATAGTATATACGTATACGTATAGCTTTGAGCGGTTTTGGATCAAAGGTCCGGCAGCACGTGAGAACTCTCACCCTTGGATAACATAACTTTTCGGAATTTTTCTCCCTACCCCCTCCTAATCCCGTACCGCAATCCGTTTTCACCTCTATCCCGTCGCCTAACGCATTATTATTTATTTTTTTCGAGACCCTGTGCTATCGTGCGCGTATTATACCGAACCGCAATGGACCCCGTTAACACCTTTTGATGCGACTTTTTAACCTCGAACAAATAAAGGCACATAAACGGTCTCCCACTCGATTCTTGAAATGAAAACTCCAATAAATTACACTTTTGTGTTATGCGTATATATATATATACCTGATATAACAAGACACGGTTAAGCAAGGTTTTGCCTTTGCTTCCGTAACAATTAAAACGTGTCGAGTACATGCATTCAGAATCAGTATAAATAAATTGGAAAACAAACAATTTCCGAACAATTGAATCCAAGTACCTTAGGTACTTTATTATATTAGCGTATAATTTTAATTATTTTCTAACTTTTGAATATGAGTTTATCAATATTCATTTTAAATTAGTTTATTTGAAGAGCCTGACGGTACATTTCGTATACAGTTGTGTTCGCGACAGCAAAAAGGGTGTGCCACGCTGTGCTCAATAAAACTGCAAAAACGCCCCTACGCTACGCTGGTACATATTCTGACTGTTCTGAGAGTCCAAACATTAACTCTACATCCCTATAATGTTAGTGTATTATTTACGAACAGCAATCCAATACGAATCAAACGTTTCCGGCACAGATATAAGTTTATAATGCTTTTTTAAGTTGTGTAGTTTCTTTTTATCAACATATATATGTATGTATAATATATTTAACGGCACAATACTGCTCCTGAAGTGCCGATTCTTTCGATTGACACATGAAACACCGATAGTTATAAATGCCGAGTACCTAAAAGATAATATATACTGTACCGAATATATTAAATCCAAAAATATGAATTCGCTCTTGTTCCTACATAATACTGCTCGTATTTGTTATCTATTGCAGGTAATCGAGTAAAAAAAACAACCTGACGTAATAGTTAAGATAAAGAATTTTATAAAAGAAGAAAATTAAGACGAAGAAAAGGTAGTAAAAAAAAAAAATGTTAAAATAAAAGTGAGTTTAAATCACAATAATGAGCGTACCTACATAAAAAAAAGTTGTTCGGGGTTCCGAACAAAAGAGCAATGTAGAATATAAAAGTAAAATAATAATATTTTTGTTTTAACGGTTATTTTTATTCATAATAATTACCGTTTACTATAAAAGTTCCTTTTTTTTTTACTGTTTTTATTTTTAGTTTTTTTGTCGCCGTTTACTCAAATAATAACAATAAACGTATAATTACAGGTATATATTTTCACTGTAAACGTAAATAAAAATATGGCTTATTTGTTATTTTCGTCGGAACTACAATGTTATGTCGCTCATAAAGTATTGCTTATTAGTTATTAGTTTTTTTTTTTTTATTGACAAAAGTATATTTACAATCTCTAATACTATTTCACACAATAAGTAAATTCGGTAGCTTAACTAAGATAAAAACAACATGAAGTGACGTGATGTGGAAAATCCACAAGTGTGGATACCCTTAAGTTATTACTTAAGATTTAATCTTATACGGTATACCTATTTCAAGTACATCTATGACTATATTATATTGAAATAAACAGGTTTTAAATATATGGTTTCCTAGCAGATTTCTATTGCTTACCGATTCATCGACATGCCTAAACATAATTTAAAACCGTTTTAATGAAAAATACATAAAAAACCATCGGATCCCGGACTATCTAGCCAGACGCTTGAAACGCAAATGGCCCAGAGAACTTCTTAACGCAAATCATACATAACATGTATTTTATTATTTCCCCCTAAGCTTACCACTCATGTTCAAGCTTTACTAATGAAATACGACTACTCTCAGTCATTTATTCACCGCCTAATATTATTTCACCCATTTACTTGTTGTTCACACTGTAGAGATTGTAGATTTTTATTAAATAAACGAATTTTAAAAAAAAAAAGCATTAGATAAAATCCATGCAAGAAACTTGGTAATATTTACACCTACATCGTTGAATACCATAATAATTGAATACTTGATGTGTATGTATACCGTATACATTGCAAACATGTAGTAGCGTGGCTTTTAATACGCCTATAGGCGTCGTGGTTGGAATTTGTTAAGATAAATATTTTACAGGTAGGTACTTAACGTTTTGTTAATATTAATTATTGTTTTAAAATGTATTGAAATATGCAATTAAATTCTCGAAATCACGAAATATACATATTTATAAGCACAAAGCCACAAGGTATGCAATCTTAAAACAATTCACTCTTCACATATTTACAAGAAAGAGGTGGAGTGATAGTACTGAGATATTATAATATGTTGTGGGGTTATGCAACATTGTTCATCACGCCACTGCAAACACGAAAATCTTTTAACTTATGATCATTAAAATTTAAGATGATATGTAAACCGTATAAGTGTACAGTTATGTTTTGTGTACATAGTACATACTATAATAATAATAAGTATACATTTTTGCCACCAGACAGTAAGCGTTTGAGTTTTCATCGGTAACAATTTTCATTCGAAAAAATAATATTTTTTGACAAATTTTCTTTTGAAAGCGATTAAATAGTATACAGTGGTGAGAATTAAAAACTTATAAGCTCCTCATTTTATGTATAGATTATACATGTAGTAAATAATTGTATTCATTTTTTGGCGAGATTCGTCTTTGATTATATTTTATACCCCTTGCTTCGCCGAAATATGGAAATGCTGCCCGGAACTAAATGCCTAAAAGTAACGGCACGTGTAAAAATGCGGAACAACGGCTGTGTGCCCTCTGAACGCACGCAGCGATAATGAGTAATGACGTATAATATACGATGGAAACGTTGAAAGCCGTGTGGGCGCGTACCGTGGGTGTGCGAGCGCGTGCTTGTGTGTGTGCGTGCATTTGGTACTTTCGAGCATAGTATATATTATATACAAATTACGTTTTAACGGGCGACAAATGGGTAATAAACGAGCGGGCGTAAGTCGGCACGCGCGTCCGTGTGATAACATTATTTCGTATACGCGTACCGTGGTACAATATTATTATGGATGTGCGTCGCCGCCGTCGCGAACGACCGATTATATTTTTCGTACATCACCATTTCATCCGTTGTTCGTTCCGGCAGCAGCGGCGGCGTCGCGAATAATATAAGGGTCGCGCGCGCCAGCGGCACGCGCGTTTAACCGGCGGCGGCGGGGAGGGATGAACGGGGGAGACGTGCGTCCGATTCGCACCGCCGCCACCACGGGTTTCCCATCGCGCGAACACAATTTACGACTGCGAAATATTACCGAATTACCGAAGACCGCGACGGGTATATTACGTGCGCTACGCACCTCGAATATTGCACACCATCACGTCGTCACGCTGCGCGGTTTATTTGGGGAAAAAAAACCCCCGGGTCACCGAGTGCTCGCCCCGCCCCTCCTTTTTCGGCCGTGAAAATGCTTTAATTTTAATTTTTTTTTTCAACGCTCAAGTTGCCATAACAACTGCACCGTTTTCCAAACATTTTTTCTTTTCATACCTCTTTGAGTACCTATGTCCTACGGTGATACAAAGTCTTGTTTTTCAAATGTGAACACTCCATTTCGTTGGGGTCATTTTTCTGTAATCTATCACGTATATCGACATTCAAACGAGGTGTTTTTGAATTATTCTAGTACAAGTGCTGAGGGAAGTAGCGTTGTAATATTATTATGATGTTATTTGTGATTACATGTTGTCGCTAAATGCTACTAATTCGAGACAACGCGATTACACTTTTCAAACACAATTTTCATCATTTGAACAGCATCGAAAGTATTGGTTCGAATTTTGACCATACGTTACATAAAAAATTCAAGAATAATTAATTGAATAATATTTTGCGTAACAGATATGTTGTTCGCATAAGACAAAAGTTAGTATCGCCAAGTAGAATGAAGAAAAAAAGTGAAAAACACATTTTTTCGTGACAACTAGAACATTGGAAAAAAAATTCAAATCAAAGCATATATTGGGGCTAAAAAATTGGTCAAGCACGTCTAAAAAATCACCCCCGCGTATGTGCGGATTTAACGGATTCGTAAATAAAATAGAAACGCGCTGGGTCGATGAAAAATTGTCTATGTTTTTTTTTTTTTTTCATTCATAAAGTCGATATACCGCGACGCGATAGCATTCGCATCGGACCATCATCGTCTATCCATCGTCGCAGTGCATCTGTATCGCACTAATACAGTAATACGGCGCGTACACACGTGGCGGCGGCGGCGCGTATACGAGCGTATAATATCGTATTATAAACACGCACTCGGGATGTTTAAAACCAGCAGCGCGGTATTGTGTATTACAAATATGATGGGGGAGAGAAATGACCCCTTTTTATCAGTTTTTTTCCCCTCTCTCTCTCACTGTAGCCGGAAAAATTCGAACGCGCCGTGTGCGCTGCTGCTCGCGTTTCTCCCCACGAGCTCCCAGAGGACCGTTCCGTCGTCGCAACAGTCGTATTACGCATTGTTTTTAACCGTACACGCACACAGCGGTCGATGATAAATCGTTTCGGCATAATATACGTTGTATAATATATACGCGTACACGCCCGCCGAGCGTTTTACACGGTCTGCTGGTGCGCGGCGGCGGCGGCGGCGGAGGTACGACGAGAGCGTTACGTATACGCGCGAGGCGTCAAGACGAACGAGATTTTCGTTTTTTTCCGTTTTTTTTTTCTTTTTTTTTCCGCGAAAATCCCCCCCTCCCCCCTCGCAATCGGCTCTGCCCACCGAACAGACGGGAGCGCGTATATTATATTCTACGCATAATATAATACACGCAACGACTGTGATGCTGCTACGTCATCGCCGGCAAACAAAAGGGTACCATGTGCTCATCACCGGACGATTTATACACGCCGCTGCTCGTAAATAATTTTTTAGAAAAAAAAACAGTCAAAACGGTTTCATCCTCTCCGCGGTGTACGTATTGACCCATTGTTCCTACATCTCTCTGACTTTTCGTGATGCGCGTTGTTTCTTTCCGTTTCCGCGGGCGCAGTCGACTTATATTATGCACACAAACGCTATTTGCTGAAACGCCATCGTTGAACAACACTAAATATCTTTATTAGTCGTTGACTATAGGATTATCAATTGATATAAGATATCAATCGCAAGTGGTTAATTATAGGTTCTATTTATCTACGGTTATATTGGTATGCCGTATACCATGTACTTGTTGTCTGAAAAATTTTAAGATCGGAAAAATTATTAATTGTTATTACAGGTGGTCATGCAGTGCCGGAGTGCACTAACGCAGACAGTCAGTGGATCTATACAAGACGCCTGACGTATAATGCAAAATGTATGTTATCACTTGAGCAATGATTTTAATGGCCTAAAAAACCTAAATAAATTTCATTAAAATAACCTAAATTTGACCTGAAAAATGCCTTAAAGGTAAAAAATGATTTTAAAATCCTTAAACAGATTACCTTGAAATAACCAAAAATGTCTTAATGGTAAAAAATAACAGGAAAAGAGTAAAAAGAAAAAAAATTTTACGTAATATTACTATAACCACATCACTGTCATGCTATTAAATTTAACGATCATCGAATGTTAAATTTTAATGAAATTAAAATATCAAAATATTACTCAGAAAATTTAAAAAAATTACATTAAAGTGAAAAAACTACCTAAAAACCAAAAAAGTCCAAAAAATTCCGAAAAATGCAAAATGAGTACCACATATTGACCAAATCACATTTTGTGCTCAAAAAGCTATTTCTTGTAAATCATGAAAAAAAAGGTAAAATCCAATACTATCCTAGCCCTAGCTATCACATTTGGTTCCTAGTGAAGTCGTTTGAATACGTCTACGAGTTTCCACCAGGGTCGAGGGTCGACTCCATGGAGGTGTACTCCGTTCATGTCTTCTATTGAAAAAATAGTTCATATAGTGATTATTATATGATTGTACATGGGTAGTTAATTATCCGTAGAGAATGAAGAGAACTCATGAGAAAAATGAAAGAAAAAATTGTGGGATTCTACGGATATTCATTATTTGATGGGAAAAAACTATTTCAAATTAATTTTAACCCGTCTTTGAAGCATTTAATAGCATCCGAATGCGTCGGACCCGAAACTAATTTGAATAGTGTTTTTAATACTTTCCAAACGTGTTTTGGCAGTTTATAAATATATAGATGCGCTTCGTCTACGTATATCAGATACGTTTCCTTTTGCTTGGTACACGAATACAATATCTAATCAGTTTTATATTATTAAATATTTACCCACGCGCACTGTTGATACTGTGACTCATATGAATACAATATAATAATATGATGTATACGCGCGTACTGAATGTATATGCAGTCCGTTGTCCATACATGTATAATCGTTACCATTTAAATTATTCAAATTATTTTATAACGAACACTTTTTTTTTTTTTTCAAAACCGACGATTTCGTGTCTATTGTCTTTGTCCACACACTACACGTACGTACGAACACCCGTGACGGATATTGCGTGCACGTATATACAGCGTGATATTATCACTATGCGGCTATCGAATACTCGCGGTTAGCGAACACAAGTACGCGCGCACAGAAACGCGTGAAAGTTTACGTACCTGCGGCGCCGTGGCAGTGTAACTGTTCACGCTATACATGTGTATGTATGTAGTAGGTATCTATATCCGATTTAATAATGAAATAAATGATTGAGGACGCCAATGCATTATTTCGTATACAAAACATTACACAATGGATGCTAAACTCACCGTGAGAAAAACATAATGTACGCATAATGTGCATATTGATGGACCATTGTAACTATTGTCATGCTGTTTTATTCAAACCAAATGGAAAAAAAAAACCGATTGTACAATATTATACAAAACAAGGTTCTGATTTCGGAGGCGCGCGCGGCATCAAACACACACACACACACCCTTCGAATGGAATTAACAATTCGCACTCTATCGTTACTTATATCTACACTCTAGAGGATATGGGTTTTTTTTCTATGGTATTACGCGCATCTTCCTACAAATTCCTCGATCTATATTCTGAAGTCACATCTCTAGTTAAACTCTATTAAATAATATTTTTTCCTCGTACACTGCTTTAGTCTCCATACACTCTATATGACAACGTTTATTGTATACTTTTGATCACAGAAAAGTTGGTTTTAACCGTTTTAAGTTTACTTGTTAAAGCCTACAGGCTAAAATTGTGCTACTATTAATTAATTTTACATTTTATTATAAAATATTGTTTAAAACAAATGTCAGCAAAAAAAAAAAGCGTATTACGGTTAAGTTTTAAATTTTGCATTTATATTTGACCTATAAAGATGCGCGGTATCGTACAACATTTATCGCATAGCTAAATTCGTTCTTATTATTATGTGCATGTAGGGTACTAGGGTTATAATCAAAGTTTATAATACTTGAGGGGATATTTACTTTTCCGGACTTAAGAAACAAAGCCATACCAGATAATTAGTATTCCCTCCATGGCGATACTCTGTTTTTTCTAACTACTCACAGGATACTTAAATAATACTACCTACCTTTTTTTTTACAACTATTCAAACCGTTTTCTATTTTTTTTCTTTCACAACATACATCCGGTATTGGTGGTATCCATATGCCGTGCCTTCTATAATAAATAATTACAATTTTAATCGGGTAAATATTTTCCAACACTCTGCAGATGACGCAAACATTTAATTCCTGTGAAACAATAGTATTTTCCAAGATAGATCCATAAATTTGACTCTCACTGCCGGGGAAGGGAGTTTAACCCCCATTATAACTACTAGTCGTTGAGTATATATTTTGTCATAATATTTATTTAATGACGATATAATATGTATCAACATTTTAATATTATTAAATCATAGAAATGTATAGTGAATAGTAAACTTGAAGACGATAATATTGTAGTGATACAAATTATTAATGCGAGATGGAGAAAGAAATATATTATTCGTATATAAGAATATAAGTAACAATATAATATAAATATAAATATACCAATAGTAACTAAATATTTAATAATTAATAGTTATATTACGAATGAAAAGAACAACGATCAAGTATTGGGAAAATATTAATGTTTTTAATGTCTAAATGTTTTACTAGTTATCAAAATGTTTAATTCGACTGCAACTCGCATCAGCTTTGTACTTGGAGGTCCGTAGTAGCAGCGGTAATAAAAAAAAAACCACGTTTTGAATCCTAATATGTTTTCTCGACGACATAAAGATTTCGCATCGTCCTCATGACGATTAGAAAGCTCGATGTGCTAGAATACTTCGGCATATCGTACGTTATAGTGCGCAGGCGCGGGCGGTGTAAAAAAAAACCGTTCAACATGCTTGGAACAATAATATATCATATATTTGTGTATACCGTTTACGTTACAGCATACAGTACATCTATGGGACGCGTATATTATGTTTTGACAAGCAGATGCGATCAAACTCAGATCCCCTGCAGCCACCCCCACCCCCACCACTGGGCTCGTGCGTTTGTAATACACATGTCGATGAAAAGAATATGAAAACACACGCATCGGGCCGAGTTCAAAATCGCAGCGATCGAAAAGCCACATTCAACGTTAACGAGTCGGACGGCGGACAATAATGATTTTCAGCGCGGCGAAAACAAAAATAAACCGGTATAAGATAAATAAAAAAAAAAATCTCCGCGCCACCGCATATTATTCTTGCGCGTACGTCCCCTTATATACTTTATGTCACGTTTAAACGACCGTACACTGATCGTACACATACAAATATATTTTTTGTGTGCGTGTGTGTGTGTGTGTGTGTGAGGACCACTCGTTTGAAATTGGATTGTTATACGTACAACAATACATCAAAACATTCAAAACGCGAGCGCTTAAGCCTGACAATAATCCCACAAACGAAAAGTGGGGTCGTGCTATCACGTTCCAATCACATATTATATAGGCGTATAGGTGCATAATTTGTGTGTGTACGCCGTGCACGCGATGAGTGACTGCGAGGACAAGTACATATATATAGGTACGGGGTGACTTTTCCAACGTCAAATACTCATTTTCTCGGTCGATCTGTGTAGTCAAATATAGTTATAAATCTTTTTTTGTGTCTACACTTTTTTTAGACAACAATTTTTGAACCGTATACTTCTCATCGTAATATTATATAGGTACCGTTATTGCTTATACAGTTTTTCTCTATTTTTTTAATTTACATTTTTAATTTCACATATTTTCCGTAAGTTTAGACAGTTTGAATGCAACGTTTAATTAATAAAGTATAGATGAGTGGCACCGGATGCACGGAAAAATGTATTTTTAGTTTTTTAAATCTGAAGTAAAAGGATTACCGTACCTACACAAACGCCGAAACTAAATTGTGTATATTTATTTACAACAATTTGTTTTATTGACTGCAGTGACCAACAAGGCTGATAACCTTCACATGCTCTATGAAAAATAATAGAAATAGAGCTCAAAATCATTATCCATCGGTATTGCGGGGAGTTTAAATGCTCACGCCACCTTGATTATTGAAAATAAAAATATAACGCCCAATTTATTTTGGATGTTCAGGCCTTATATTGTAATTTTATTGCTTACATAACGCTAAATTGTCCAATTAATTGCATCGTGACATAATAATATCATCGATGTATATAATAATATAGTTTAGGTTCCCAAATTTTACCAGTGACAGGAGACACTATACAACACAGAGGTTTCACCTAGAGGTAATATATGTATGTCGATGGTAAAGCGCACAGACGTGTTGGGTGCCCTCTTTATGTAAAATTAGTTAGAATAAAATGTAAGGAACATTTCAAATTGAATATTTTCTTTTGCACGAACGTGAAAAGTGATAAACTGTTATGACGGCATATTAAGCTATTAACAAAGTCGGAACTTACTAAAAGTTGAAGATTTTTTTATAAATTTCATATGCGTTTCCGGAAAAATACATAAAATGTACTCAACACACCTTTGCGCTTTACATTATGTACACGTGACTACGATAGCGATTACATTATTTATATACAGACCATATAATATATAGGGTGATTCATTAAACGTGCCCATCTCCTTTTTTGGTGGAAAAAAAACTTAAATTTCGATTTTTTTTCTGAATGTCCAAGTTATCATAAAACTACGTTTTCCATAACCTTAAATCACGCTGCAACGGTGTCCTGTGGCGATACAAACTTTTATTTTTCAAATGGAAAAACTCTTTTTTTCACTGTAGAGTTTCATAGAGATTATTTATTTAAGAATTTTGTTGTATTGAAATATAAATTTAAATGAGTATAGTTTAAGTATTAGGGAAAATCGTCTTATAATACAATATGTTTTTATACGTTTAATTACATGCAATCGCTAATTGCTACTAATACGAGATAACGCAAAACGCACACTTTACATTCGCAATTTTAAATTTGAATAGTTCCGAAAGTAATATCGGTCCGAACTCCGAATTGTGACTAGTTACATCAATATTTTCAAAAATATTAACTGAATAATATTTTGGGTAAAAAATGAATTGTGTTCCTAAATATTTGAAGAAAAAAAAAGTTTGCACAGGCACAGGACACCCTTAAGATGACGTGAAACCAAAATGTATATATAAAACACGTGTAGGTTTGATAGTCGCTGGAACGTAAGAAAAAATAAAAATAAAAATCCAAATTTATTCATTTTTACGGCTAAGAAAGAGGGTCTCAACACGGTTATGATGAATCGTCCTGTTTATGTGCTTATACGCCGTACGAGCCACATGGACGCGCGTACAAGACCGTGTAGAAACAAGCGATGTCGGACGATGACCGTATATAATATTGATGTAAATGTACACGTGTAGCAACCGCGGATTCGCCGCATACTATATTGCGGGGGAGGATATAACCGTGGTCCATGGCGACTGTAGTATGGCTGCAGCAGTATAACGGCGACGACGTGGCGATAAAAACCCCGAGCGTTCGTGCAGGATGCGTCGTCGGGTCTTCGCGTATTCCCCGTGGAGTCCTCGAAATCCCGCGCGTAAGTCTCTCAAGCAACATGTTGTGTTCGGACCAGCACACTGAACGCGCATTTACATTATTATACACGCGTGTATTGTACCAACGTTATACACACTCGTGCGGCACTTGTACGCTCATATACCCGCACGCACATTACGAGGGCGCGCTCTCATGGAGTTTCGTAGCGATCGGTCCCGCGGGAGGGATTTAAAAATGAGCACCTACATACATGTACAAGCACATTTTCGCGGGGAAATCCTTGCAGGTTCGTCAATATATTCGCACTGCGTCATTTGACCGCGAACACGCTGTATCACGCAGCCACACGGAAATCGTCTCTTATACAGGGTGGGCCGCGGAAATAGGGTCCATTACGCGTCCGTTGCGCGAAAAAAGGCGAACCGTCAATCCGTCGAATGTTTGGTTTCAACAAGGTGTTCCCCGGTCGCCTCACCTCACGTTTTGGGGATGTGCACTCGCCCCCTAGGTCACCTGACTTGACTGTATGCGACTTTTTCCTTTGGGAACTTAAGTCGCGAGCTTACGAATCAAAACATCGCACCTTGGGTGACGTTAAGGATACAATTAGAGCGGAAATTTCAATAATAAATGAAGAATTGCTTCAGAGCGATCATTCGAATTTTTTGGATCGACTTTCTTCATACTACAAAGAAGATGGACGCCATATGAATGATGTTATTTTTAAGGTATGAAATGGCAGTTATATCTGTCTATTTGTGTACCTATTCCCGTGGCACACCCTGTACATATCATAGATATTATGATAGTATGATGACCGCACGGCGATGCAGTTTACGATGTATACATATACGAGTCAAGATATTAAGTTTCAACTTTTAAAGTCCACAATGCCGGGTATGCGCGAACGCGGTGTAGAACGCAGAGGGATTTTCACCAAAATTGTACCTTTCCTTTTTCCACCAGATTATATTTTGATTTCTAGCCGATACCCACCCGTTGCCACCAATGAATTTCTATAATAAAATAGTATTTTGTATAAATATGTTAGAAAAATACACTAAAAGCATAATTTAAATTGTATATAATACAGGATGTCCCACCGAGATTTACACTAAGCTTATATCCCGTGTTAATAGAAATATAACATTATCAGCAAACCTTAATAGAAAAATTTCGAAATTATAATAATTTACGTTATTTCTTTGTGAACTGAAAAAATGATTAAAAATCATAAATTCAATGAAAACTGAAAGTTGAACCGTCAAAAATTTCAGAAAAAAAACCCCCCATAAAGTTGGTATCTTCGAATACCGCAAAAATTATATAATAAAAAGTTAATTTTGTCACTTCTTTTATAATACGCTGTTGTCAATAAAATTGTTAATCCCCAGGGATGCTCAAAAAAAAAAAAAAAACAGAATTTGATTATCTCTTATATTTATTAACACTGGAGACATAGCTCTGTGAACATTTCGGTTGGACACCCTGTATATTATAATAGTTAATAGCAGTAAAGTATTAATAATATAAAAAAAATTTACATGAATTGGTTTGCATAAATGTAATATATTTATTATTATGTAATTATTGTAATTATCTGTTATTTTTGCAATCGTAATAACGTTTCCGGACCCTACCGGTGCACTGCCATTTCAATGTTACAACAAGTCAACAGTATTAAATTAATTGCAAAGTTAAATTTAAATTCACATCGGTTATATGTAACACGCATAACATCGTGTAGAATTCGTTAAACTATCGCGAATGGATATAGTGTTGGTGTCGACACATTTGCGGAAGTCACCTTTTTCGTGCTATTTGCGGTCAACTTATTTCTGTCTACCTGAGTACCCATATAGGTAAGTATTATAGGATATCGTATATTATACACTAAATACGCACAATAATGTTCAAACTTTCCTTCACACTTATCCAGAGTAGTATGAACCGATTTGGTAGAAACGGGTATCGACCGAAATAGCATTTGTTGGGAAAGGGAAAAGTGGCTTTTGACAAAAACGTGTCCCGTCCACCAAGAGATATCTAATATTTTAATATATGTATTTTACATTGTACTTGCATACTTTATTCGCAATAGCAGAGATCCCGAGAGCGGTATAGGTAGGTACCAACGAGACAAATGGGTCGTCGTGTGCTTGTCGAGTTATGACTAGATGAAATGGTTTTTACTTATGTTATACTCATCAAGAAATAATGTTTTTTATTTTTATTTTGTTTTAGTTGGTATATACGGTCTACCTATAGTGGTACCTATGTTACACATATAGATCCATCTTGATGAGCAATAATAATTTTCATAAGCCCTATACATTGAACACGACTTTAACTATGAGAAAATAAAATAAGAATTAAAAAGTTACTTTTATCGGCGAAATTGTATACGTCCAGGGCCGTCCTTAGGATTTGCGAGGCCCAGGGCGAAAATACTTTAAACACCTGTTAGATATTAAATCATCTATCTATAAACATATTATAATGACATATATAATTCTTATCACACAAAAAATTTGGTAGGTACCTCGGACATTATCAGAACTCAACACATCAGAAAATAAAAGCAATTTTACTACTTTTTTCAAACGCGAGGCCCCAAATTTAAGGAAAAAGCGCGAGGTCCGGGGCCTGGGCCCTGCTCGCCTCCCCCTAAGGACGGCCCTGTATACGTCCAATACGATGTGAGGACTTATGGACGCCTAACTGAAACTATAGAAATGTTCTCGGTAAATATAGAACGCGTATACTTGCACGGTTTATGTCTAACTTGTTCCACTTTGATGTACATTATATTATCGTACAATATTTACTAATGTCACGCACGCGTGAACCGCGATGTGTACACATATATTATATGAAACGCAGCTCGCGGTGTTGGCTGTCCCGCGCAGCTAGCTCGCCCGCCCCCAACCCCTGCGATCCCGCGGGGATGTTCTCCGGTGGCGGCGGCGGTGGTAGCGGCGGCTTAACGTCGAGGGGCCCCGTTGCACAGATAAGGCGCGCAAACAATACGCGCCCCGCGTGTGTTCAGTCGGTCCGTTCGTATACGTCCCGATAACTGATCAACCGGAAGTAAACGCTCGCGCCGCACCCCTTCCGCGCGCGATACGGATCAGATGTATTTATATATACGTACAATACATATATATATATGAATATAATATACGATCGCAAGCCCACCCGCCGCAACGTGCCCACGACACCGAACGCGTTTCTTCGCGCGGTACAACCGTACGCAGACTACAGCTGGGCGAGCGGCGATAAATTGCCTCTCGAGTATACGCGCACGCGACGGAAAACTTCGGAAAGTCTCCCGTCTCCCGACAATATTACTACTGTACTCGGTCCGCGCAGTCTCGGGACTCTGTTACACATACGTTACGCGTTATTCTGCGGTGGCCGCGGGATTCATTTCCGGTACACATCAGTTATACGGAACGTTCAAAATAACCCGATTAATTGATTTACTGTGAGAGCCCGAACACTTTTGTTTCCTGTCGTCTGTACACAAGTTAAGTTGAGATTACAACGTTTTCAGGGACGTAGCTAGGATTATAGTTATGGCCAATATTTTTCTTGGGTGGCCAACATTTTTACTGGGATGTAGATAATCAATAGCATAGAGAATACTTGAGTTCATGGAAAATCATTATTTTTTACGAAAATCACTTTTTGATTGAGTTTCTTCATTTTCTAATGATATATTTTCATCAATAAAAAATGATTTAAACTTTTGAGGAACGCGCTTTTTTCTTATATTTTGTATTTGTTCACTGGGTAATAGTATATTATTTTCTCTACAAATATTCAAAGCTTCTTCATACATTTTTTCAAAACATAAATCATTGATTGATTCATCACATTTGTTAAGACAGTCGTTTGAATCGTTTCTCATATTTTTAAGCTTCACAATTAACGATTTTATTAATACCATACTTTCTGCCCTTTCGGTAATAACGCCTTCTAGAAAGTCAGTAACTTTTTTAAACATATTTAGTATGTAATAATAAAAAATATCATAATATAAATTTTAAAATATGTTTTAATTTTTTTACTCAATTATGTGAGCCTTGGGTATTTCAAAAATATGTCAATATAATGGGGTGGCCATCAGGGTGGCCTGTAAATAATTTGGGTGGCCGGGACACCCCAGGCCACCCCTTAGCTACGTGCCTGAACGTTTTAGGTTCCTCCGGATATCTCGATATTCATGCGCGTTTTCACGTTTGTATTTTATTGAATTGGTAGTATTACAATATTATGTTAGGTACATGAAAAATATAATCAATTATAAATACTAGATTAATTGGTAATTTAATTGTTTAAGCTATTTCCAATTTATAATGTTGCTTTATCTCATTATTCAGAACTTAAGACCTGTAAAATGTTTTCTTTTTTACTTCGCTGATGATTATAATGCTTAAACAAATCGCAACACATTGACGATGAAAATAAAAATGCTAGATGTAAAATTGATATTATTGTTTAAAACTTTTAACGTTCGATCGAGTGCTTCCGACCCAATGCTCGTCTGTGCGCCATCGGACACTCATCCTAAATGACGATTTTTAAATTCTGTAATACTTTTGCTATTGTTGTTGACTGTCGTATTGCTATTTTTGTTCAAATTCTTATCACATATATGGAAGTATAACATTTTTGGAACCGACTAAAAATATCAATAAATTTATCGTTGTTATGGAAACGTCACATTTTATTTTTACATTACAGGTGGGTGGTTGACTTTAAATCATTGCATTTCCTTCTCTTTTTTTATCCGTGTCACCAAGGCAACCCACGAATCAACAATTAATTTGTTTTCCCCATTTCAGCCCTTCAAAGTCCTTTCTTAATGCAAGACTATGGTATAAACATATCCTAAACATTTCAAGTCGCTGGCTATCATACTTTAGGCCAGTGGTGGGCAAATTTGTTTAATGGGGGGGGGGCACAAAGTTTAAGAAATTCTAGAGGAGGGCCAGAATTATAGAAAAAATGCATATTTTTTTTTTAAAAGTATCTATCTAAACCACGCTGTGGGGGTACGACCGAGCACAATCCGCGCCAATCCATTTATATTTTTAAAACTATTTTCTTCGATCATTTTCAGAATATTTCAGGAATTTTTTTATACTATACAGACCATATGCTATCGATGTCGATGGACCCTCGGCGGGCCGGATTAAATACTTTCGCGGGCCGGAGTTGGCCCGCGGGCCGTACTTTGCCCATCACTGGTTTAGGCTGTACCTTGATTATGAATCAGTCAGTCAGTCTCAACGTCTTCTTTGATTCATATAGACAGATAGAAGTTAGATAGATAGATGGATTTACACAAAAGTACTACGGTACCATTACTATAACAACCAAATCATGCATTTTACTAATATTAATATCAATATTAATTACTCAGCAACACATATACTCAACAGCCAACACGTTTATGATCGATTATCAAGTGTCTGAGATCAAAGCGACGCGCAACGGGTAGACTTATATTTGCCGAAAACCTCCACGAGAGTCTACTGACTACTCAACAACTTCCCAAAGTTTCATGGCGATCGGACGAATATAGTGTAGAATAATGTACAAGGCACAGACAGACATACATTTGCTTTCTATACAAGATGTCCCACCGGGATTTTCACAATGCGATATCTCCCAAGATTATATAATAATAATAATAATAATAATAATAGAGATAATTCATTATTCAGTTCTGGTTTTTTTTCATGAGCATTCTCGAGCTAAGGCAATTTTGTTGATAAAAGTTTGGTAAATATAAGTGTATTATAGAAGTTACAAAACTAACTTTTTAATATACGATTTTTGTGATATTCGAAGATAGCCATTTTATGGGGGTTCTTTTTCTGAAAATGTCGATGGTTCAACTTCCAGTTTTCATGAAATTCATGATTTTTAATAATTATCTTAGTTTACAAAGAAATTATGTAAATTATTATTATTTCGTCATTTTTCTAATAAGGTTTGTTAATAATGTTATAATTATTAAAAATCCAAGAAGTCAATAAAAATTGAAAGTTGAACCGTTAAAATGTTCAGAAAAATAAGTCCTATAAAATGGCTCTCTTCAACACTTATGAAAGTTATGAAATAGGTACATTTTTTAACTTCTTTAATAATTCAGATTACCAAACTATTGTTTATCCCGATGCGACACCCTGCATAATATAATATATAGGACCTGGATTTAAATGCACGTAAAACCATACAAATATGCTCTGAAAAATAACCAAAAATGGCCTTAAAAAATGAATTTTACCACAAAAAATGGCCTTAAAAATACCATATATTTTTAATATTTTTTAATATTTTTTTTACACAAATTGTAATTTATAAATGAGCCATAAAATTATTAATTATTATTTTATTAATTTATTATTTTATTAAAAAAACTGAAAATTTCAAATATTGACTGCTATGATGTTGACACGCATATGTTTTGGCCGTTTTTTGGGAAATATTATTCATCCTAAACATACCAAAATATAATTAAAATGTATGTAAAATATTAACATTCTAAGTACGCTTATTGTACTTACTAAATTTTGAGCATTGCATTGAACAATAATATATTGTAACACGAACCGACTGATTATTTGTTATCTGACCGAATATGGGTGACGCTCCACAGTCAATAAAAAATTAAGATAAGATAAAAACTGAATCGAAAAAAAAAATTGACAACGTGTACGGAAAACCACGATAAACCTACTTAAATATCAAGAAAATAATTTATCTTTAGATAATATTTTGAATAGGCTAAATTTTATCGTAATTAAAAACCAACACAATGACCCAATAATGCTAAAAATGCTCTAAAAATGAAAAAATGTCGAAATATGCAAAATAAAATGTGTAGCTTTCAAACAGAAACGAATTATGTACTCAGAAAGCGTTGTGTATGATCAACCAAAAAAATATGCACTTTGCATTGAAATCCGGGCCCTAATATAAATACAGTAATCCCTCGTTATCCGCGGAGGTTAGGTTCTAGCAAAGTTGCGCGGATATCGAAACCGCGGATAACGGGACCATAAAGCAATGTAAAACGGGAAGTTAGGTTTTATTTACATACAATTATTATTATTTTGTACATATTTTGTATTTAATTTTAAAAATCACAAAAATGTTAATATGTTTTACTATTATTTGATTATTTATTTTTTAATATACCTAATTTATTAATTTTTTATACATACATAATATATCAGGAAGGATGAAAAAAATTTGTATTGTATAATGGGTATAATAAAGTTAAAATTTCATCGTATGTATTAATAAAATGTTATCGCGGACTCAACCGCGGATAATTGAAACGAGGGATTACTGTAAAGTATTCGATCGTACTGAGGGTCCGAGAGCTCTTCTAACCGCGGTTTAAAATATTGAGCAATTTTGCGTTTATTATTCCATGAAACTCCGTCCACGCGCGTCAGGTTGTCGCCTCTGTTCGCTTGTTTACATCACGGCAGAGCACCGATAAGCAATCAAGGAATTCAAATCGGTCGCGATAATCTTCCGGCGAGAACAATAATGTAACTTGACGGTCCATCGCTATTCGTCTTTTAATCGTTCGTAGTTACAGCGCGCTTCGTTCGTGGACGGTTAGACTTGGTAGTGACGTAGTGTAGTTTATAGTTATTAGTGCGCAACGATCGTTTAAGATGTCGGGTCAAAGCCAACAGTTTCAGACCATACCGTTGGACAGTGTCGAATCGGTAAGTGTTTTAAACTTATAACGTTCCATTCTTCCGGGTCGGTTCGATCGTCGTTGGTGCCTATTCAACACGTTTGTTTCGGTCGACGGTGTCACCGTTGAAATCAACGGTACTGACGTTAAATTCTGTTTCGGATTTAAAGTCTTTAACCCCTTGGCCGTTACGAATCGAAATCGAAATATTTTATAAGAATTTGAGCTAATCCTGATGACACTACAGGGTGTGAAAGTGTTCTGGGTATTGCATCATGACTCATCTGTGGTACTCATACGCTACTCGCCTCTGGAACTTATTGACTGCGTCACTAGTGCTTGGTCGTGTGATATTTTCTAGAATGGGTGATGATGTAAACAGCTTTTTTAAGAGATACTTAAATTTATTGACTGATTTGGCCTAGCGTTTTTTTTTTTATTTTTCATCTTATATGACTCGCCTAAACTTTTAATTGTTAACAATTAATTCAACTCGTAAAAAAAAAGATGACCGCTAAAATTCTGAAGCCATTAATATTTGATGACTTTTATGTTACTGGGAACGTTACTGTTACGTTCATTCTTGTAGGTTTTTACCCAGGATAAATCCTTTGGTTCTTATTTTTTTATGTAAGTTTTTAAAGTAGTTATTGTTCTTATTTCGTCCATTCTAGTAATTTTATTTAAAATTGATTAATTTTTTAAATATTTTCATATGAATAAATTGTATTTTGTTAATACAATTTGAAACATTTTTATTAGTAAGATTAACATACATTAAATTGGTTAATAACTATTAATTTCATTTTTTTTTTTCAGCAATGGGAAATTTTATTTAATGGAGTAAGTTATGATTTTAGAATTTTTTTTAAATTAAATGTTTTTTAAAATTATTTAATTGTGATTTTTACAATTTCTTTAGTTTGACAAAAATAGTGATGGAAAAATATCAATTAATGAACTATATCATGTTTTGAGACGAGGAGTTGGTGATCAACATAATTTACCTCCTAAAGTCTTAGCAGCCATTTCATACAGGGCTGATCATAATCAAGATGGATATATTAATTTTAGAGAATTTTTAAATTTAGTTAGTTTAATTATTTTAATTTTATAATTTAAATTATGAATTTTTATAATCATTACTTTCTATTTAGATGGAAGACGAACCTATAGCTAAAAGTGCTACTGCCAATTTCGTTAACAAATACATTCATTATACAATTGTACCTAGAGGCCTACCTAAATTGAGGACTGCTGGATTAGATCTTACTGATGGAGATTATGAAGATGAATATTCTTGCAACCCACCTGCATTATGTATGGTTATTATTAGTCTTATTGAAGTAAGTTGATATTTTTCTGTATTTAATGCAATTAATTAAAAAGGAACTTGGCTTAATATACAGGTAGTTCTTATACAATTTAAATCATTTTTTAATGACTAGAATTTATAAAATTAATTAATTATTAGGAATACAGCTAATCTTGGAATTTATGAACTCCAAAACAGGGTAATTAAATTTAATATATGGTACATATAATAATTATACCTATTGAATGTTCTCTTTTGCCTTTATAATGAAAAATGTAATTTAAATCAGTAAATCATGTAGTATTAGAGTCAACTAGATTTTGTATTTGAATTGGTTAATTGATATTGTCATATCCATATGAATAAATAAATTAATTTTGTTGTATAAATTAGGTACTTTTTTTCTCTTGGGATGTTTTGAAATTAAAATCAACTGAGTCAATTCAAGGACCTGCGGCATCAACTTTTATCTACAATCCTCATCGTAGACGTGAAGCTTGGCGTTATCTCACTTATATGTTTGTACATGTTGGGTAAGTTGATGTCTAACAATTCTGTTATAAAATTCTTATACTATATAGTATATATATTTCATTTTAAAAACTTATGACTGTTCATTTTTAGACAGACTCATTTGACAGTAAACTTAATCGTCCAGCTATTACTTGGAGTTCCATTGGAGATGGTACATCATGGTTGGAGAGTACTCTTAATTTATTTCTCTGGTGTCTTAGCTGGTTCTCTAGCAACGTCTGTAACAGATCCTTCAGTTTATTTAGCTGGTGCTTCTGGAGGTGTCTATGCTTTAATCACAGCACATATAGCCACTATAATTATTGTAAGTTTATCTAACATAATAAATAATAATTTATTTCATTATCACACTGAAACTGAAAAATAATCTTAATAAAAAAAATGTTCATATGTTGTTTATCATATTTTTTAAGCATCACTTTTTTCTTGCATTTATTAGTGCTATAATAAAAAAGGTTGAGTTTATATTGCCTCAAATTTTGCAATTATCTTTAGTAAAACCTATTTATAAATCTCATAACTTAGATGAATTAAACAATTCTTTTTCTTTAAAGCTTACCTAGAGGCTCTTTTTAAAAATAATTCTTCATTTGCCAATAGGTACTTACATTAATTTTATAGTAATGTTGTACTTGTATTTGTTTTGTAGAATTGGTCTGAAATGGAATTTGCAATTTACCAATTGTTGGTATTTGGTTTTTTGATAACTTTTGACACAGGTTCTTCTATTTACAACAGATTTTTCGTTGATGAGGACAATCGGGTATGTAATAAATAAATAATCTTACATTATATATTATCTATTAGTATTTATTTTAAATAAAATTGAATTTTTCTTTCAGATTGGTTATACTGCACATTTGGCTGGTGCTGTGGCTGGCCTTCTTGTTGGAGTTTACACATTACGTAATCTCAATGTTCGCCCATGGGAAAAGAAATTATGTTGGTTTTGTTTTGTCATTTATGTGTTAGCAGTAGGCTCAGCTGTAATGTGGAATGTAATATTTCCAGAGTATTTTCCCAAAGAACAGTATTAAAAATCAAAAATTATTTTTACGTTTCTATTGATTATTTTGTCTGTAATAAAATAACAACAAAGATCAATTAAGTTAAGCAAATGTGCATGTTGTGTTACAACTCACATACGCACAGCTTTTAAAGTATTTAATTTTCTATAAAATAGTTGAAATCACACAGTATTTTTTACAAAATCACCTATATGTATTTTTAATTTTTAATATGTATTTTATCTATAGTAATTTGATATCAATAAATATATTTATTTTTTTTATATGATTTTAACTTGTTTATCCAGTTTTTCTAAAATGGTGGGTTTGCAGAATTATTACTTTTTTATTTACCCCGTTCAAAAAATGAGTCTTCAAGATACACTATAATATATAACATAAAGATACTTTAGACAAAAGAAAAAAAAACATTTAAATAAACTTCATCATGTAAAACACAGTTCATTTATTAGGTTATCCAATTGTATTAACTAATACAGTTTTTGTTTTTTAATGTGGAAAAAAAATTGTAATGAAAAAACCATATAACATATTTTCCTGATACAAAAATAATAGACCAATGATAGTACATAACAATACATGAGATAACATTAGTAGTGTGTAAATAATTTATTAATCACAAATAATAATAATAATAATAATAAAATTAAGTGAGTCTGTAAATAATAACCACAATAATACAATAATATAAATCAATAATACTATTGGAACACCATTAATCAGAATAAAATAGACTACAATAAATAAATAACATTTTAAATGTGTGTTATGTTGGTTTTCAGGTACTTTTAAATAATATAATATATTTATACAATAGGTATTCATATAATATTGTTCTTAAGCTATTACAACTGTGCCACTTAAGACGATGTTTAAAATTAACAGTGTTCAACTATACTTCATGTTAATCAAATACATATTTATTTGTGAAGCTATACAAACCAAAGATACATTTTTTTTTTTAACAGTTTTATTAGTTTTTGCAAAATACCCGATTTAATACTAACTTAGGTTTAGGAACTTGAATAATCATTCTATTCGAGGGATTTTCAGGAAGACTTTACTAACATAGAAACGGCTTTTGACAAATTAGTCAATTATAATAATACAATGTGATAACAATCTGTTATATTTTTAAAAGGATTAAACACTCCACAGGAGAATACGTGAAATAAACTATTGCTTGTTTTTTTAATGGTACAACAAAAAAAAATAATACTTTATTATAATAATAATGATAATATAATTTAGGTTATAGCTTCTCTTTTTTAATAACACATAGAAACATAAAAGAATATCACCTATGATGAAATGATTAAATTAAATCAATTAAAATTATAAGTGATATATGACTCACTATAACAAGAGTCATTAGTTATCAGTTAATTACACATCAAAATGTAAAGTCATTAAGTTTTCAATGATTCGGATTTAAAGAAATTAAAACATAATCAATTCTATCTATAAATATTCTAAAAGTTGTCATTATTATTACATTTTAATAGTCGAGTTTTAGGTGCAATCATTTTTCAATAATTCATAAACAACATTTTGGTCAAATTACTCAGAAATATTCTTTGAAGTTCACTAAAATGAACAAAGCAATAAATATTTAACGTGATATTTTAAGTTTCTGGCAATAATAATACACACAAAGGAAACATTAATTATTTTTTTTTATAAATGACTAGCTGCCTTTTAGGATTAAATAACTTTTTAAGTAACCAAATAAATATATTAAAAAACAATATATTATAATTCACAGTTGGATATGTTCTGTTTTGAAACTTCATTTAACTGTCCTATATCAAATCTCATAAAATGTTAATCACAGGCAAAATGTTTGATTCACAACAGTAACAAATAGATTCTAATAAATAAAATACCAATTAAAAAAATGTACTATAAAAACATAGACGAAAAATAAAATAAAATAGTAACAGAATAAATACTTGATCGTTTTTGTTCAGAGTAATACTATATAATCACAGGCAAAGGATATCAATACCGAATAGTGTAACAGGTTGGTTGATGATTTATGGAACAGCAATTAAATGCTAATAGATTTTTTTCTAAGAAAAAAGAGTGTACGATAATCAAGTTAGAAACAATGATCAGATAATAACTATTTCCCGCAGAAAATTGATATTGATTTTTGATTGGAAACAAAATATTTGTAGTTCTTATTAGACACGTACCTCAGGTACAAGATAATTATTAGTGTGTGTTAATAAAAAATTATTAAACGAAAATATTGCCGTTAAATAATTACTTTTGCCTTATACAACATACATGTATATAGTTAATACTAGTTATGCTACCTTTAAATTGACCCCATCAGTTTAATTCGTTTTCTATAGTGTTAAGAAACTTATTCACTTATAGACGTTTATCAATAGCAGCAGCTTCTTGCATCCACTGTTCAATTTCATGTCTATACATTCGCCGTTGCAGTACTTGACGATTTCTTGGTCGACTTCCCAGAAAAGATATTTTACCCTGAATATTTGAAAAAAAAAAACCAGAACAACCAAATTACATCGAAACTGACAACAATTAATGAATTTAGCCAGAACTTACAACTCCTACAAACAAATCTGATCTATATTTTTGTAATGCTTGGAAATCTTTTACATAATTCATAACATCTTCCCATTTCAATTCAATCTCTTCATGCAGCAGTTTTTCCTCTAAAACCCGATTTTCAATGATTTAAAATAACATTGCTTATAGATAGTTATTAATAATGTAGAATTATTTACCATCTCTCTTTGTAGTTTGTTTTTTGTATTGTATCCGGAATCTAAAAGCTTCAAGAACTGATGCAACAACTATTGTTAACACAACCATGGTGAAGAGATAAAACAATACAAAGTATGCTCGACTAGCAGCATGTACTTTTGTTGCATACCCATTCATCACAACAAACCAATTATTAACAACAGTTAATTCGAATAGTGTTACAAGACTGACAGCCAAATTAGGAAAGGTATTTAAGTAATAATATCCAGACTTATCTGGTGTATATTTGTAATACGTTTCAATATTTGTGCCACTAAAAATAGATAAAATGCATATTATTATCGGCGACATCATTTTCTAATCAGACAAATATAAAATGTAAAAATATTAATTACTTGCAACAATTTCGCATGTCATAACCAGCAAACAGTTCCATTCCAATAATAGCAAAAAAATAATACATGACGAGCATAACACATCCTGCAGATTTAATTAAAGGTGATAAAATTGCCATGGTTCCGATAATGTCTCTATAACGTTTCTTCAGTTTAAATAGTCGCAATAATTTCAGTGGTCTAAACACGACAAGATAAACAAAATCTGGGAATAAACGTAGTGATATTACAGCAATTAATCCACCAAAAGTCACAACAAAATCGTATAAATTCCAGCCAGATGAGAAATAACGTTCTAACCCCATGCCAAGTGTCTTCAATGCTACTTCTAAAGTAAAACCTATAATAAATATTTATTTTTTTATAATGTCTGAAGAAATAATTAGTTATTAAAATAGTATATATACATGCTAAGAAGAAACATGTGTCCCATCCAGCACTAAATGCAAGTACAGACTCTTGTAAACTTGGATAAGATTGCATTCCCCGTTCAATCATTGCAATACCATTTAAAGTAGTTATCACATCTAAAATTTAAACAAAAGATTAATAATATATTTAAACATCAATAATATTTTTTATATTTACAAAATATATGATCAAAATATGGCCATGAAATTGTTGAATTTGCAGCTTGACAAATTTTCTGCACTGCAGGAGATGCTGTGAAATACCATGGAGTATCCAATGCTTGTGGCTGCCAAGTCATCATCACAGAGTCATATATACCGTAGAATTCTTCAATGGTTAAAGAACCAGATCCACTTGTATTCAAATACCTAAACATTACCAAAAGATCTCGGTTGCCTGCAAATATTAAACAAAATAGTTAATAAAGTAAACTGACTTTGATATTTATGAAAATTTACTCTTTTTTGGTGCATAGTATCTCATAACTCCTTCAAACTGAGTAAATTCCATTTGATTAGGATTTTCCTTGGTCAATAAGAGTTTAAATGCATTTTTACAAGCTTGGCGTTTATGCAACAGTAATTTTCGGAACTTGTCTCTTTCAATACTAGTGAATGTTTCATAAACTACAGCCAACATCTAGAAATTAATGTGTAATCAAAATTGTAGTATAATATCATAGTTTATTAGTTTGCAAGTAACTTTATGATTATAACTTACTAAATTCATTAGTAGATATAATACAATGCACAAGTATGAAATAAAGAATAATGAATACCACTTAGACTTTGAATAAGCTGGCATCATAATATCTGGAAAACTAAAAATATACCAGTATTATAGTTTATCTGAACTGCAATATTATTAATGATAACTTACTTGGCTGTAGTTAACAAAACAAACATGTTAACAAAGCTGTCGAACAAAGTGTCAAAATGGTTATGTATATCAGTAGTACTTTTGAATAAATAGTATCCGAGCACAGAATATACAGTGACAAAAAAGAATATCAATAATAACATGTCAAATATTGGTGGTAATGATTGAAGTATTTGTCGTATGAAACGCCGAACACCACCTAGGTAATGAGTATCGACTAAGAAAATGGGTCGCAATGCTCTTGATACTCGAAAATGAGATGTTTGACGTACCAACACTACAAATGCTTCAACAATCATTATCGTCAACGTAATACACTAAAATCAGAAAATTAAATATTAATACATTATTATTAAAACTGATATTGTTGAGGTATAAATATTTATAAAAGTAGCACTTACTTTTAACATGGTACGTTTGTGTTTCAAAATTGTTAACCAGCCCATCCATCTAAGTTTCAATGCCAAACCAAGACCAATTATAACAAGAGCAAAAAGTTCTATAATGCTGTGCAGAGCAACTGGCATCTAAAGTTAATCATTAAAATAGCATAAATTCATTATGAGAATTCTCTAAATCTTACTTCAAAAGGCGGTGTTGCTGGATCTTCAGCAAATGCTAAAATAATTAAAACTAATGATGTAGCTAAATCCATTCCATAATACCAATCATTGTGTACCAAAAGGTAAGCTGGAAGAGCTTCAGGTTCATGTGGATGAGAATCAAATTTTTCATTATTTTCTCCTTCCTAGAAATTGCAGAGAATAGAATTAAATAATATACTTGAAACTTCATAAATATAACTAAAATGGCTTACTTCTAAAAATATAGACGCTTCATGGTAATTCATTTCCCAAAATTGATCAACATCGACTCTACGGTCTCCATCACTGAATATCACATCAAGGCGTCCATCAAAATGATTCCTAAGGTCTATATTTTCACCTTCTTCATTCGGTAATGTTGAGTCATTAATATTTAATGGAACATCTCCTTTACGATCTAATTTAAAAAAAAAAAATGTTGACCACATCCAATGTAAATATCAATATTATTAAGGCTATAAAACAAACTTACTGGGCGATTGAGCATGATATGAATTCACGATCATATCATCTTCGAATCTTGAGTAGCCGTCGGTCATTTTAAAATTGTTCGATACAAGCTCAATAAATTAAGGTGATCAATGAAAACTGTACTTGGCTCTCTAAAAAGAACTATTTGGGAAGTGAACCATTCTTAAAATGCATTAAAGGAACTCGTATATTTTAATCATGCCCAAGTGAACCTGACCCATTTTCGGTGAGAAAAAAAAGCGTTTACACGTCTGACGTGTTGACGAATGTAATGAGCATATCTAACGTTTTAGATTTGCATATCGTACAAATAAAGCGGTATGTAAATGAAGCAAAACGTCTCGGGTTCACTTAGCACGTTCCGCAGCGATCTCGTTACGAGTGCACCCGCGTACGCTAGGCGGACTTGACGTGTTGTACCACAACAAGAATTTATGGGCTCAGCTCGTTCCGTGAATATCAAAACATTCGTGCAATGTTAACAATGCAAACGCATTGATAAGAGTAATCATGCGTAGACCGACGGGGTGTTGCGGCAGTGCAGGTCGGAAACACAAACGTAACGCACTAACGCAGCACTCGTATTTTATTCAATTACGTGTTTTTACGTTTTAAGTACCTGTGCGTTCGAAAAATTAGTGTTTATTATTTCGCAGCGATAATTGCAACAACAGGTGGGCGCACGGTTGTAGACTTTGCGCAGAATCTATTCGGTCGTTTCGAATTTTCCGATCCGACGTGAATGCCTCCGACGACCGGGTTGGCCACACTGTTCGATCGAGACCTAACCTCAATGTTGTCGACAAGACTAATAACAGTTCGCGAGCGCTGTCTCTTTCCTACGAGTTCGCGTTAACTTTGTGTTGTTCGTCGGTCGAATATTCCGGTAAGGTAAGTACACATTTTTATCCGTTTCAATCTTTAAAATCTTGAGAGCTATGCGAACGCCGACCGCTTTAACTCGTAGTTGCTAGAAAGCCAATAACACAAATACGGAAAAATCGGTTTTCCAACGTCCGACGTCTTTCCAACAGTTGTATGAAATATCGGTTCTATAGGTGTAAGAATCGACTAAAACACAACAAATCAACTTACCAGGCGATTTTGCTTAACGAATTTAACGCGTTTTTGATTTTTGTATTATGTGTGTTAACCAATTTTGCGACTGTCGCTTGAAACCCGACTTAACCAGTTTTTCGATTTTCGAAATTTTTTAATTTCATCTTATGTTTTTGTGTTAATTCTTTTACGACCATTAAATTGAAATTATTAACACTGAATAATTGTATATCATTGATTAGGACTTTTTATACTATCTATTTAATTTTCTTGAAAGTTACTAGTTCATGGTTAATGGAACAAAATATTTATGTACTTTCCATATCAGTCTTTTACTTCATGTTAATTAACGTTTTTTGTTTTAAAATTTATGAACTGTGAATGTTGTGATTAGCAAAAGACTTTTTTCCTTACATTTTTGGTACCTATCTTCTTTGGTATATACTCAATGGTTTATTTGGTTTTAGATGGTTAAGGCTAAAGAAGCTGTTGTGAAGTCGGATTCTTCAAAAAAAATTAGGCCAAGCAAAGTTAAGAGCTTGGCTAAACATGAAACCAAGAAGAAGGCTAGAGCAGCAGGTACACTGAAAAAGAAACCTAAACAAAATTTGCTTAGTGGTACAGCTACATGGAAAGTGGTTTACAAGAGTGGAACTTGGCGTTTCGTTCACAGGCCTACTGAAGCTAAGTTAATTGCTAAAGCTAAGGCTGAAGGAAAGCCAATTTCTGATTCTCCGGTAAATATATTATAATATTTGGTATTGTACCGTAAATTTATATTAATTTTTTTTTTATATATATTTACATAGAAAAATAAGAAGTCCATCATCGTAAAACCAATCAAAGGTGAAAAGAATGGAGAGACTCGTGAGGTACATACCGTTAAACGCAAGGCATACTATCCAACACTGAAAACGTAAGTATTTTAAAATTTACCTTCTATATGAATACTTATTTAATTCAAATTATTTATTAAAAATCAATTAAAGTAGTTATGAACCAGGGTAGCATATTATTCAAGTATAAATTTATACCTTATAAAGATAACTATTAGATTCATTTTTTAATTTTATTAATTTCATCGAATAAATTTGTAAAGATTCCATTGAACCAGAGTCGCAGGTTATACGCATTGAAGTATTCCTGTGCTAAAGAAAGTTCATACACTAATTTCACTTATATTTATGCACCATTCATATACAAATTTATACTAAATGGACACAAATAATTGATACATTTTATAGCTTAATACTTAAATTTTGATTGCTATTTAACAAATATAGCTGATAAAACTCCATTGAACCAGAGTCGCAGGTTATACGCATAGAAGTATTCTTGTGCTAAAGAACGTTCATATACCAATTTCACTTATATTTATGCACCATTCATGTACAAATTTATACTCTATGGACACAAATAATTGATACATTTTATAGTTTAATACTTAAATTTTGATTGCTATTTAACAAATATATCTGATAAAATTCCATTGAACCAGAGTCGCAGGTTATACGCATAGAAGTATTCTTGTGCTAAAGAACGTTCATATACCAATTTCACTTATATTTATGCACCATTCATGTACAAATTTATACTCTATGGACACAAATAATTGATACATTTTATAGTTTAATACTTAAATTTTGATTGCTATTTAACAAATATATCTGATAAAATTCCATTGAACCAGAGTCGCAGGTTATACGCATAGAAGTATTCTTGTGCTAAAGAACGTTCATATACCAATTTCACTTATATTTATGCACCATTCATGTACAAATTTATACTCTATGGACACAAATAATTGATACATTTTTAAGTACTATGCTTATTATATATAAAAGGGTTCAGAGAACAAATCTGAAAAAATGCTATTGAACCAGAGTCGCAGGTTATACGCATTGAAGTATTCCTGTGCTAAAGAAAGTTCATAAATCAATTTCATTTATATTTATGCACCATTTATATGTTAATTTATATAAAATGGACACAAATAAGTGGTATAATATTAATTATTTATATTCTATTACAGATTACATTTTTATCAAACAACAGTTAAATATTAAAAATTAACTAATTTAAAATATTTTATTGTTTATAGTCCAAAGAAGCACAGGACTCGCGGTCGTCTATTCAAGGACCATAAGCGCAACACTCGTCCATCATTAACTCCTGGAACAATTGTCATTTTGTTGACTGGTGTTCACAAGGGTAAACGGGCAGTTTTATTGAAAACCCTTGATACCGGTTTACTTTTGATTACTGGACCATTTATTTTGAATGCCATCCCAATGAGACGTGTACACCAAGGTCATGTAATTGCCACCAAGACCAAGTTGGACATTTCCAGTGTTAAGATACCTGAGGAGGTTGATGACAAGTACTTCAAACGTACTCTGTTGAAGAAGAAGCCTAAGAAAAATGATAGCAAAAGCTTGTTCGTCCAAAAACCTAAGGTATTTTGAATATTTAAATATTTTATTAATATGTTTTTATATTTAATTGTACATGTTTTTTTAGACCTACCGACCAACTGAAAAGAGGAAGTCTGATCAAAAGGCAGTAGATGCTCAGGTTTTAGATGTCATCAAGAAACATAAAGATAAGAAAAGCTTTTTCTTGTACCTTTCATCTATGTTTGGTTTAAGAAATAATCAATACCCACACAGGATGCAATTTTAAATTGTTTGTATGTACTGATTGTTTCTTTCTTTATGGAATACATGAATATACTACATGTATTTTTTAATTTTTTTTTTCCTTGAATAAAAAATCCATTTCCTACCAAGATATTAAAATCTGACTATTAGATTTATAGATATTAGAATATTATTTTTGAATCTATCATGTATTATATAATTATTAACAAGTTACAGGTTTAGTGGAAGATAAATATATTTGATCTATAGTCAAATTTAATTTTGTGAACATTGATAAAATGTTAATTATTTACTAGATAAATAGAATATTGTAGCAATGAATGATAATTTGATTTAAAATGTACATATAATTAATTTAATGTACAGTATACAACAAGTAACAGTATTTTATTTTCAATACTTATCCTATTTTCGGAATTTTAAAAATCTGGCTCATGTGCTTAATCATAGACCTTTTGAGTGAATATTATCAACTATTTTTAGGTAATTGTAGACTGAATTATACACAGCATTGACTCCAAAATTCGAAATCTACCAGTTACTGGTGAAGTTAATATGAGTGGCATCACTTGTTAATTCAGTTTTATGTACCATAAAAATGATAGTTAATCAGACTTCAAACTTAGATAACTGTTCTTTTGTATTTATGTAGGATGTAGTTATTTTTACCAAAACTACTCAAATGGCAATTGCATATATTATATAGCTGTGTGTAATGCAGTGACATGGGACTTTATATCTCAATACACATAAGTTAGTAATTTTAAAGCTTAACTTAACTGTTAAAAGTTTTTTATGATAAATAATATAACAGTGATGTGCATTCTGCACTACTCACTTATCCAACGTGGTCATCTAATAGTATCAAATGAATGAATTTTATTTGGCTGATGGTTATAATTGATAACCAAATTGCACGAATATAACAACATGATCGTCAACATCTAAGGTTATCAGTTTATCACTAAATGACTAACTATTTTGAATTTACTAGTGTTTTTGAAATTGGTTATCCACGTTTCTTAGTTTTATTTATTTATTTTTCACAACATATTTAGAAGAAGACTGGTTTTATTCATATGAAACATATTTCTTTATCAGTCTGTCGGGAAGATTTTTTTTGACCTCCCATAGTTATTTTAAACAAAAGCATTTCTAAGTCAATGTATGAAACGATAAGTTCGTACAACATAACCAAAATTAATTTTGTTTGTAAAGCGTATATGGTAAATTCAAACAGTATGAAAAATAAAATAAGTTTCAACTCTGTTAAAATAGATGATAAATTGTTTGAATTTTGTTCATACATCCTGACATGAGTATGTATTCCTGGAGTGTACTTAAAAAATAACAACTTTTTTTGTCAATTCGTCAGTTTAGCTTATTTACGAAGATAAAAAGTATTATGAACGTGTAGTGTCCTTACAACCAAGACAATCCGTGTTGGTAAAACAGCAGCTATAAAGCTCTCTCCACGTGCTCTGTGGTTTCTACGAGTACATTCCAGTCTAGTCGGTACATTTTGACTGCGTATACCCAGTATTCTGTATTACTCACGGTTAGGCCATTATTTTGTTCGTATCAGTACGAGTAGATAATCGTGGCTCTGTTAACTATGAAGTAACTCATATTTTAATACCTTATAAGTTTATTTATTTGTAAAGAATAGTTATTCGTGTTTCATAATACGTAATTAATTTTATTATTTTGCTAGAAATCGATACTACGTGGAACCCAGAAATATACATGGTCGTTTACTCGATACGCGATGGATAGCTAAGCGCTAAATTTGTTATAATTGGACACGTAACCATCATTTATTTATGGTTACAACGGTTAGGTCCGATATTATCGGTACATTTCTGTCAGCTGTGCCCTGTGCGCATTACGCCTTAGCTCACTTGTGTAACTTCAGTTGTCTCACGATACCTTGAACGTATTTTTCCGGTACATTGTGCGCCCTGAAATGATTATCGGTTTTTTATTCAAAACAGCTTCGCCTTAGTTGAACATTTTAATCTTAATCTGTTAGTACGATTGTCGCTATATTTACTTGAGTTCCTCGATTTTATTATACATCGTGTCCTGTAACATCTTTTGCCTGACGAGTTCTTCTTGTTTCAGCTTAATGCCTTCCTGGAAAAACCTTTTCCTCTCTTGTATCTTTTCCTGTTCCTTATCGTGAATCTGTTTTAACAGATTTTTACGATGTGCTTCGATTTTCTGTACGTGAAAATACACATTTTGCATCATTGACATTCATATTATATACTGTTATGTCTATGTAATATATATAGGTACCTTCATAAAATATATATTTTAATTTGTGATACTATTCAAGCCCTATATCATAGGCATAAAATATACTGCATGTATAGGTAGTACTGACCATTTTGTTTTTTTCGTCCGTTTCTTTGCTCTTTTCGATGTCATCGATGTTGAGCTTCGCGATTTTTTCGGTTTCCTCCTTTTCCCTTTGGATCTCGAACGCGTACGTTCTTCTCTGGTCTTCGATCTGTTTGTTTCTCGCAGCGGTCAGTTCTTCTTCTTCTTTTATTTTTCTCACCGCCTCCTCTAGTTCTTTACGACGCCACTCGCGCTCTACCTGCATACATTACGGTTATAATTTAACACAATGTGTTCGGTGGTACCTTCGTACTGAAGAAATCAAAATCGCATTAAATAATTTAAATGTAGGTACATTGTTATACTCGGCCCAGGGACATGCCCGAAAATTCATCTATGACGAGGCAGTGGTCTACGAATCATGTATGAAACGAGTATAATGTGAGCATTAAAATGTGTTCCAAATCCAAACATAATATTATGTTTCATCGATTTTTAAACGTTACTAATGATTTATATCGGTAATTTTTAAGTTGCAACCGGGTCTAGTGGGGAGCGGTATGGTCCGAAACCTAATTCTTGAGTACAGGTGTTACGTAATATGTTGATCTTATTATGAATATGATAAAATATTTTTAAAACTGAACCCTGAAAAATTAATCATTGTATGTATATAATACGTACATATCATGTATTTTTAAATACCTTGTGCCTTCTTATCTTATTTAGAATTTTTGTTTTTTTATTTATTTTCTTTCAATAATTCTTTATTATTTTTCCATTGGAGATAGATCTTACTCGAATATTTTTAATTTGTAAGAACATCTAGTTCTTATAATACCACGAAACTCTGATCTCTCGTGTATATAAATGAGTCGTTCAGCGTCGTTCCTACTTTTTCACCACACCTGTACCGGGCTATACCTGATCTCTGACTCTGAGTGCGTTCAATTCGTCTTTGGCGGCTTGTAAATCGTACGTCGCTTGTTGGCTCGCTTGTATCTTGGCAATGGATTTTTCCTTTAATAGCTTTTGCTTACGCAGCTCTTGCTCGAAGGCTATTTCCCGTTCATTTTTTTTTCGTGTGTACTCTTGTATCTAAGGCAGGACGACAACGATAAGGATAATTCATTTAAAAGTACATTCTTTTTTTTTATGTTAATAATATATTTTGTTCATTTATTTGAAAAGTATGTACCCCTAGGTATCGCCAACGAAATTATTGGGCACTTACAGAAAGGGTAGTTTTAACGGGATTAAACTATTTCTAAATTTTTTTTAAAAATTATTATTTTTACATTTTCTGATGCACGAAACAAATTTATTTTTCAGCCATGTGTAATTACGCATAATATATTAAATTACCAACGATTATTATTAATAGTTTGGTTTAGGGGGCTATAAATTCCGGATGTGTTGTATAGGTACGCGTGTATAATAACATCATACATTTTTTTATTCTCGTACCTATACATTTAAATATATTTTTATAATTAAATAATTTGTAATATAAAGAAATGTCTACCGATATTAATAATTATATGAAGGAATAGTAAATAAAAACATAGCCGGTCTTAAAACTAAATGTTGCATTACATATTATGTACTAGGTAGATACTGTGATATGTGTATATAAAACTTTAAACTTTTATTTCTAAATAAAATATATAAATTAAAAAAAATAATAATACCTTGAATGTTGTATCATTTTTAATTTCCGTCTCAATAGATTAACCTATAGCAAAATAGCACCACTATATATTCGTGTTAAATATGTATCACCTATAGGCTATAATACATTTTTGTTACAATATATTATTACCTATTATAGTGTTTTTCAATATAGATTTAATTATTTCGTAATTAATGATTTAATTTTTGATTCATTATTTTTCGATGGCCACATCCGAATATTTAATTATGTTAATACGTCATTTATCATCACATTTTGGTAATTTTTATAACTTTTTGAAGTTTATGTCGAGGGACGATGAAGAGGTGGTCGTTTGTGTTGTATAATATAGTAAATATATATTATGTGTACTAAAATATTTAAATAAACCCTCGTGGCATACGTATACCAATTCATACCCCAATTACCCATTTACCTTACAGAATTACAACCCCACGCGTAAACCTTTTACTTTATTTACCTGCAGCACTTCAATATTGTTCATTTCTTCCTCCAGTTTTTTCGAATCCCTTATCTGTGCGTTGAGCAACATGAATTCTCTGCGTAGTTCCGCTTGTTTTTTCATTCTCACCTTGTGGCTCTCGGCTTCTTCTTGTCGGATTTTGTCTACGGCTTCTGCTCGAATTCTCGCGTCCTATGCACGCGATACATACGGAAAAAAAAACGGTCAGTTTTTAATTTTGCCTAAAAGCGTATAAGAGTTACAATCAACTCTGTGACTAGGTTACAACAATTTTTTTTCCTCCAACCCTGTAATACTTTTTGCACATACTTCTGCCATTCTCGCCAACTCCATTTCTCTGGCGATCTCATTCTCTTTTATCTGTCTCTCGACCTCAACCGCTTGTGACTTCTTTTTGAGGCGCTCGGCTTCCGCAGCCTTTTCTAATTCTTTTGCGGCCAACGCTTGTTCCCGTTCCATCATTTCTTCCATCCTACGTTCTTCTTCTTTCATTTCTTTCCTGCAGCGGTATAATGCGGTATGTGTTATACTACTTATAACCAGTGGCGTATTTTAGGGGGGGGGGGTGGGGGGCTTCCAGAAAAAAATTGTTTATATTATATTTAATAATTTAAAAAGCCGAGTTAAATTATTAGCAGAACATTTTTAGCAACTAGATGATACCACAACTCTTAGAGCTGCTTTTATACGGAGTTTGGCTTGGATATCACTAAATGTTTGTTATTGTGATACAATACCTACTTAAAGAACCATGCTGTATTTATTTAGTAATATTTTAAAGCTCGGTGACATTTTTGGTATAAAATTATAATAAATCAGTTATTTTTTACTTTTAAGGTTTTTAAATAAACTTTTCCATTAATATTTAATAAATAACAGCGGTTTTCTCATTCAAACATTTTTGTAAATCCTGATGCTTCCTGTTATTACCCTGGCAATTGTAGCGCGTTGTGTTGCCGATGTTTTTATTTTAAGGGGTTCTTTGCTTGATAGTACCCAAACGTGTGTAATGATTATAGGGCTAGGAAAATGATGCACTAAAAACCTTCGATAAAGACATTAAAAAATTGCCATTAATGCTCCAAATAAAGCATTTTAATCAGGAAAATGCAACAAACGATTTAAGAATTGTCGGCATAACGTATTAACGACCACTGATGTGACTCATGGGCCATGGCCGTACGTTAGCACGCGAATATAAACCCTCATGGAAGTTCCTATAATTAGTGAATGCTAAATAATATTTTTGTAAATTTTTTTTATAGACATAGTAAACAAGTCAATAAATATCGTTGTCATTGCGTCTGAAGTCCAGATAGTCAACGTAACCTCAACTCCCCACTCGGTAATCACTTTGACAAAATCTAAGAATTTATTTTCGGAAATATTTTCCGATAAGGTGAAGCCACGAAATATATATAGTAATGAAAATAAATTGATAAAGAATAATTTAGATAAATAAGTACGTAAATGTTATAAAAATATCAAATATGCGTATAATTAACAAAAACTAAATAAAAAGCTAATAAACTGACAGTAAAGTACCAAAAAAGCATTTATTTACGAATATCATAAGAAAATGCAAAAAAAGCAAAATCAAAATTGTAAATTTGAACCCTGTGATGTATGAATCGAATTTTGTTTTTGATTAGCTATGTCCTGGAGTACTAAGAAAGAAAATGCAAATGCTACAAAATCCTAGCCCTAGTAATGAATTATGATTACGATTGATGAACAATTTTTGAATAAGATTCCACTTTAAAATGTTGTATATGAGTAGAAATTGGTAAAATGTTATTTAATTTTCAAGTCCCTTTAAGTGTAATTAGTTAATCCTTGTGATGTAAGACCTGTGTTAAATTTGACTGAGGATCAAGCTTTTACGGTAACGTAATTTTATGGTTTCAGGTAAATAGCATCGTAAGTGGTTCATGCCCGGTTCGTCGACACCCGGTTCACTGACAAAAAAAAAAAACTGGAATTTACTTGCTTTAACAAACTTCCCGATTCGACGTCGCCCAGTTAAAAATAAATGGTTTTTTTTTTAAATATTCACAATTCACCGACATATTATGCAATGACATGGTAGATACTTGTAACTATACTCGTATAACTACTTAACATATAACATGGAAAACTTAAAAATAAATATAACTGTGGACAAACTAAAAATTAATTTCCGAAAAAGATCAAGTCGTGCTTGTAAAAGATACCTACTTATATTCGTAGGAATATAGAATTCAAAAGATGTCATTATTATTATTACTCTTATTGAATGCTCACATTGATGCCTAGCAATAGTGTTTTATACATACTTGATGAAAATGTTTGTATTTTTTTTTATTGAATTTTTCTTCTTTGTATTTACTTGTTTTTAATTGAATCATCTAAAAAGGGGTGTCGGCATATTATTATTTGAGACCGTTGGTCACGACAAATATATTTAATTCATATCGGGACCATAGAAAAACGGGCTGAGTGGTTTTTTTTGTATGTGCTAAATTAGTTTACACCAAATGTTCTTACCGATATTGTCATGTTAATTAATATGAAGCATAAGAAAACAAGAAGTATATGACATCTTGCGGTGGTTAGTGATTCCTTTAAATTCTGTGTTATTTTAATGTCAGGAGCGTATGACAACCTAGACTTAATTTATTCCTCGAATACGAACAAATAAAATGTCGTTTACGAATTTTATGTTTCTTTGATCGGTTAGGTTTCTAACCTAACCTTACGTAGTAAAAATGTTGTTTGTTATCATATTTGATGGTATACCTTTTAATATTTCAAAGTTTTTTCGGTAAAAAAATTTAATTTTGTCTTCGTAAGAAAAATTGTGAAAGAACAGAGCAAATATAGTCTGTGTAAACATTTTTAATCTTGTTGGTTCCTTAATGAGACAATATATTAATTTATAAATATGTCACTTTCGTCCTTTCTACCGGATTCCGGGCGTATAAAAAAACTAAACAGAATATTTTTCAAATTAAATATATGAGCTGTTCTACGTCATTTTCTACATTTTAAACTTAGAATTTATTAAAGTATGATTAATATGTATAAAATATATGCGTGGCTATTTAGATTTTAAATTAATTAAATATAAAAATATTTTACTGTATAAGTTGTTTTTCAGCTATTTGAGCGTTTCGGATTGCATGGCACTTGGTGCTCAATATTAAAGAATTGCAACGTTTTATTTCGTCTTCTTGATCTTGTCGCAATTGTTGTGCTCTTGCAAGAAGGTAATTAGACTTTTTGTTTGCTTCATCATCTAACTGTAAAAATAATACTTATTGTTTATTAAATGGCAGTTGTCCATACAAGGGCGGATACAGAGGTCCGTTAACGGAGGGGGCAATATATATATAAATTAATAGAAATTGTTTTGTTTTTAATCTAAAAAATAAAATTAGTTGTGTACACATATCGTCCACACTCTATACAGAAACATTAGCGATGAGTCTTATCGTTTTAGAACGTAAAAACTTTTAATTTTGAGAATGAAACTTAAGTAAAATCTTATACTCAATACCTACTAAACCATATGAAAAAAAGCATTTTGATACATAAAAGTCGAAAATTGTTATTGAATATCGGTATAGTTGTATATTTGTATAAATTATAAAGAAAATATTGAACTTGCATGAACAACATTTTTGCCACAATTAATTTCAAACACAATATTCGATACTTTTTTTTTGTGTACGGGGGGGGAAATTTCCCCTATTACCCGTCCCTTATATCTACCCTTGTGTCCATAGAAAGTATTTCCATAATGTATATATGAATAAAATTCAATATAATTTTTCTTTTAGATATATTTAAGTTTGTAATTAGTGGCCAGTGGTCAAAGCGGGATAGCTACAGGTTTGAACTCTGAAAATATCGTACTCGTATATTCTTCTATACTTTTTTAATTTTAAGTATTCATCTCTCTATTTATTCTTCTTTCAAAATTAAATTGCAAATTTAAATTAGAATCTTTATTATTATTACTTATGGACTTGGTGCTAGTACTATACAATTATTAAAGATTATATTGTGAACAAAAAAAAAATTCAGATAAATATAAATATTTCAAAATGAGATGATTTTATGTGGAGTATTAAAGATATATTAACATTCTCCCTCTTTATTATTTGGTGTCATTTTGACCACTGTTTGTAACTCTATGTAATATGTGCATTGTAAATAATTTCTTAAATCGTATAGATGTATAATTTTTAAACGAGAAATATATCAAATATGATTACTTACACGAAAAATATATTATTTCAATTTGTGAGTACCTATTACATAAATATTACATAAATATTTATACTCAATGTGGGATAAGGATAAGTGGATTTATACACCTATAGTGTACAGTTGTACACCGTATAATATGCATGAATAGTACCTATATGAATAATTTACAGACTTCGTAAAGTTGAAGACCGTTTTTTTCCTTCAAAAATAAATAGTGTTCGGTAAATAACGAAGTAGGAATTCGAAGAAAAATTACGTTAGAAATACTTTAGAAAAAGGTTGTTAACCAGAATTGACAGTGATGGAAGCGTAAAGGTAGAATAATAGTTTCGGAACGTTATTAGAAAGTGCCTTTCCTGGTCCAAAGAATTAATGTGGTATTTAGGACCATTTATCAAAGAGCGATTTGTTAACTGAACTCCTTTATAGTGTATCTATAATTTTAATTGATAATTTACTGTTAATAACGTAACAATGTATTCGATCTCTTTTTCACTTCGTTAAATTAATCAAGTTTTTTTTAATAGGTATCGAAAAGGGCAAATAAGTTTCCATATCGTAATTTTATAGTCTCGATGTCCGAATAACGTAAGGGAGTTGTGACTTCATAATTATTAGTTATTTTTATAATAGTACCAAACATATTATTACTGTAAATTAAAATAATTTAATTGTTATGGATAAAATAACAACTATCATTGGTAATCATTTAATTATTAACTTAAATATAGTAACCACGAACATCAAGAAAAAATTGTATTATAAATAAATTGTTTTCAAACAATTAAGTATTTGTAATAATATAGTAATTATTATTAGTATACAATTAATACAGAAAAATATCACTGCTAAGTACTAACAAAGATAATAGCTGTCGGTCTAAAGTGAAATTTACCTACGTGCTATATTAGTTAAGTTAATCGTCGAATTACAATCCTTGGGTTATTTTATATTTTTGTTATTTCAGTGCCACTGACCTGAGCTAGTCGTTTCCCTTTGGTCCTTAGAATATCATAGCTCTGTAGCTTTTGCTTTCTGGCCAAGCTTTCGTTTTCCAGCCTCTCTCGGTCGGCCATCAAGCCTTCGGCTATTTTTCGTCGGTCTTCCGTGGTCACTACCACAGCTTTATTTTTTAAACGTGCAAAAGTACTTCTGTCAATCACTCGTCGATCCGGTACGGACATACATTGTTGTTTTCCCATCTTGTCCAACCTGCAAATTTGCGATTCACTTCTACCACCGACGTCAGTGTCATTATCGTTATGCGATCTTTGATCTTGATGATCAGAAATGAAATGCACTGGTTCCGAACGACTCGAAATACTACTCATCGTGTTCCGTTTGTCTGTTTGAAAGTCTTTTACTGATGACATGTCTAAACGGTTTTCTTAATCTCGCGTGTTAACTTTTTCATTGATTGTGAAGTATCAACTTTGGCACTTTTTTTTTTTTGTTTAAGTTTATGTGCACTATATAATATAATATTTAAACATCATAGATTGCCTCGAAAATGTTTTGCTTAAGTGATAATAAAAACTTTGATTGTCTTGTCTGAATACTGGCTATATAACTATTCCTATTTGCGAGTTTGTTTACTCGGTCGCTATAGGGTTGTTTCCGGAGAAACGCCAATCTCCCGAAGTTTATTGAACAAACACATGCATTGATGCGATGTCTGCTAGCTTTCAATTTCCATCGTGATAATATCAATAACTTTCATATTAATATCTAATAATATATTAATAATTATGCAGTTATATCCGGGGTCGGATCTAGGGGAGGGTGAAGTCGGGGATTTATCCTTGGGCGTATAATTTTATATTATATTATAATTTTCTAATTTTAAATTTTAAGTGAAAATCGTTTAAATTATTCGTGATGAATAATTTATCGGTCCGGTTTGTTGCTAACGGCTTTATAAATGGTTGGAACTCACATTACTGTGTGAGTGTGTTTGATTTTTCGTAAAAAAAATACTTATTCTGGTCATCTTCCTCAAATGGGTGTACATTTTTTATTTTCCCCTGTTGTTAGGATAGCTGGCTGTGTGCTTCCGATCAGCAAGGTGCTATGTGAATTAAGTAATTGAAGGACAGACAAGCATTGATTATAGAATATAATAAATTTATTCTATAATCAGTGGTGCTATCCATTTCCATAGCTATCTCAATAATAAATAATAATGATCCAGGAAATTATTTTTCATGTTGGAGGATAATTTTACTATTAATACACGAAATAATTATTTAGTTGTAAAATTCCAGGTTTCAGTGTAAGAATATATAGCTATTATATTTTAGTTAATATTCGGTCGCTACGAGTGTAATAGTGTACAACAGTGCAGGGGTTATTGGTACTTGGTTTTGTATTTTCGACCACGTTTCTTCAGTATCTGTATTATGTTCTCAATCGTATTCGATGAGGTTAGATAGAATTAAACTATGAGGGCTAGTCTTGCGAACATTTTAACCTACATGATAGTACGAGTAAAGTAAAATATTGTATTTGTAAGTAAATGAGTAAATGAGTAAGTTGAGGACGCGGAGGCTCTTGCGCGTCTTGAAGTCGTCCAAAACGTTAGCTCTAAACAGTTGCGCCTACGTGGTTACCTAAGTTACAATATAAGTAGTTACCTATATATATGTATGGTCTGAATGAATTGTTATTTTATTGTTGTGTACCATATTGGTATGTGGTTACATTTAAAATTTAAATTGAATAAGGCAGATCTACAAACACTTAAGTTTTCCTGGTATTTGTTATTTGTAACGTGCGAGTGTAAATATAGTAAATGCAGGTATCTGCAGTGAATTTGAATAACTTTTAAACGTTTTCATGTGAACGTAACTCAACCACGGATTTCATTTGTTTTTTCATTTGTTGAGTGTAATATTCGCTAATGGCCTAAGCTGCTGTATTTACAAATGCTTCAATGAAATGCTTCAATGTGTTCTATTATATTGCTCATATACCATGGATTTTTTTTATTTAGTTTTGTGGTAAACGTAATTACACGCTTTTACAGCATTTCAGAGAAAAAAAAGTTATTGCACTAATAATTGCAAGCGTGTTTCATCCCATTGGCTTATGGCGTGAATGGTAACAGAATTTTATATGCAGTTGTTATATTGATGAGCTGTCAAATTAATTTGGGGAACAAATATCTGTGTTATGTTCATTTTTCCATCGTCGGACAAAATTATGGTTTGAAAATGATTTCGAAAAACATAAGACTCAACAATTGGAGTTGGTAAAAAATGTATAACTTATATCTTATCAAGTATCAAGTATCAAGTTTTACCATACATTTTTCGAGTATATTATAAGGCTTGATTATAATGCGTTGTAACATACATTAAAATTAATTATAATTCATTACTCCAAGGTAGTCCATTACCTGTCATTTAAAGTGGCCAATGGTATAATGCACTTTATTCATGTTATTATAATATTATAATCAGTACTTTCGTAAAATAAAATAATTTTATTATATATTTTTGTGTAACCGAACAAACTATATAATGCCTACTAAAATACTGTCATAACTTTCCAATGTGTTAATCAATGTCCTGTGTCCATGTGATTTGTTTACGTATAAAATAATTTTTAAAACAAATATGAAATAAATTACAACGAATCTAAGTTATTCAAAAAACAAGTTGGTAATTTTTATATGGCAGTTTTTTTTATTATTATTTTTCAGAATGAATAAAAGTATCTGTAACAATTTATTGTTCGCTAAGATATTACAATTCTTTCGTATTTTCCTACTCTTTTATTTTTTCGTTTTTATGGTTCCACTCAATCCAAATGAAAATGTAACCCTTATGAATGCACATGTAATACGCACATAATTGTTCCATTTGTATGGTACTGTGAACAATATTCCTTATGATTCAGTTTTTCATCATTTAATGGTCTTTATCGTCTACTAAAAAAAAAAAAATACAATTTTTTTATAAGCACTTATTTATTATTATACATTTTACTCATTGTCCTTGTTTTGTTTTGCTCTATTGAATACATGATTTTTTAAATAATTATAATTATTTATTTATAATTAAAGAATCATTTAATTTTTCTTACAGGTATTTTGACTTCTATGATTTTAATAAATAAGAATTATGTCCGATATACTCGAATAGTTAAGCCCATATTTATATCTTCGAATTTTGACCCTATATAACTTTATTATTAATAATTTGAATATGGTAGGTATACCTTACAATTTACATCAACAAATTCAACATGGATATGAATTGAATCCAGGTTTGTGGGGTTAGGTACAATTAATTTAAAAATCGAAGTTAATTTGAATGGTTTGGTTTGAATTGTCCAAGACAGTTATTTGTTATTTACAATATACTTGTATTTGTTTTGTGTGTTATTTGTAACATTTTTTGAGCTCCAAAACTTCAAAGTATTTTAAAAGTTTTGTCGATGATTTTTGTCAATTTCCAATTGATCCCATTTATACATTTATCATGATGATACTGGTGTTTTTTTATCACAATCATTTGAAGAACTAACCACTAGTTTTCATGAGAATAAACAGAACACCCTGAAATATACAAGACTCCATTAAATTTCAGAATATATAACCGTCATATGTTTACAATTTTTTTTTATTGGCATGATATAATATTTGTAACTAATAATTGATCATATATTTTTTAAAGAGGCGAATAATTTTAAAGACCTTAAAAAATAATAATACAGCATGCGTTACACGTATTTATAACATTCAATGTTAATTGTACCATAATATTCTTTAGTTGCAGTAAAAAATTACACGACTCCTTTTTACAAATATTTTAAGTTCTAAAAGTATAACCTCAAAGTTCTAATGGTAGTTAACCGAGCTCGGTCAAAACTTGTTTTCCGAATGTACTAATTTATCATTGTCTTAAATATATAATAATAGTACCTATACGTATATTTTACAACTCGGCTATTTGTGTTTACCCAACTGAGTGAAGCGAGATGACTACCCAACACCATAATATATATACACATAATATTATGTATGGCATATTGGTTTCATAACGTTGTTGAAAAAGGTAATAGGTAGGTAGGTGCAATAAAAAGTAAATTTTTGAATTTTAATATAACTTATATATTGTTGACGTATAAAAACTGTCATTTACAATTTATCCATATTATAATAGATTTTTTAACATGCTCTGTTGCACTTCCGTTAAAGTAGAAAATTATTTTTTACGCATTTAATACGCATTAACACGATTACACGTCATTTGCGTTAAATGTAACATTTCATATCTGCTTGCTTATCGTCTAAAAGTGCCAAAGGTATTTCTCACCTCAGTGAACTGTTATTAAGCCCATTGGGGATAGTTGAGTTCGGTCGAGCGTCTAACTAGAAGCTTTCTTGTGCCTAAATTATATATCCATAGAAATATATAAGTTATATTAAAATGATATATATGTACGACGTATTGATTTATTCTTTATCGAATCGTTCACCTCTATTTTACAGTAGGTAACTGAATGTATACTTATGTCTTTGGGATTTTTTACATTTAATGTTATCAGTATTAAGTTTGTGTTGAAAACATTTTAAAAATTTAATTCAGTTCACGTTTCTACAGCGTATCTTGGTTTAAGACGCGATTTGCAATATATATTTCAACGCTAGAACAATATTAATGTTTATCGTATTAACCGTATTTGCATTAAGGTATACATCATATAAATTATAAGTTTTTTCTATTTTGCATTAAAACACATTTTAATTGAAATTTGACTGTTCAATTTGTCATATTATCATAACCGTTGTCCGTGTAATGACACTATGTAATTTAATTAAGCGTATTTTATTTTTAGTTCTAATTTATTGAATTTATTAATTTGTAATTTCAAAGAATATTTTACAAACGGATATTAATATGTTTTTTTATCTTTAAAATCGATCGTGGGTTTCGAGAGCAGTAATAATGGGAGACATGCAATTGTTTTAGCAAAATATCACTTTTCTTATTGATTTTGTTTTGATAAATTAGAACCAAACCGTTTTGCATTGTTAATATTGCGTAGTTAAATATACACTCCACTGTAAAAGCTATGTTACAGTGGAAGTTGATTTATAATTACGTTTTAGTAAATAAATATACAGATATATACGAATAATTCGTGCCTTATATACAATTTCGTTAAACCGTTAAAACTGCTGTGTAGAAATAACGTAATCCACTACACTTTATTAATTAATTAATTTTAATTATGTTATTCGGAGTCGTGAAATTTACTAGGAAATATAAATTCGTAGTACAATATAAACACTACGCGTATATTTACCTAATCGACGAAGTGAATTAGTGGGAAATTATGTAATTAAGTCTACATTATAATTTATTTTATTTACTCATTCATAGATTTACTATAATGATAAACTGCAGCAGTGTTGGTATGACTGAAGGGACTGAACAGTTGATTTAATTTAGAACATATTAGTTTAAATGAATAAAAGTGATTTCTATGAAATCGAATCAAGTAAATTATTCTTCTTACCTGATTTGCAAAACAGAAAACATGTAAACATTTTGAAATGTATGAGTTTTATGTTAACAATTTAATTTCATCGAATAAAATATTTTGTAATTCATTTATTTTTAGCTAGTGAAGATTCATTGCTATTAAAATAAAACAAATAGAGAATTATATTATTTATATTTTGAATAAGTATCGGAAAGAATAATCGATTATTTAAAAAAAATTATTTTCGTAGACAACTGAGGAAAAATTGTTTTCGTATATTATTTATTACATTTTTGGTACAATCCAACAATTATTAAATATTATATATATATATACCGCTAATCGGGATATAATGAATATGTCTTCACTCGTCACTTGATTGCCGACACCCATTTATAGTTAAATTAAAAACAAACCAGAAATGATAATAAAAATACAAACATTTACATCAAGTATAGATTACGAGTACATAAGGCATACACGGCATAAATGTGAGCATTCAATAAGAGTAATATAATTTGAATCCTACGAATAGGTATCTATACTACAAGGAAGACTTTATATTTTTCGAAATTATTTTTGAGTTTGCCGATAATTATTTTTATCGTCAATTTGGTAAGTTCATATGCTTGACTCCAAATTAAGGGGATATATTTCACGGTGTCGATGCACTGAATAAGAATAAAATATATTCAGATATTCCCACAAACTAAATCACAATTTTCATAGGCAAAATCACATCTGTTTTTTCAGTTACCTACATCTACAATACATTGGTTTAAGTCAGTTATTTTGTCAATCATCGTGTATTCCTGTTATAACAGGCAATGTAGTAAGCTGACGATAACTTGTATGTACAATAAAATATATTAAACAAAAATAGTCACAAGTATACTATGAGTTATGTCGGTGAATCTGGTAATTTTTTAGAACAAGCAAAATCCTGTTTTTTTTTTTGTCGGAAAATCGGGTGTCGGCGAACTGGGCTTAAACTAAAAGGAATGAAATGTATGATGTAAAAAAAATGATGCACTGGTTTTGGGCCCACATGAAAAACGAACCAAGCGTGTATACTTAAAAACCCGTGGCAGGGGGTTGATGAAGAACGTAGAGGGCGAGAGCCGATATTCAATTAATTTTTATGGAAAACAAATCGTGGCCATGTACAACGAACAATAAATAATTTGCACACATGCCCATTGGCACAACTGGGGAGGGGGCGGGGGTATTTACTTGGCACTGTCAGATTTTTCCATGCAACATGTGAGAGGTGATTTTCAGCCACGAGTAAGGTAAAAAATGAGCTTAGAAAAGGTATGGAACCAAATGGTCTTTCCGATCCGTCCGCGATAAGCGCTGAGATCGACCAAACGGAGAAAATAAAATATACACAATTCTCAACGAGTTCGCGTTAATCGACCAGTGTACACGAAACCAAAGTAAAAGTGTATTGTTTTTGAAATATTTGAATCGGCGTACCGGGAGGGTGCGAGGACAATGCCGGCAGGGTATACTTCGGTATATCAAATGAAATTCCAAAATTCCTGCGGGAAACGTTACCCTATAAAGCGGCGGGGTGGACACTCTGCGTTTTTCCGCTGTTTCTCGTCGTCCTGCTCGTGTCACCGTCGTCGTGTCCGTCGCACCGGAAACACGTATTTCGTCTTACGAGACGTGTGCACGAGACACGCGAATCGCGCGTCGTCCTACACTCGCTGCGCTGAGGTTTGGGCCGGTCGTGCGCGGCGCGGCGGCGCGGCTCGGTGGCGGCGGGGAGCACGCTCGGTGGCGGCGGATCACGTGCGTTGTATATACGGCGCGACCGACGGGGTTGAGACTCAGTGTTGCTCGGGATGATGACGTCGCGGCAGTGCACACTACCGTACTACAACTGCAACCACCGCTGCACTACATACTGGTCCTCGTAGACGGCACTCCGCGACCATGACGCTCGTCTTCGCCGTCCTCGTCGCGTTCGTCTCCGTCGCTGTCCGCTGTCACGCACGTAAGTAAAATGCGACTTACACTCGTTCTCACGTGGACAACCATTTGTGTGAACCGTTATACCATTAGGCGAGGATGTTTTTTTCTTCCGACCAGTACCAATAGTTTTCGTTCTAAAAATATAGGAAAAAAAAAAAAAAAACATTCGACTTTTAACCGAGGATATAATATGTAGTTTCAAAACGCAATTATCGTTTAAATCACTGTACACGCGGTTACACAAATGTTACGGACGGGAATGTTTTCGACAAATACGATTTTTCGTCCTTAAAATATTTAAGAAAACGTTTCATTTTTAACCATGGATATCATTCAACATGTACCGCAGTTACTCGCGAACATTGTTTGACGATGCGATAAATACCATCGACTGTTATCCTTGCAGTTCTTTACCGAATTTAAGGACGTGCTGTTTACAACTAACTGCTATACGATTTACGGTATACAGATGAAAATGTTTTCATTTTATTTTTATTCAAACCAAATTAAAAGCTGATGGATAATCATCATATTGTGTAAAACAAATATCATTTTTCTTCCAAGTACGACAAAATCAGTAAAATGTTAAAAAATAGTATTATTCGAAATTAACAAAAATGGACGATTACAAAGTCTCTGATAACCCTTCGTATTTAATCAACATACCGGTTGAGCATAATTGTTGAGTTCTTTATGAAATCCTGTGGTTAAAGGTTTCATAAAAACAAATTCTTTTTGTAGAATCTAGTCTATAATATTAACATAAATGTCAAAGTGATTGCCAAAATAAATAAATAAAATAATAGTGCACTTCTTTTTATTTCTAAAATAAAAGTTGAAGTTAAAAATGTCAAATGTCTGCCTCTTAAATAATATTTACTAAACTTTGATCATTTTACATTTATGGTTAAATGTCATTCAAGTATAACAATATTTGAAGACAAATGTAACTGGATACATGTGAATTCCTTACGGATGTATTAATTTAGATATAGAGAAAAATAATTCTAATTTATTTTTAGAATCTTATTTTTTTAGATATTTTAATACTCAAATGTTCATATAAAGACCAATCTTCAATCATTTTTATATTTATAAACCTTAGCGTGTTGGTACAACATTTAATTGATTTTCTTATTTTTTAATTTTAAAATATTTTGAATAAAATCAAATCCATTCATTTTCGGTTTATCACAGACGGAACATTTGTTCATGTTGTTGGTTGATTACAACCGCGTTTGAAAATATTGCATTATATATATTTTAAGTAAACAATAGATGTGAAGGCTTACATTTCTAAATGGAATGTAAACGAAAAAATAAGAAATAAGTGCGGTACTGGAAAAATATTTAAGCAGATTAATATCAGCTTTGTTGTTTATTTGGTAAACTAAACGTGGCAGAGGCAAACTGATAACAGACGTACACAATAAACGAATTACTACTCACTTAAGGATTTCAACTAATCGAAATATATAGGCCTGTTTATTGAAATTAGTTTTTAATGCACTTGTAAATCCATTGTCCGTTCCATTTATACGTGAACATGAATTTGAATTATTTTTTTGTAACATTTATTTTTAAAAGAATGTTCTCAATATTGATTACAATGTACGAGGATTCTATTAGATGAAGTTCCACGGTAATAATTGTCTAAAATAAACATAAATGGAGCAATTTTCATCGTAAAACTATTATCTATTCCAACAAAATTGTGTTGCAAGAGAAAAATCAGTCTGCTAGATTTCATTTTAAATTGTTCTGTACCGTTTACAAATACGAACAGAGTAACCTCAGAGTCGGACCCCAAAGATATATTAACTAATATTATGCACTCACGTAACTTTCTTCAAAAAAATATTTACGAGTTTATTTGATGTAAGACAAACAGGTACCCTATATCTAGTGATTTTCAGACCCCTTGGTTTAGGACATAAAAATATGATATATATACTATAATTTGTTGGTACACATAGGTATAATAATATTGATATGGCTGTACGTTTGTGCGTTATTTTATTTATTAATTTGTAATAACTTATTTCGTAAGGTTTAGAAAACGAATAATATTTTTATTTTTACTTTTTCAATTGTATACATATTATAAAGAGTGCTGAGTGAATAAATATTTTTTCAGACAAAAATCATGAATAATTTAAGAGCACCAAATTTTATATAAATATTTATATTATTTAAAAAAAAGCCTTAACCAATTCTTTGTATTAAAACAACTAAATGGGAATGCTACAGTCACTATAATTTATGAGCCGTCTCATAAGTAACTATTGGGTTCCCGATGTAAGAAGTAAAATAAATACAGTATAACATTAAAGAACAAAAATACTGCGATTTTAGTAGTTTACTCTCGAGTTTTTGTGATGACCTTTTTTTGTCATTAAAATCTTGTTATATAAGTTGTATCACTTATATTATTAATGTAGTAGATTTCGTTTCTTCTTATGTCGAACGTGTTACGTGGATGTCTCAAATGTTTTGTTGCTAAGAATTCAATTGTGATCCTTTTGAAACGTTCATAACACTCGTGTCGTACGCATTTGATATGACTCGATATCTTCAATTTTTTACTTGTTTCCTTTATTTTGTTCTTTAAGACCTACAAAAAGTCACTTATAAATCATAGGATCCTTAACTTTACTTTAGGGGGATACACTTTTTCGTTAAAAATATACTTAATCAGTTACCACCAAATGAGATAGCGATCGATATTTTTGTTATATACCAGATCGATTTCTATACCACATTGTACTGTAATTTTTTTTTAGATTATAAGCGAATTTGAACTTCAATCAATACGAAATAAGTTGGTAGTTATTATGGTAAATTACTTCATCAAAGCCATGGGCGGTGTGCAGCGTGGACCATATAATATTAACATTATTAACGTCTATATTTATGGTTAAAATAATATTATAATACATATATTTTTATTAAATAATAATATTTCTGGTTAAAATAATATTTATTCAATAATAAGTTTTTTTTGAAATCTCATTAAATTGTTAAACTTGTGATTAGGTTCAGTAAAGTTTTTTTTCTTGATAAACAATTGTTTTTTAATTATTCTTGTACAGTATGACTAGTATGTTTTTCCAATAACTGACGTATGTATTCGTTATAATAAATGAGTGTGCTTTAAGTGGGCCTCAGAGATTTTTTTACAAAATTAGTAGAAACCACTGGTATAGTATCCGATTGATTTCGGTTTCGGTGCGGAGTTATTATTATAGCTATCGTATTGAGAACTTTTTTAATTTAAAAATTATTTCAATTATATTTCATGTTCATGTAATTGTTAGAATGCATAATGTATTGTTTTTAGTATTAATTATTTTAATTTCAAAAAACTTATTGTACAACAGTTATTATAAACACTTTTATGATTATCCGGCAACATTTTTCAGAGTTTAAAATAGATTGTGTGTCAGCATGGCAACTTTTTTAGTGGAAACAGGGATCGGTCAATTTCTCATCTTGTAGAAAATAGAGTATTAGTCGAAAAGGGAAAAATAGACTTTTGCTAGAATCCGAGGTATGCTTTTATTTTTTGTCCCGGGACCCTTCAATTACGGTCTTGAATATTGCAAGTTGAGAATATAGAAATTATTATTAGATTATTAGATAACTATTAAAATTTAAATTATATTCACTTGCCGTGGCTCAAGCCATCTATAACAGCGTTGGAATAATATTTTACTACACAAACATTTTCCGGTGGAGAAACAACGCGCAATTTAAGCTGGTCAACTTTTCCCTTCGCCCGGGGTAATTCTTAACATTTTGAATATATTATTTAACTATAAGGCGTATTTTTAATTAAGCTTAGGTTGTGGGTTCAAGTGTACAATAATTGCAGATTAATTACACGAAAGAAAGTTACATATTAAAAAACAAAGTTCCGACACAATATTAATTTTTAGGCGACGCATTCAGAGTTCAGACCAGAATCTTTTGAACAGTTTTAAATATCGGCACAATTATAATATTTGATGTGTGCCATTGTGTCAATGACAAAAAAATAAGGCCGTAAAAGTGTAACGTGAATTCGTTAACCACAGCACTATGTTACTAAAATTACGGTGTTGGAAGCGCATTAAGTCTCTTGATTTTTTAAAATTAAATAAAAATATGTTACGAAATATTACCATTCAAGTATAACTTTTAAAATAATTAAAAGCTTAAGATTTTTGAATATTCTTGAAAACGATAGAATTATTGAACACGAATCAAATAATGCGTTCAACAGCTAATTTAAAATCAAATGGTATACAGAGCGTTTATAATTCATTTTATTGCTATGAAGTGCGTTTTTCGGTGTAAAAAGACGTAAAACGAGAATTTAAAATATGAACTTATACATTACATCTAATCCGCACGCGGGATCTTTGAATTCCATATTTTTTTATCGAGATCAATTGTACGTGAGTATTAAAATATTAAACATAAAATGTTGTATCAAAAAATTAGAAAATGGACCAGATAGTGATCGTTTGTTTTAATAGTTTGTACAGAACACCAAACGTGCCGTTTAAAAAATGGGAGAGATAAAAGGGTTTATGGTCCACCCAAAATTGTTTTAAGGTTTAGTGCGTACCATGTATAATATTCGGTTCCAAAAACGATTTTTTTTTTTCGTATGCGAATTTTACATAAGGGTTCTGAAAATCGTGTGTGAATTTGACACTATCGTTTTAAATTGTTTGGACACGAACCAACGTACGATTTACTGTTTATTTTATTGTTTTTTGAAAAGTAGACAGAGAAAAAGATAGAGGGCACAATGCCAGTCCTAACCTAACCTTACAAGCTATATGGAACTTTAAATACGACAACGGTCCTTTTGAATCTTTTTTTTATTTATTTGCTATGTTCCCACTTGAATGTTGAAAATTTGATTTTATTGGCGAGGATAAAAGGACCGGAGATCGAATGCTACTACGCATAACGGCACAGACAATTATTTTACGTACCTATTTACTGTGGTATACAGGTAAATTCTAGTTTGTGAATCGTTTTCGAGGGTGTGTGCATACAAAGCGTTTACGGATATTTTTCACGTAAACCATGGTAAACGTTTCGTTGATTTTAACAATGAAAAAATCAAAATATCAAAATATCGCAAGCTCGACAAAGAATTGTAAATGCTATAACTTGTAGCTCGAAAGCGTGCAGCATAGTATATTATTTGTACTGTATAATGTATTATAAAAATATTCTACGCGCATTTTACGTAATATTTTATCGTGCGCACACTGTGCTCAATACATTTGTAATGTCCGATGTACGTCGTAGGTACCTACCATGTGATCTCGGCTTTAACCATTTCCACGGCTTTATTAATAACATTCGCATGTAACTACGACGCGCGTGTTACTCGTAAATTCGATACGATATGATTTATAGCGCTAAAGTGTATGCGCGTAAAATGCACATGGAAGAATGAAAGTTATTCGTAATAAACACGAAGTACGGTATACAAGTGGGTTTTTGTTATTTTTACGGTCACAACTGTCCACGACGGTTTTCAAAATACCTAATAAACGCTATATATTAACTTTATATATAGTCTTGCCAGGAAATATATTCGACTAACATTTTGTTATTTTATAGCCGTCATGGTATACATGAAAAAGTTACCTATCAGCGCTAGTGTACGATATTTGCACTTTTCTTCAACGGGACTGTAATAATGACTAATGAACTTATAGGTGCCTGCTATGTTTATGTATATTATAAACGGTACGTAATACAAGTTATTGCGGCGGTTGGTTTGGTCACGAGTACACGGATATTTAATATATTTGATAAAAAAAATTAATAAACTATTAATACCCTTTAATAATCAAATTTCGAATTAGACTTCTTCGATTTACAATAATTAGATTTTCCGTCGAAAACGAAAAAGTTATGAGTCGATAATAATATGTAATTTTAATGATATTTTATTCAGCCCAAAACTCCTAATATCTATTTTCAGTGGAGCGCATATTATTCATAATTTTTAGCCCAGAAATGTACCCAGGAGAACAATTAAAACTGTACTCGATTTGCATGCAAAAATTACCTTTCAGAGTAATTAAATTAAAAATGTTAAACATAATTCATTTGATTATTTTGTTAGGAAGTATGATTTACTGCGTTAAATCTTACTCGAGCTCGTTTAATATCTTTGCTCGCCGTATTTTTTTAAAAATTTTAAATTGTACTCCAATTAAAACCTAAAAACTGAGTGAGGATAAAATATGTCAATAACCTTTATTTTATTATAATTATTTGAATTTTATTTATATTTTCAATCATGTCACCAAATAATTTATACAGAAAAACTTGACTGTTAATTCGTGTATAGTCCGGTATAGGTACTGTAATGTTTACGCTATCTTATATAATTCATGTACCTTCACTGTATTAAATGGACATTCATTACAAGTATTTACACAGTTTAAGGTATAATGTAAATTCGTATATTTTTTAGTTATTAAAATAGTAAAAAAAAAAATTAATACAACATACCATAGCTTCTTTGAAACTTAGAAATAATTGAAAATGTATAAATAATTTTTTTCTTATTCTAACCTCAGAGTTAATAATATTATACTAAATGTTAACAAAAATTGTAGGTACTTTGTTAGTTAACTCGTATACGATTTATCTATATCGTAGATTATACCTCTGTGTTCTTGAACCACTGATATTCAACTGTTTGACGTTTAAACAAACTCTACCTATATAATAATTGACTTATGGTTTAGATTACTCCTCCAAAAATGGTCGTAGAAAAAAAAAACTGTTGAAATTTGCTCAGAATCTATAAAATAACAATGTCATATATTATCACAAACGTTATAACTTAAAACAAATGGAAAGTTTGAATTGAGAATATTTTTATAAATAATTCGTCATAATCAATTCTCTTTTAGTTCGCAATCACATTAAATACTATGATAACTAGCGTTAGCTGAGTATTTTTCTAAATCCTAAAGCGCATAATATGCATTGTACATGATAATATAGATGACTAAATACGGAAGAAAGAAATGTTTTTATTCATTCTTACATTGTATATTTTCTCAAATCATTAAGTAAATAAGATATTAAAAGTATTAAAAATACTATACCTGTTAAAACCTGTTTATTTTATGTTCTGTATATTTCAATGTCATTTACTCCCCTCGTTAGTCGTTCGTCTAATTTGAAGTATAGGGTAACTTAGGTAACATATTATTATGTCAATTATTATTATAAGGCTTCTATGTCAATTTACAGTTATCCAAAATGGTGACTGTTCTTTTATTTTAAAAAACTTTATAGAACAAAGATTAGCTTACCATAAGATTAGGTATAAAATAATGTAATAAGACAAATTATGAGAAATTAATTCAATATAAAATTAAATTTAAATTTTTCTGTCCAATTCCTAAAATGAGAAATCATCAAAATTAATTTCAATGGTGAATTACTTTAATTTTTTTAAGATGAGGCAATCAAACAATTAGAACTATTCTTATAAACTCACCATTGTGTAAAATGGATGTTCAGTGGTTATTCTATTAATGAAGTGGAGCGCACCAAAATTGTTTGTTTTGCGATAAAAAATATTATTATTTTTGCTAACACAAATTTATTTTATAACTTAATAGATATGCCGTCGAATGAAATGGCGAAAAGATCGTACCAAAGCTACTCGCCGTACAATGGCACTACGGTGCAATATTACTTTGACGACGTTGACGACCTTGATGAAGATACAGACGAAGACGATGTAAAAGTAGATGACGACGATCGGGCTTACAAGAATCCGAGGAAGTTACCGTCGTCTGAATGTCCCAGAAACGAAGAGCAAGCTTCTTTCATGGTCAGTTAAGTTATATTTTTATAACATTTAAAGCATCATTATAAAAATTAAAATATGTTGAATAAAGAGATTCAACATCATCACGATATCTTACATAATATTTCTGTAACTTTAAAATTATCGTTATAAAAATGTATAAAATTGTATTTGGAACTAACAATTTTCGAAAAAACTTTCGAAAATATTTAAATAAAAGAGTATGAGATAACTAAACAATACAAGTACTTAAAATATATCATGTGTTTAGTGCCAATACATTTTCAGAAAAATAAAAATATGGTGTTATATTCATTACGTATAATGAACATTCAAAAAAAAAAATTATCAACTATCATGTACTTGGAGTCGTATATTGCTAAAGTTTAATTTTAATATTTGAACACTATACATTGCCGTGTAATCATCTTCTTTTTTTGATGTTGAAAAACATGCAAGTAAATTGAGTAGGTACCTATTTTATATTGGTTTACAATGATGTTCCTTTTTCTCTCATAAAATGGTAAAGGAAGGTATCGTATTGCAATTTTTGATTGAAAATAGGATACCCTTAGTACTTCGAAGAAATTATTTTACGGTTTTTCCTAAAGTTTCCCGAGTGTAAAGAAAAATTAAAAACCAACTTGGAAATAATGTTCATTTTGTCTTTACGCAGTTTATGTTTGTTTTAATGAAATTAGTAATTTTGTGTTTAATAGCTTCACTAAGTTTTTGAATACAACTACAAAACCATTACTAGGCATTAAAAAATGATCGCTTATTATTGTTATAAATTCTAAAATGTGAAATAATACAAACACCTAATTTTTTTCCATTCAAAATTTAAAAGTAATGTTGAACGATTTAATTAATAATTAATATCCTTGATAAAAAAAAAATATATAGGTGTATAATGTATATTTACAATAACTATCTTACATACTATATTATGTTAATATATAAATAGAATATTAAAATCATTTATAGTATCCATTACGTATTTTTACTTCGATGTTGTTATTAAATAATTATACAGGGTGATTTTTTAACCATGCTCATCTTATTTTTTGTCCGTAAAAATGATTAAATCTGGATTTTATTTTAAGCTCAAGAACCTATGTTTTCATTAAACTTTTTTCATGCAAGCTTAAAGATGTCCAATGGCTATACAAAATTTGTTTTATTTAATGGGAACATCATATTTTTTATGCAAAATGTTATTTGGATATATTTTCTGGAATTTTTGCTGTAATGTAGGCTAAATTCGAACCAATACTTACGGAGTCATACAAATTTGAAATTGCGTATGAAAAGTGTAAAATTCACATTGTCTCCAATTAGTAGCAATTAGCGATAATTTATAATTAAAAACTATATCATAATATTGGGTATTATATTTATTTTTTCCTTAATACGAGTACTTCAATGAGAATTATTCAAAAACTTTGATTTTGAAACAATTTTCATTTCATTTCAACTGAATTCACAAAAAAATGCTCTCAATGAAATGCTGCATTGAAAAAAAGGTGTCTCCATTTGAAAAATAAAAGTTTTTATCGCTGCAGTACATCTTTAAGGTGCCATGAAAAATAAGTTACCGAAAACATAGTTTTTATGGAAACTTAAACATTTAAAAAAAAAAAAAAATTAAGCATTTTTACGACCAAAAAAGGGGGTAAAAACGGTTAAAATATCACCCTGTATTATTGTTATTTAGTTATTTTTACAACGATGAAAGAATCAATAATAACATATTACTAATTTATACTATTGGGGGATTCTTTTTTATGACCCTTAGTATAGTTTTTATTAAAAAAATTTGCAATTCAAAATTAAACCATAAATGTATACATTAATTTTGTAATCCGATTTTAAAATTTACATTTTATGTATTTTAAGTTCTCGAGATTCACGTACTTTATTATGAATTACATTAGAAAATGTACTTTTAAAATAAATAATTTTTTAATTTGAGAAAAAATGTGATATTTGCAATCGTGAACTTTTTGTTATATTATACTTATGTTGTAACTTATAAAATACGTTTTAAGATGGATAGGTATTTATTAATGTATTTTATAAAATATAGCTTATATTTCCTATTTTAAAGAACTACTTACTACGTAAGTTTGAAATAGTATTGTGCAAAAATACACAAACTTGTAAATTATGAATTATAATTCAATTACAATTCGATGGCTTTTTTTGGAGTGCTCTTAAAAAATAAAAATTCTGTATTAACTGTTAAATGTTATAAAATTATACACTTTATGACCAGAAAAGAAATAATGCATTTCACCTACCGTTAAGTTGTTAAGACCTGAGGGGATCATTAATCATATTAACTATTGGGAGGCTAATTAAAAATTAGGCATTTTATGCAATAGAATTAATTAGGGAAGCTTAAAATAAGTTTTTACTAAACTGTTTTGTTTACGAGTATTATTAGATTTATTATTGTTGTAAATTAGTTTTTCTCTCCATCCGCTACGAATAACACGAATAACCGAAAATACTCCGTAGGTATTTCTCTTATATTTTTAAACTATGTCCCTCTTACAAATTATAATATATAATTACTAAACCCATCTCTGATTTCAAAATATTAACATCTTATTTTAAAGTTCAATGTAACATTTTTGTAAATTAATATCTTATTTCTCTGATGACTAAATAACTAAATAAATGCTTTAGCCATTTAGTATTAATATAATTGCAACAGTTTAGCTTTCAGGAAAGTAAAAATTGTTCTTATAGTATTGGCCATATGCTCTAAATATTTGATTGAAATTCTAGTAATATATTTGTACATAAAGCGTATTTTATTGAATTAGTATGACAATTTTTTTTTAGGGACAGTCATGTTTAAGAAAATGTTCGTCTGATGAAGACTGTAAAAGTAAAAAAAAACATTGTCTCTGCGATGGGCTCTGTGGAATGTCGTGTGTAAAACCAGGTAAAATTTATGTTGTATCAAAATAATTTATGATTTTCTATGACTTCGTTCTAAGTTACCTATTTTACCTGTTCATGTTAATTTCTATAAAATTTAAAAAAATATACATAATTTTATAATTGTAATTAGGTATGCTATTATTATTTCCAATTGTAAAATAAAAATTGTTTTTAAAATAATGATAAAATAATTTAGAAGTTACTAGATACTTTTTTTTCGAACTTATACTTTTGCATTCTTTTTTGAATCTCTTCTTGCTAGGTTACCAGATGTTAAACTTAAGCTGTACTTGACAGTTGACATAACAACATAGACGTTTTTAATAAGAACGTTAACAATTTACTAAGTTAGTAATTAAAACCAACTCCCTGTAAATTGTTGCTAATAATATGTATTAAAATTACTTATTATATAATTTCTACTGCTTCATTGTTTTTTTCCACAATGACATAAAGTTTGAAATATTTCGTAAAATCCCCGAAGAAAAACCAATGGTTTTATTTATTTTTTTTTGGTATTCTTCGAAATCGAACGTAAAAAGAATAAACTTTTCAATTTACCTCTGTTGAAAGTATAGATGTATTCTTTTTGTATTCCCTATAACAAGGAGAGGTTTACCCGTTGTTTTTAGTGCGGTCCATTATACATCAAAGAAGATTATATAATTTTGTACTATCTCGTGTAAATTCTGCAATGTGGTAAGAAATGGGTATTTGGTGTAGCACAATAGACTCAGAAACGAGTGGAAAGTCGGTGTGAAAAAGTTTCAGTCGTCAAAAAACAGAAACAAGCCACAAAAGGTTCGTGTGGATTTGTGAATTTCAAGCTAGATTTATAAAGATAGAAAAAAAAGGAAACGAATGAAAATTCCGCCCCTGGGAAACTTTTGCCTTGAGGTTTTTATGACGCTAACATAACTGTACTCACACAGAGTAGATTTCCATCTCAGTGCTACACTAGCTGCGATCCTTTGGGGCAAATTGTAACACCGCCAAATAACCATTTCTGTTTTAAAATTTTGTATTTATGAAAATAAATGTTTCATTGTATTATATAATATTACGATTTGGCAAATATATATTTATGTGCATATAGTTATCTGCTGACTGCAATAATGTCAACATTTACAATATATATATATTACCTTTATAGGATCTGTTTTACGTTAATTAAAACTATAAAGTGTGTAGAATTAGTTTTGAATTCTTATACTTTTATTCTGAATGATAATTGACTATAATTATTTTATGTTAAAACATGGATGAAATAAAATATGCTTGAATAATATATCTGCCGGCTATTCGTGTTATTTTATGATTAAATTATCATGTCATGAATTATTTGGAGAATTTGATGATACATTCTCAAATAAAAATTAATTTATTAACTTCGTAATAGTTAAATTTGTTTACTTGCGATTGACCATGGGTGTTACTAATTTTGATTTTAATAACTTAGCTAAATTACTACATTAGCTCCACGCGAGAGTTATAATAATCATAATTATATTTTCGCTTATTTTTAAAATGGTCAAATATATAATAATTTATTTGAGATACATTATGAATATTTATGATATTGTATTTGCTTGAACAGTTTTATAAATAGTCCGGTTAATAAACAATAATTTATTGATGACATATTAAATCACATTTGTTCATTTAACTTAATGTATATCGTACACAAGTAATAGAAGTAGTAAGTTAACGTATTTCAGTTACTCGAAAAAAAATTATTTTCATCGTATTTTTTAACTTTTTTTCTTTTGCTTTATTTAACTTATATTATTTGAAAAGACGTCGTACTTAACCCGTAGCAGCTCAAGTCTAACATGGGTGAACTGAGAATTTCGGAAAACTATAACCGCGTAGTATAATAATCTAGTTTGTGGTTATATTTTGGGAATATCACCTATCCTAGAACCAGTAACGCCGATCATTCTTAGCTTAATTATCGGTAATGTCGAAAGATAAGTGCGGGTAATCACTGCACCACACTATCCCCTATTTGAATTTTTAATCAATTGTCATTTATATTAATAATATTACTTTTTTTTTATTTATGAACGCTTTTCAACCATATTATTACACGAATAAATTAGTCTTAGACAACTATATTTGTTTACTGAACGTTATTTTTAATTTTCGATTTAGAAACAATAACGATTGAAAAGTCAAATATTTTGCAATGTTCTGGTAAAAACAATAATAAATAAATAATTTTGATCGCACTATCATAACTGGTCTCAGAGACGTGTTTGCCAAATATGTTTTTTGATATTTTGAGCCGATTGAACATTTAGGTAGACACTTGGTGAAACATCTGTTGACAGGATAACGTCCGTCAAATTATAGTTATTGTCGCATCGTCAAATTATACTATTTACATTATTATTATACATCGATACCCGACGTGCGTAACGTATATATTCCTCGTTTCATAAATAGTTTTAGTTTTATAATATTTAAGTCTTCTTAAATTCATATAAATGAGATTTTAAGTATTTAAATTGACGACAGAAGTTGCATACTTGCTGGTGCATTTATTTATCGTTTTTAGATTCAAGTATAGTAACGTTAAATTCATCGTTGATCATTTTATACCATATTTTATCAGATATTATACCAATATGTATAAAAAAAATATCATAAAACCAGTCCGATAATGTAATAGAGATACATACACACAGAAAATATATTTATAAAAGAAACGTGATCTGAAGGAAAAAGACGCACTACGAAACACTTTGTGGATAAAAAATGTATGAAGTACTCTATTATATACTTTCATTCTATTCTCATCCTAAGTTTTAGTCATGGTCTCAAACTTTTAAACAACAATTTTTATATTTTAGAAACCAATATGACTTACACATTTACAAAACTGAAAAGAATGTAATACATTTTACTAAAAGCATTGGTAAAAAAATAAATAATTTATACCCCATTTAATATGTGATATATAATGATTAATGAAGAATAATATGAATACGATGTAGATCAATATACCTAAATATTTTAATTATATCTTGTTAATTTTATATTTTTTTTTCCTAAACAACGATATGATTACTTTTAAATTATATATATTTATTCTTATTTTTAAAAGTCAGTATAATAATTTTAATTACGTCTTAAATTTACAAAATATATAGAGAAGTTTATAAATAATGCATTCAATTGTATACTAAGTAACCGGTGAGGAAGTGCATAATATTTAAACTGAAGTTTTAAGTAAAAGTATCTTGTTCAAATTTTAGAAATACGTGATTGATTGCAAACATTTTATAATCAACTTTCTTGTTTAAAGACATAACTTAACTTTTATAAAGACTTGTGGAATTTGATTCTTTGAAGTAGGTAAATAAAAATATTTATAAAACAGGGAATAAAATAGCCGTGTCACTTTCTTATTTTTAGTCAACATTTGCTATATTTTAAATTATTTAAAGAAAGAATAATGATTTGTACACACTAAAATTTTATTAAAAATCAATATAAAAATATTATGTTTTGATTTTTATTCCCGTTCGTTCAAATTAAATATGACTAATCTGACTATTGCTGATGTAGTGATGTAGTTTTTTTGTCATCTAATCTTTGAATAATAAACTATTGATTTTTGGTCATTATTTCGTCTTTTGTGTTTTCTGCGATGACGTTTCTACAAATTATTGATGGGAAAAATGTCATTCTTTACTTTGAGCCGCAATATTATAATCCCTTTGTATAACTGAGGTTTGTACTTTGCTGATCGAAAAGTTATTCATTAAATAAAGATATTTTCTTTAATTTTTTTTTTGTATGTTCTTCGATATTAAAAAATATTAATTTGCGTAAAAAATATTGCAATTAATATGACATTGTTTTAAATAAATCACAAGTTTTTTTTATTATTTTTGGGAAAGGTATTTTAAGTAAAGGTTTTTATAATTTTTTAATTAGTATTATTTTATAATTTTATACTTCATACATAGTTTGATTGATACATTCTACTCGTATATACGGTATTGGTTTTTTGTAATGTTTTTTTTTTTTATTTTATGGCTTGAAAGTTATATGTAAAGCTTGCCCTAAACCCAACCATTTTACGGACTTTTTTGTACGCATTTAAAGATTAAAACCCCGTAAAAACGTTTGTTTTTGCTGATATTGACGATTATTTGATTTTTTTTTTTTGTAAACAATGTTGTGTAGTGAATTCGTTCTTTAAAAAATTCTTTCGTTACATCAGAAATTGGATACTGATCATTTTTTAGAAAGATTATACATATCTTCAGTTTATCGGTGGTTTTTCTGAATAATATCCAAAAAAATCTGAAGAAAAAATACAAAATAAGTAACGACATTGTCAAATATCATCATAACATGAAACGTATTTATTTTAATAAAATATATAATTTTATGTAGTTGACTAGAAATAATTCAATGCAAGATTTACTTTACCTAGTCTTCGTTATCACAATAAAACATCAAAATGGTAACAAATAATGGTAAACAATGTAATGAAGTAGTTTCTATATTATATGAAAACAATTTGTTCAAAAACGTATAAATTGAACAATATTAAAGGATTGTATAGAATTTAAATAATCACTCTGCATGATTGAATGAACAAACATTTTTTCTTGGAATTAATTTTAATTTGTCTTTAACATTTTTATTGTATGAATAGGTATTTTATACGAATATATAAAAATGTATTGTTATTTTTTAATCGTTTAAAAATACCTTTTTCAATGTTTCATAGAGGTTCAGTATTCGATCTCTAGATACAATCATATATTATATGTATTATATTATGCTCCTTGCTATAGGTGGACTAGACACAATAAAAAAATCCAATCATCGTCATGGTTTTCTAAGTTCCAATCCAATGAACATAATAAATTCATTCTTATCCCGTACACATTTCATCTAATATATTAATTGCACGACTGATAAGTATTTTTTTAATATGATTATAATCATCTGCTTTTGTATATTGGATTTTCGAAATAGTTTCTAACTTACACACACAAAAATAGACGAGTTAACATACAATAATCGATTTATAAATATAATTAATATAATATGTACTCGTTTGTATGTATTTTTAATATTTTCAGATTCACATGTTTTTTCTTACACCTAGTAAAATAATAGCATTACATATGGTTTTTAATGAAAAACTATTTCATGGTCTTATTTTTGTACCAGTTGTCTAATGAGCATTTTCCGAGTGACAATAATTACCGAGTACAATATTCTTCCAACTAACTTTTACGTTTTTTCTTTCTTTCTTTTCTTTTTTTTTTAAAGTATTATGCCATCCATGGTAAACCGAAAAATGTTGAGTAAAATTATCATTCAGAACAGCAAATCGCCGTTGGGGACACGTATATTTTTAAAAACAAACACTCGAGGCGTTACATTTAGCATAGAAATGTGTACATTATTCAAAACCTCAAGTAATTAAAATATACCAGCATCAAACTATAAAATGATGTACGTATTTTATAAAATCTTCCGTATTTTTCTAGGACACATAATAGTTGTAACTTGTAGGGACGGTGTAAGCTATATTTTTATCTTTTTATTAAGTTTAGAAGTGTTTTGGAACATATCATACTGACTGATTGGAAAAAATATATTTTTAATAAATTAAAATTAAAAAATATTTATATATGTATTATCCATGACACAAGGAAATATTTAATATCAACAAAGCGTATAAATCAATGTACATTTACTCAAGAATATTTTTAAAACTGTACGATGGAAACATGTACCTTTACCGCCTACACGCTACTATAGTGAGAGCTGGAGAGTGCTAACCTTCCGTTACAATCACCGAAAAACCCACAATTTTAAATATTCCATTCGATCTTTGCGCATTATAAAATATTCGTAATTTATACTGTTCTATTTTGAAATATTGCGTGTAAATATATACTAATTTACAAACTAAATTACGCGTGATTTTTTTCGTCAGTAAGAACACTCATGATATAGGTCAATAAAATAAGGTAAGCACGAGTAAACATTTTTATAATTTGAAATCGTTACGTTTCAAACCGATTTTCTTTTTGTAAAAAGTGAAACTAACTTTTTTTGCCGTAATCATTTTTAATTTTAATTTTTACATTTAATGGCAACCCAAATTTTTTATTTGTTATTCTCATGTGTGATATAGGCCCATGACGAACAATTTACATAATATTAATTTTCATTAGGTTGTATATATATTGTATATATGTATTATATAATCATTAGTGTTGTTTTTAACCCAGGCTCCAGGTCTAAATTTAAATACAAAACAAATCGTCGCGAGGGAATGTGCTTTCTTTCGGAACTTCATTTGCACGATTGTGCAGGCGACAACAGCTACGGGGTCTGAAATAAACGACTTTGTGCCAGATAAATCACCCCCTTTTGTCCACGACCGTGGCCGGAGCGTGTTGTAATGGTAATTGTAATTGAATTAAAACGAACCCGACCATAGAAATTCTTTTTATATTTTTCATTCAATCGCAATTTGTTGCTCGTGAAATCACATTTTAATGTGTCGTATTCAAACGTAGGCCAAGATGTTTTACATAATATCCACTGCGTCGTCACGCGTTACTGATTCGCTATACGGCACCTATTAGATTTGGGAATGTTCGCGTATATTATTCTTATTTACTTCACGGATTCGGCTGTAATCGATATTCGACTGCGGGTTTCATACAGCTATACGCTGTACTATGGATCAGCGGAGCTGTTGACGTTCACATGTACGAAACAGTATTTGTACTGGAAGTTACAGGAATATTGTGACCGTTGGTTGCATTCATTGGCAAGATGTCACCTCCTAATATTCCCCCCAGAGAGATTGTTTCCTTCATTAAAATATGAGCTAAAAATAATTGCATAAGAGATAAAAACATTGTAGATAATTCACTACTTCTATTGCACACTGTATAAGTTGTAACTATCAAATAAAATATATTACGTTAATAATGCATTTCATGTAAGTAATATAACGTGTTGGATGGGTGCATTGTTAGTATTTTTCTTGTCTACCGACTGCCGTGTACCGACCGATCGTGCAACTTATACATTATAATAGACATCATATTTTAAACAATTAACAAATAAATAGTATATAATAATATATAATATCGTAGATCTATAAAGCTTATTTATTTCCTAAATATTATTATTTGTACTTATAATTTTTTTTTTCATTTGTTTAGTTCGTCATAATACGTAATGAAAATCAATAATATTTTTATAACTTTTAATTACTTATTAAAACTTCTGATTTACATAAAAATGATTAATTTTGCTCATTGATTTGTTTGTTATGAGAAAGAAATATTAATTAACACAAATTATACTATAATACAATCCATTAGTAAAATACTATAGTCTGTAACAGTGAATACCATTAGAGTATTTGGTTCATAAAGTATAACAAAATGTACTAAAGAAAATTGTAGATAGTTAAAAGCAATTTTAATTATATAAATACCAATAATAATTTTATAATATAAAACTGTATAATTCTGATAGCAAGAACATTGTAACACCTTGCTAGGTGTAACATTATAATATAATTTAACTTCCGAAAGGTTGTTGAAAAACTGCAAACTATTACGAAAAATACAATTTTAAAATCTGTTTTTAACGTAAGTAAATTACAAAAAGCTTATTATAAATTATAAAACTCTTTAAAAACTATTCAATTTAGGATCAGTAGTTTACCATATCGAAATGCCAATGGAAATAATACGATTTTATTGATAGCCAAAAACGAAATACAATTTATTTTAATTTTTAGAAAATACATCTTTACGAATTGATATTAGAACATTAATATTATTACTGTTATTATAGATTTAGTTAGACGTCGTTAACATAAATGCTGAACGACATAGTTCAAACGTGTACTAAATTTAATCACAATTAGAAACCAAATCATTTAGCGTAAGTTTCCTATAGCCAAGAAATACACAATAGTACAAGAAGTTGCTCTTCAAAATAAGACATAAACAATATTCACCGTTTATATCGAACTTTGTAATAAATAGATTAGAAATTAGCGAGGCTAAATTTAATATAATACTGTGGTAAAATACATTTCACAATAGAGTCATATTGTATTAATGAATTTAAATTGTACGAAATAATTGTGGATTTTAAATTTACGCTGGTTTATATACATAAAGGAAAAAAAATCGCTAGAAAAATCAAAAAACAAAACCGTTTTGAGTTTTGGTTGGTACTCCCCGAAAATGCTGGTGCAATCGATAATAACATAAAAATGTTGTAAATTTGAGTTTCGGCAGGTCGTCCATAAAATGTCGGTCACCTGAATCGATATTAAATCTGCAGTGGAACCGATAAACCCCTTTGACGTAAGGAATTTATTGTTTCGTGGAAAATATTTATCAGATCGTTGGGTTTTGACTTTCCGGTGACAAATTTCGAGTGTGGTTAAGCATGATATAATTGCGACCGTACAACTCCACAATATGGAATATCTAACTTAGCGTTTTCGAACTGTTAATAATGGCACTAAGGTTTATTTCGTTTGTCCAGTTTAGAAACAGACAATGATGCGACACGGTTTTAACGACGGTATATCTTCGCTGTCCCTGTGTTATCGAAACATCCGTTTTCAGGATTAAACTAATTATTCTTTGTCCACTCCACCCCACTGCCTAGGCCGTTTGGGATCCATGACCACAACTTATCATCATCAGCGCGCATTAATATATGACGGTAAAACGACGATGGATTTGAAATACATATGGTCCAAAGCCTGCGGTGAACGCAACGTGATCATGAAATATTATGTATCTATGTGTCATTAAATAATGTGACTGGTGCACGTGTCGAATAAATTAGTCGTGTAAAATTATTGATCCAAATAAACCAGTGTTTTTATAACTGTTGCAAACGAATAGTTATTGCATTTTATCTGGGATAACAGATGATAAATTTTTGGATTGTAAAAATACCAATTATTTGTTTCCTTGTGCGGTATTCTGTGCTCATACATTTTCTTTTTTAAGCTCGACTCATGACATATTATTATTAATAATTTTTGATATAATTACCTATTCACTCGATCTAAAAAACAATTTTGCTATCGACAATCTATTTTAAAACGTGATCCGTATAATGATTAAGATTTTTTTTAAGTATTTTTTGTGACAAAGTAATTTTTTTTTATTTATGAAAAATAATATTTCCAATCTATGCTTCGAGACATAACAAGCAAATTATATACATAATATATAGATAAAGACAGAACACAATAATAAAATACCTGATAAAATCAAACATTAATTTAAAATATTTCTTTTTACCCTCAAAGTAATTTAAAGGCATTTTCATAGAATTTGTTTTTGATAACAATTTCGTCCCCTAGATGTGACTTGTTGAAAAATTATTTTTTGAACATGGATTTTTTTTAACAATATTTTAATTTAGTGATTTTTGTTAAACCATTGAACTACGAACACAAATATACCTGTAAATTTGAAAATATTTTCAATAGTCAGTACTTCCTTCTCCTTAGTATGTGTATGTAGCTTGGCGTTGGACAATTTATTAATTGTTTGTGTAATGCCTTGACTGATTTTAATTTATGTTATATATTTATATTTTTATTTGTCCTGCCATTTATAGTTACCGAATTTATCAGTTTTAATAATGGGAAATGAAGACAATTTGTTTTTTGTAAATGTTTTTAAATGTACCATACAGAAGTAAATAAATGAAATCTTCTTTAATAAATTATTTTACACCAAATACTAGTTTTCAATATTAGATTCAATAAAAAATAATAAATATTAGATATGTAATTTGATCACAATATCACATATATTTATTTAATTGGAATGTAATCTATTTGATTTGAGATAGGTACTCATAATATCATGTTTTTCGATTATTCAATGTACTATAATATAAATATAGTTCAGCAATATATCATATTATAGAGGCTATAGTGAACGTTTAGAATACTAAACTAAAAATTAAGTACCTAAGTAATATTAAAAATAATTTTTTGCTATATTTTTATACTAAAATTTGAATAACTTTAGTGTATTGTAATAAAAAAAAAAAAACATTTCACAGAATACTTTGTTCAAACACGTAAGAACGGTAATTTATTATACATATTCTATTATCCAACATTATTTTAATACCAACTGACATTTTTATTTTAGATATTCTATTTTTTTCTATTACATTCTTTAAAATGTTTCTAGTCAAAAATATATTTGCTACTAATGGATAAGCATCGTTAAGTTTAAAATATTAATGCAGTTTTATTTATTAAATGTAGAGAGTACTTTCGACTTCACAACTTATGAAAAGTTATTTTAAATCCCTTCATGGTAAGATTTTATGCTTTCAGCAGAAGAATGTTTTTAAAATGTATCGTAATTACCGAATAAATTACCGAAGACGAACGATGTATAATATCCTCTTAGTTATGCATTTATGTTTCTTTCTGCATAGGTAGTTTTATCGATTTAACCGAAGAGCTTAACATCGAATAAGCCATTTAAGAATTAAATCAAAAAATTACGATTTGTAAAATAATAGACAATTGAACTGCAAAAAATACAACACAATTAAGCGTAATAGGCGGTACAAAATTGAAATATCCATTGTCATTACGCGCTACCAAACTCAACCTCCCAATGTAAAGAAGGCTCCGCTTCCTTGTATCGCATATGACTTTCAGTATAATTTATACACCATGTCCTATCTTAATATATCTTAATTTCTTATCAATTTTATCAGCTTTTTAATATTGACGATCGTTTTAAGTTTAGTTCATAAGTTTGTATACGTCACCTATTGTGGCCACCGTCCGGCGCTTTAAATCAACTGATCACATGAACGCTGTTCAACCTACAACAATATCGTTGAGAGCGAGTGCGTTCACAAACCGGTTCATTACAATTGGTAATCGTTTTGTTACCGTCGTCCGTATAACTACAACACTGTAGTGCAGTGGTCACCAAATGGCGGCCCGCGAACACACTCTATCCGACCTGCAGACAAGGAAAAAAAAGTAAAAACCGATAATAAAATACGAATAAACTTCGATAGCAAACTTACTTGCCATTTTTCCCATTAATTTTATCCCGATTTTCTATTTATATTATAATATTTTTCCTACTTCCTTAATGGTTCTCTTCTAAATCGTGTATTTCTTATAAAGGACCTAGGTATCTATCTCACCCCAACACTCTTTTGACCATCATATCAACATAATAATCGGCAGAGCACTCAAAATATTAGGATTTGTTAAACGTAACACCACCAACTTCTCATCTAGCTCCTGCCTCCGTATACTCTATTTCTCCTTAATTCGCTCCATTTTAGAATTTGGAGTAGTGATATGTCATCCTTACCTAGCCCGTGATGAATTAAGAATAGAACGAGTGCAAAACAGATTTTTGTCCTATGCTGCCTTCAAATTAAAAATTAAATATCCCATACACGATTACTCACTCATCTCCTCTACTCTTCGAATCCCATCTTTAGCATCACGCCGCGCAGGGGCTGACCGTCATTTTATCTCTTCGCTTCTTGAGGGATCTTTAGATTTTCCTGAATTGCTCTCTTCTATCTCATTCCGTGTTCCTACTCACTCTACAAGAAATCATTACCTTTTTCAATTACCTTACCACCGCACTTCCTATGGATTTAATCACCCACTTCACAGAATGTTACGCAGCCTAAACTCAGCCTAGTCTATGTCACTTTTAATACTTTTCAATTAACATATTTAACATATATATTTTAATTTTCTCATGCCATTGTTACAACTGTTTGTTATATTATTAGTCTACTAAAATATTGTACTTAAATTAATGCCTGTCCAGGCGTATATCAATAAAAATAAAAATAAAAATAAAATAAATATTGCTGTTAATTTGTATTTTATTTTTTTCAATTTATTATTTTTTATTTGAGTTGTACTTTTGCTTCATTACATAATATGTTAAAAATATTTGTTTGGCTATTTTGACGGCCCCCGAAAATTTTTAAAATTCCCGATTCGGCCCTCCAAAAATATTAATTGGTGACCCCCGCTGTAGTGTTATACGTCATATTTTCGACCAGCCACACCATTATCCTGGGGGACCGTATTATCCGTCGCAGAACACGGGTCCGGACTTCTCGAGTGTGTCGCAGGGTCCGGGACCCTGCGTTTGTATCTGATCGCAAACAGTAGTGTACACAAAGCAGTACGATAATAACCGCTGTCCAATTTGTGCGATTCGTGCGAACAATCTCCTTATACTATTATATATACTTCGTACGTGTCGTCCAGCTCGCAGTGAGGCCGCCGAGACCCACCCGGGCAGACTTACGCGAGAGCTTGGGCACGGCCCGGAAATTATGTCTCCCAACTACTAAGTGCGTCGATCACCGTAGCCGCCGTTCCTCCGTACACATTTCTGTTCGTTAAATCGTCAAAACAACATTATTTTTATTTTCTTCCGAACGTTTTTCTTCTTAAATCGTCACTGTGACAAACGTGTGTTCATGTCCAGTGTTTTATCATATTCGTATATTTCAGGATAAACGGCTGGTGAAATTATTTGTTGTTACGTACACGGGGGACAGGATAAATAGCCCGCGCAAAACGTATACTAACAATTAACGATACGTTTGTAAAAATAAAATAATATGAGTATATTGCTGGCAGCATCACAAATGTTGTGAATCTTATAACTTGTATAATACTATTCAATTTATTTTAAATGTCTAACCAAACATTCATTTTTGTATAAAGATAAACTTTTAATTATCTTGAAAAAGATAAGAGATGGTTGGTAGTGTAATCATCTAGATGAAGATAAAAGATATATAAAACCGAATTATCTAGATAAAATTAATAATTAATACGTTTATATCTAGGTAAAAAAGGAAAATTTCTTTAGTTCATAAAACCATAGATTAAGTATACAGTATATTTAATCTATGATAAAACTAAGTGCTAAAAGTATAGGATAATTTGATTTGGCATACATCTAAACTTCGAAACCATCAAGATTGGTCAAATTAATTATAAACCATATAAATTATTATTTAAATGTTTGATTTCCAAATTTCTAATACATATATTATTCATAATAATTTAAAAGTTGATTTTTGTTCAATAATTCAGGAACATGATCAGATACTGAGTAGAGCTTTTACTTTTTATTCGACGTAATCAATATTGCCGTATTACATAAATTCAAATATTTTTTACTAAAATTGTAAGAAAAACTGTTAAGTAGAACACAGAATATGAAATAAAATGTTATACTGAAGACGATAACATTCTCCATAAGCCATACGTCGAATAATAGGTAAGAACCGACTGTCATACAATACTAAATAGTGAATAGTAGAGCTCGGTCGTTATTGCACTACAAGTTTTATAAAATCATTCGCAATGAAAAAAACCCAAAATAGCACTTAAAAATTGCAATAAAAACATTTTTTTTTTTACCAATATTATTAAAAAAAAGTACTAACAAATTATTTTATGAAATGCATTAAGTAATATTATAAAGTAAATTTATTAGATAGGATTTAAACAAGAAGATTATAAAAAAAATACAAAATCAAATTCTCATCATTGAAAATCTGGTAATTTGCAATACAGTGCGATACTGAACCATAATATTCTGTATTATAAATTGAACATGCATTTCTCCCAACATTTTATTATTGTACAGTGATTACTGATAGTATACTTCCTGAAATAAATTGCATGTAAAACTATATTTTTATATATAAAATCATTGTTTATAAGATGAGAGTAACTCTATTATACCTATAAAGCCTACATAAATGGGCTATAATATAAGACATTATTTTTAGTGTAAATATTTTGAAAATATTTTGAAAAAATACATATCTTATAATACCAATAAAATATTATAATATTCTTGAAAGTTCGAATAATTAATTTGGGATAATAGCTCAGATAACCAACTTCCCATTTATCTGAATAAGATAAAAGATAAAAAATGTACTTATCTAGATGATTTATCTCGATACATTTATCTGTATAAAACACAACACTGCAAAATATGTTTATAAAATAATGTTTATTCGATCACGTCAAAGTGTTAGTTTGTATTGAACATTTTTTTTTTTTTTTTAGACATTATAAATAATGTTAATAAGGCTATATTTATATATTTATAGTCATGTAAGTTGAGGGATGTAATAGAATACGTGGCTTTTATGTAAATCCTTGTAAATTATGCATTTATATAATATTATATTACCATTTTATTTGCGAGTTGCAACGCGCAGGGTATACATTTACACAATCGCATATACAGAGTGATTCATTTACAGTGCTCACTCCCTTTTCTGGCCGTGAAAACGCATAAATTTATTTTTATTTTTTTAATGTATAATTACCATAAATGCTATGTTTTCCATACTTTTTTTTTATGCCACCTTAAGGGTGTTCTGTGGATTTATATATTTTGTTTTTTCAAACGGAAACACCATAATCCGTAGGGTCAACAAGCGGACTTTCGAAATTATTCAAGATTAATATTGCGCATAAAAATTGAAAAGTGTAAGGTCCGTGTTATTGAATCAGTAGCAATTGCATGTAATCACAAATTATATTATAGTATTAGGTGTTATAAGGATATTATCCTAAGTACATAAATATGAATAATTCAAAAATTACTTGTTCAAATTTTATTCCAATACATCAAAATTCAAAGAATTAAAACCTTAATAAAGAAAAAAACTTACCGCAATGAAAAAAAAAGTTTGTATCGCTACAGAACAACCTTAAGGAGGCATGAAAAAAAGTTATGAAAAACATAGCTTTTTTATGGTAACTTGAATACTAAAAAAACCCAAATTTTCCAAGTTTCTACCGTCAAAAAAGGAGTTTAGTCATTAATCACTCTGTATACCTGTACAATTGTCACCAGCTCATACGTTATTTTTCGAATTCAAGTAAAAACTATGATATATATTTTACTCTATTTATGGTGTCGGTGGTGGGTACAAACATAAGGACCCAATTATAAAGTTTTACGTAAGACAAGAAATGAATTAACTTTACCAACACTCTTGAAAATTATTTTTAATACTCTTAGACTTTTCATAAACCGTACGTACTCAAGTTATAATTGCTATTCGTATGTTTCTGGATAATATTTATAGTTTGTGATTATCTTAATGCTTAGAATAATGAAATGACGTAAATTGTATACATTTTTTATTGTTCTCAGAGGCATAAATATATAATTATAATGTAATTTAATAACTTATAAAATTCGTATAATTTGGTGTTAAAACCATTTTAAGGGACTAATATAGATTTTTTTTTTAAATTATCTATGTATGAAACCTGTACCCATTTTACAAAAAAAGTCAATTTTTCTCGCCCACTGAGTGGAATTCCGCATGGTGCGATCAGTCAATCAATCGGTATTATATCAAAATAATAAACTCGAATTTCAGTATTTGTTCGTTTTCTTCATTAAAAAACATACTTTATGAGTATTTATACGTATATATATAATATTACGTTAAGTGTATAGAAAATCAAAACAGTCTGCATTAACTTGTAAAATAAACGGTTCTAAAATATTGAATTATTCGTCAAGTATTATGGGTTTTATATTTTTAAAGGCAAGGGAAATATTTTTAATTAAAAATTACTGAAGCTTTACATAATAATATATAATATAACTTATTAGATAATAATATAAAAACTGTATGTTTAGTAGTTTTAAAATGATATACTTAATAATATTATAAAATATAAAACTTGTAATTAAAAATTTTTCTCCCCCGAAAACGTTTTTAGTAAATATTAAAAATACAATCAACTATGTTTGTATTAATTAGTTAAGTGGAACATAAAGGTATTTAAAAAAATGTACTTATACATTTTAAACTAGCGGCTTGGACAAATACAAATTTATCTAACTAATTTTGAGTAGTGCTCTTTTTTTATAGAAAGTTCCACACATTCTTCTTATAAGGGACATTCCGAATATTAGATTATTGTTGTCAGGTATTTACATCAAAGTTAGAGCACATTTCTCGGAATTGACAATACAGTTTAAAGAGTATTTTAGTTGAATGGAATTTACCAGCATTAAAGATTTCAATTGTTTCAACAAATTTTGGAGTCGGTGTTTTAAGAACCGTGAACTTTTTGGATATTTAACACGTATACTTATACACGTATTGCTTCGGTATACTTTTAGTAAAACACTATGAAGAGAAAATAAAACACTTTATTATACCAGAATCAGAAGCAAATCATTATGGATAACTTAATAAAAAGTAAGCTAGTTTTCCGTTTGAAATCGATAGTCCTGCAGTAGAGAAAATATTTATTAGTCTTAAAGAAATATTAATAAAATATTTATAATTTTTAATATAATGTCTCCCTTTATTAAAATGTAAAACACTGATGAAAAAATGTTCCTCTTTTATGTTGTTTTATTGATATTTACTCGTGGTTATTATTTCCATGTAATTTCTTTGAAAACGTTTATTTCTATATAGACAGCGTCGCGTGTTATTCATTTTACAGTTTATAAACATTTTTTTCTGATTCTTGGGCAATTAAATTAAAATTGTGATCATCCAAATTGAAAACTAATTAAAATCATCCGTATATAAGTTGAATCTTAAACAACCGACAACTTGCTTGTTATCTGTTATTTAGATAAAAAAACCTTTTTCGTTAGTTAATTTTAATTAATAATTATAAGATGGTCAAGGGGAAAAGAATTTTGATTTTCAGAAAACATTTGAATTTTATTTTCATACATCTGTTTGTTGTAATGGAGTTGCATTTCACTTTCAATTTCGGTCATCCCAAGAATTGATAAAAATGACATTCCTTTACAAATTGAAATTCTTGTGACGAATCAATGGTAGTATCATGAATTTCTGTCTGAAACCCGCTTTTTTTATGGAAAAAGGGTAATTGGTGTTACAGGCTAATAAGTAATCACCTTTGATGCTGATTCCTTCATTAAAAATTAAGTAATTCATGTTAATTTAAATTCACATTTTGTCGGGTTTTTTTCTATTTATTTTCACTCTATGCTTATTAAATAAAAACGAATAGAAATTAGCTATTTTTAAGAATAATTCATAAATAATATATTTTTATAATAATATTATTTGATGCTCGACTAGTTTCGGATAAGTCACTTTTCTCAGTCACTAGTACTAGCGAACGGGTGACCATCCTAGTATAGGAATGGCTATAACATGTGATTGATCCTTGAAAAAATAATATAGCCTTTGATGCTGACATTTCTTGACCAAAAAAAAATTATTTGAAGTAAATTAATTGTTTGAATATATTTAAATGTACTGCACCAATTATGACAATTTCGTATTTAATTATCAACTGTCAAGTTTAATTGCATATTCGTACTATCGTAGGAAAATAATAAACTGCTATTATAATGACATTTGTATTACATCAACTTGCATCTTTTATTTTATTTATTTCAAGTTAAACGAAGGAAGTACGCAATGAGTTTTTACGGAAACAAATCGGGTAGAAAATATTTTTCAGAAAATTAGTTTAGAAGTTATAACTCGGCGAAGAAGTACAATTTGATTATGACTCCCAATTCCATACTTACAATAAGATTAGCAATTTCTTAACGATTTATTCAAATCATAATTTAAAATGTATACAGTTTGCCCAGAATATTACTTGCTGGTGTACAATAAATAGAATCATTTAATACTACTGTAGAAACAACATTTTATAGAAATAGGATATTATTTTTTAATATTCTGATATAAATTTTCATCGCTGTTCCTCCTGAAATCGTGTAGGTCCATATTTTAATAGATTTATTAGAATATTTTCTATTTAACCAATTGTAATTATTATCTTCCTTGTTTTTATTCGTTATAGTTTTCAAATTGACTTACATATATATATATATAAGATTTAATTATTTAATTCAATGTTTTAAATAATATTTAATATGGATCTCTCTCTCTCTTTCTCACTCTCACTCTCTCTCTCACTCTCTCTCTCTCTCTTCCACACACACACAATATACAATTGGACATATATATGACAGACTATGCACACATGATACACGTATGCTCATTTCACTGTTCGAAGTAATTAATATTTGAAACATTTTTATTATTTATTTCTTACTACCTATCATCAATATTACATAGAAATAAATTACTATTCTGTTAATTATCTGTTATTCTGGGAATAACTTTAAGTGTTTTTATTTTATTTTTGAATTTACATGAAAAGGTATACATTTTAGAATAAACCGTATTTATTTGCCCTTTTTACATTATATATTTTATAAAATCCCACATACATAGAAATACAATTACAATCTAAATAAATCTGATCGATCCATCGTGAAAGTAGACCCTCGAGGACTTTAAAAGTGTCTAGGACTAAATACAACTTTTAAAAATACACCTGGGAGTTTAGTTTTGTAATAAAAAACTGTAATCCGAAATTGAAAACGAATTCCCAATGGTATTTTCAGATTGACAATCGACAATTGTATCATATTATGAGAAAATAACTGTAATCTAATGTAGGTACCTATCTATCTGACAAAAATGTGCATTTGTCATAAAGTAATAATGTGTTGGTTGGAGATTATTTGTTACAGAGTTCTTATCTTTCAACTATTAAAACATAGCAAAGTATGCCGCAAAGTATCGATTTGGACAAATACATATACGTATAAGAAAAAATTGATTAAATGCCTGCATTTCTATTGAGTCCACCCGAAGTCAGTGAACAGGAAAAACGAAAAATCCTCTCCCTCCGTTCATATTTCTTTTATTATTAGTTTTCTACGGATCTTGGAATATTTTCTTCTGTATATGTCCAGTTGCCGTATAGATATATACCACGAGTACGATATACCATATACTGTATAGCGCCGATAATAACGGCGTCGAAAAAATACCCCTAGGGGCTTTGCCCAAGTTATGTCTAGCGTATATAAAAATAAGCCCACAAGCCAGTATACAAACGGCTTATATACGTGTCTTATGTCTATGAGTGAATATAGTTATTTTATAATGAAAATAATTTTGTTTTTGAACCAAATGCATTTTTACTATATTATATTGTTTGTACGCTGTATTATATTGGGTATAATCAGGGATAAAGAGCTGCGCGAGTAGCAATAATACGTATACTGCTGTCATCGAATCCCAATATTTCATTATTATACGAGTGATTCGGGATGATAATATAATTATTGAAATTTTCATTTTTTGTTATTATACTCGTATAAACTTATTATTTACGGACATTTATCATACAAAATTAACCATAGCTTTAGTATTCACAATTATAATGGAAGCTGTTATTCTTGGTGATTCGAATTCGTACATTTCGTTTCTGTTCGTGTTGTAAAAAACCAATGAGAGTTTATTGATATTTACTAATTCAATTGTGGTATTCTTATTTTTCAACTAAAATTTAGATTTTTTAAATTTATACTCCAGTACGTTTAAAAACGCTTAAATATGCCTACATGAAATAAATTTTATCTTAGAAGACGTATTGATCTGAGACAATGTACATCATTTTGTTATCGTAAAAATAACTGTTTGTGAAATAATTTAACTGCGATCCATCTTCATGTAAATAACATTTTATTGACACATTCAAAAACTTCTCATTGTCAGATGAAAATAAAAAAGGTCGTATTTACCAATCGACTTTGTGTATACCCTCAAAATTACTTCACGTGTATCAAGTTTCAATCCGATAAATAGACCCTTTTTAATCAGCTGTCTGAGATAACAAACTCGTTCAGTTAACTGAGATCAGATGGTCGAAGACTTGAGAAACATGATATTGACATCATAATATCATATATTTATACTTTATAATATTATAGTATTATAGTGTATATTCGCAGGACAGAATCGCATATTTTTGACATTATTAGACAAAATGTATAAAATATTTCTCATAATTGCGCACTGTTTCGTTAAAATGCAATAAAATGGTTTTTAAGTACCCGTTAAAACTGTATATTGTTGTATATTGATAGAGGAGTATATTCATACATTTCAATGCCATAGAAAATATACGGGAGGTAATCATCTATTCTTAACGGAGTTTCGGAGTATTTTTTTACTATACGAAAGTACAAGTTCAAAAGAATTAAAAAAATTCATCGGGTCGTACGATTATACGTGAGAGTCTATAACTAATTAATTTTATAATAAACAAACTCACCCACGCTGTATTATATAATATGTCAAGGGATGATAGCTTGAACCTCGATTAATCGAATTTTTTTTTTCATCACCCTTCAGATATTAGTTGACTCAATTGTTAGTATGTGTAATATATATTATAAAATCAATGCTATCTATGGTATAACGTTAATTATTAATAATATATTTCATAAATGAAATACCGTATGTACGCTATAAATTATAAATCTCTTTACTCTACCATAAATGAGTTTAATTTTAGTGATTAATTATTCAAACTCAAAACAAACAACAGGTACTTATTAAATTTGTTGCAGTAGCGAAATTACTACGTATTACTATGTAATAGACTAAGCACTACTGCAATTACATTTGTAAATTGATAAAGGTTTAATGGATTAATTCGATGTAATATTTTCATTTTTGGATATATCCGTGCTTAAAGTAGTGGCCGAGGGAAGACGACCCGGAGCCATTCATTGCGAGTTCCGCATCTTCAAAACGTATATTATGTTCACAGTTTCGTTGTTCCGAACGTTTACCCTACGTTCACAATAGTTCCGAAACGTCCATACAAAAATGAAGAAACTGATTATATTATTCGACAAAGAAAGTATTATGTTAACCTTTTTTTTTCAACTATTGTGTTAAACAAGAAGAAAAATATATATTGAATATTTTAATGGTATATAGTGTACAATTATTTAATTTGTGAATTTTAAAATAATTGTATTATGATTAAAATAAATAAATACGAATTGTAACAAACTTATATACGGGTAGGTACCACATGGTAATTGTACTCGTATTGAATCATTTAATATTTCGCTTTAAACTTACAGAATATGCAAATTTAATAAAATCGTATCGCAGTATACTTATGAAATAATATTTTAAAACCATATACTAGTTATTAGTATGCATCATAACTTAATGCAAAATAGTTATAAGTTAATGATTTTGATAAATTATTTTGAATAAGCTAAGATGTGGTCACATTGACTCATTAAACTTCTTAATAATTTGTATAAAACCCTCCTCGAACCACGGGAGCGATGTAATGCATGACTGCATGAGGCACAGCATTAAACTGTGTGCTTATAAATTTTAATTTTAAACAGAATTAACGTATTATTTTATTTTAAATATTTATATCAATTATTTTCAGTATTACTGTATGTATATAATTTTATCGGATTTCTTAGTTCAATGCGTGTCACTATGAGGTTAATGATTTACAATACTGTTTACAATAATTATTTGAAAACAAATCAAAGTACGATCAAAATAATTAGAGTTTGTAAAACAATTGGTCTTTAGTTATCAATTGTCAGTTATTTTTCTGCTTAGTTCCTTCCGAACTAGAATATTGTCTTTTCATTTGGTACAATATTGTTCTAAAAGATACACAAAACATTAACATCTGTTGACAATTATTTCTCATTCGATTACTCAAATAATTGAATTAATTTATAGCCACCCGAACAGAATGGACAGGCCCTTATATTCTATGTTATTGATTATTATTTATTTTCATTCCGAAGCATCTGCCACGACTCATAATTCAACTTTATTATTTTTCGTCTACTTGTACATAAGTTTATTACATCGAATGTTCAGTAAACATATATTTTTGCTTGAAATTATTTATTTTACGAGTACACAGCATCCATATCTGAAAGACGAGCATTTATGGAAGGTGCGAATCGTCAGCGGCGGTGTAGAACTGGTAATATTGGTACATGTAATTATTACATTATGCCATTTTGCACATATTTGTGCATTCAACTATAATATATTTTAGTCGTATTTAATGTTCAGTAGTGAATAATAATAATAATAATAATAACAATAATTATAACAATAACGAATAATCATCATAACTCATAATAATATTCATGATAAATAGTTGTTGTAATTATAGTAATTTACCCAGTTTACGAGAGAAAGAGGTCGTTTTTATTTTACGAGACGTTTAGAGCACTGCCGTCCCGCTTTGCTGCCGATTAGCCGAAACGCTGACACGCGTGTATAATTTAATTTCCGAAACTTTATTTAACAATATATACATATCATCATATTATAAGGTCACGGCCGGCCAGCCATATAATCGGTGGAATGAGAGTCCCGAGTGGGCGCGCGCGATACCGATTCCTCCGACGATAGCGTACGTAATTCTCTGTACATAGCGCGTAGATTTCAAGAGCGCGGGGCCGGGTGGCGGTGAAGATGAGGTAAACAAGGACAAAAAAAAATAAAATAAAAATTTTTATCCTCTTTTGTGTACACCGTGTACGGCGTTTCCGCTGGATTGTTTCGAAGCATATTATAATATTATACAGTTATAAATCCCGAAGCTTTAACGAAAATGATATTATTTTAGCCGAGGAAAATAAACAAGTTTCTTTAAAAATATACTATCGAAATGCACGCACACACACACACACACAACTGTACTTAACCGTCTAACAAAACATATATTATGCTTTCTCGATTTGGCATACCGATATCGTTCAAAATCAAAGTTCATCTTTAAATCGAAATAACTTCTTACTATACTTATTATATAAATTGTCACATTTAAAGAATTCCTCATTCATAGACAATACTTGTAGCTTTTTTGAAATAATGAAAAGATTTAATATTTTAAACTGTAAATTTTTCAAATTATTATATAATATTATAGAATGTCGTGAAATTCTGGAGCGCATAAATTGTAGAACAACCCAAACTCGTTCGAGAAATAAATCAATATTTTATCCTTCGCCCATTAACTCAAGATATGTTTATGTTGAATACCTCGGCGACATCTGAATTCTGGACCAAAATGTGTGAAAAGTTGTGCGTACGTTAAATCTACTTCTGTATACTCATAGTTTTGAATACACACTAATGTTAGGGAAGAATGACTCAGACTTTTTCCGGTCAACAGTCTTGGTCATAGGACATTTTAAACTTTTGAAGTACCCATTCGTACGCTTAGGTAACGTACTGTTAATTCGCGTGGAGCTCCGACGAACGGAATCACGCGTTTCTACTACATCTACGTTTCGTCGTCGCACTGAAGTTTATTTTATTTGTTTCGACATCAGAATCGCGTCACCGTCGTCGCGTAGTTATCACGGGTGTCCCAGGGCCGTATTTGAGGGGGGGGGGGGCAAGTGTCCCTTGTTGCCCGGGGCGGCAAGTTCTTTAGCTTATTAGGGGGGTGGCAATTTTATATTGAAAATAAATATTATGGCGTATCTACTATCTGATAACAAAAAAAAAAAAAAATGTTTTTATTTATACTTCAGTCTTCAATACATTTATTGGAAAAACTATTTTGATAATTATTTTTTTTTGGTGGTTACGGGAGGGTGGCTAAAATATGTTGCCCCGGGGCGTAAAATGTCCAAATACGGCCATGGGGTGTCCAGGACCCGCGGCAAAGACGCAAAATAACGGGACTGCGGGAGCGTGCGCGCGTATTTTGCGTTGTTTGTCCCTAAGTGGCGGTGGGGAAAAAAAATAATCACCCTCCCCCCCGCGAACCGCACTTGGCACGTTATCGCGATCCGTCCACCGTCGCGCTCGTGACTTTGTCTCACGGTCCGCGCGACGGTAATACCGTGTGCGTTTGGGGCGCGCGTCACATCCCCCACAGCGAAACGCGCCCGCCGCAGGTGCACAAGTCGTCTGATGAGTTATGGCGCTCGGCGGCGGATTTCGACGCGACCTGCACGCGGCACTCTCGTACGGCTCGCTCGTCTCCGCCACAATAATACGTTATAAAATATGACAAGTCCCCCGCGCCCTCACCCGTGTGCACACAGTACTGCGATGTCGTATTGTCGTCGCGCACGGTTACCGCCACACACCACGTGGCCCACGACGGTCTGCGTACATGATGTGCCTACGCTACGCACATATTACCAGGGGTCACCAATTAATATTTTTGTAGGGCCGAATCGGGAATTTCGAAAATTTTCGGGGACCCTCAAAATAGCCAAACAGATATTTTTAACATATTGAAGCAAAAGTACAACTCAAATAAAAAATAGTAAATTGAAAAAAATAAAATGCAAATTAACAGCAATATTATAATACAAATAGAAGGTCGGGGTAAAATTAGTGGGAAAAATGGCAAGTAAGTTTGCTATCGAAGTTTATTCGTATTTTATTATCGGTTTTGGTGACCACTGCTATACACAGTGTCGCCCAGACTGGTGAACAAGTAATGCGACTGCATGTGCTCTTTAAAGGGGGTGGGTGTCTAGATCAACGGATGTCATAGAGAGATGACTCTGCTCGTGCAACAGAAATACTTACTAGTTACTTGATACTTTGAACTGAAAATGATATTGGAGTAAATAAATTAGGTATAATGATTAATTGTTTGGTAGCGGAAAATCTTAGTATCAACTGTTGTCATTCTGTGTTCAACTAGCAAGCAGTAGCAGCAAATGTGTTCTGTTTGTAGATATATCAATTTTAAATGTTAATTGCAATTTACAATTATTCAAATTTCTATTCTGTAAAATTGTTATTTAATGTTTTCCCACTTCCCAAGTACACCAATTTTAAAAGTTTAATATCATTTGATTCGTATTTAGAACTACCCAGGATAAAATATTGGTTTTTGGGTTAGATTTTAATATTTTATCAACAACGATTTACCGATGCTCTTGATGCCGATACTGTATGTAGCACGTAGTAGGTTAAGCTTGACTAGGCACTAAATAGGTGGGTGTAATTTTTTTTAACCGCATGTGCTCTCAAAATTCCTCTGGACGCCACTGATTATACACATATTGTACGCGTACGCTGCAGCGACTCCGACGGCGTGTAAAGCACTTTATCACTTGACGGACAGCACCGTTGTGTGGCATACAATTTTCGCGTGCAATATAATATGCAAATCTCGAGAAGGATTTCGTTTTAATGTTCAACGTGCAGTTGTGGTCGTCGACGAGTATTTACACGCATTATAACACACACACACACAACACCGTGTATAAAACAGGACCAAACTGCACCTAAATAATGCGCACGTCGTCTACCGACCGAGTTTAATAGATCGTTTGTCCGTCCCCTATTCCACCCCTATTACACACCACCACTGTATTATATACGCACACATAATATACATTAACGTGGTAATAGCTAGCACATATATGTATAGCTGTTATGACGTTATATACATGCCTTAGTTGTGGTTCTAATGGTCGCGGCCGAATCGGGTGACAAAACTAATATTTAATGACTGCGATGTACACGCAGCGGTGAGAGAAAGATGATGATACGGCGGTGGGGTAGGGGTAAAAAAAAATTATAACTCGTCCGGCTAGAGTCTAGCCGCTAGACGGTCGCGCGGTGGCTGCGCCCGACCCCTTTAAACGTAACCGCGCGCGTCTCTTGGTCGTATTATATATATATATATATATAAATACGTATATACTATATTACATACGTGCGCGCGCCAAAACTCGAAAACTTTTCCACTTATACCTACTCGTGAACGCACACTAGTCGGTCGTCGGATTTCGCGACCGTATAATATATCATCGTGTACTCTATACATGTTGTATTGTATACCACACCCACGCACGCGCACGTTCACGGTCGACTGCCACCGCCGTTAATTCATAAATACGCGCTCTCGCATTATAATGTTATTATACCAGCGCATTAGAACAGTGCGTTTGATGTGTTAAGTACACTGTGTATTTTACCTGTACGTCGTCGGAGCCGACACGACGTGTTATTTCGACAAGAAAAATACGAACAATTCGAAAAATATTACGTCGCCATGTTGAAATAAGTGTTTTTTTTCTCCTCTCATTCGATTGTAGTACATGCAAATAATAAAATATTTTTTTAAAAATCTAAATCCACGTTCGAGAAGTGTACAGGTACATCGAGAGCGTGATGCATTGCGTTACACGTTCGCTTTTCAACATACGAGTATTAATCGTGCATGATTTGTCGAATCGTTTTCAATTTTAACTATAACATTTTAATGATATGGTTCTATACTAAATAAGCTTGGTAGTACTGAAGAGTAGCGCGTATATACATGGTGTACAATGGTGGAAGTAACGAGAAATTTGCAGCTGGCAAATGTATACAAACTGATAGAAATAACAATAAATAATACTGTGTTATAATAAGGCTTTGATGATCTTTTGCGTATCATCTTTTGGGTATGATCGTTTTATGGTATTTGAATAATTTAATTTTGGAGCATGGTGTTAAGAGTTAGATGCTCAAAATTAAAATTCATAAATATAAATTATCAACTTTCTAGGTAGGTAATTGGGTAATTACTAATTAGTATATATACATATAAATTACGTTTTATGTCTTATAGGTTTCTAAACTTTTATAATGTCCAAGAGCTATTAATTTATTACGCTGTTTAAGAGGGGTTAAGAGAATAAATAGACTTGAGCAAAGTTCTGAAATTAAATTTAGATTGGTGGTTAACGAAGAGTTGTTTGATCGTTTTTATTACCTGTAGTATAGATAAATTGCACTTAAGGAAAGTTTAATTTAATTTACTCGTTTACTATTTACAACTTTCAGATCCATATAAATGCTATAATAATAATATATAATACTCAAAACAAAATAATTACAATAAACACTTAAAATCAACCTTACATTAGTAACTGAAATGTGTATAGTTGTTAGTTTAATTACATTAAGTAACTGAAATACGATATAATACGTTGGTTAAATTGTATTATAGATGTACTAATTTATTATACTTAAAAGGAATGGTAAAATCAATAATATTGTAAAACTTAATTTTTTTAATAGTATTATTTATTACACTGTTTAATTAAAATCAATGAAATAATATAATATATGTATATGATCTGTACTTACGATTTACGATATTTAATATTATATTTACGATTAGCAACGGTAAATCATTTCCAATAAACATTTACAGCGTGTATTGCATACATAAAACAAAAAGTAATATATAATTACCTAGCTAAAATGAGATGTACAAAAAGGAATGATAATGTGGAGGACACGGTAAGGAAATAAAAACAATGTGTAGAAAGACTAGAAACTTTATCTATATTCTATATTTTATCAAATGTACTAAAAGTGGTAGTGGTAGAAATATCCCATTTATAGCCAATATGTCAATCAATAACTAAGACATACTTAAGGATTTCAAAAAGTGCAATGAGTCAAGTGTTACCTTCTGGTTTAGCATCGAGCTGCTGAACAGCTTTGCAAGAGACTTCTTCGGTATGCAGTCTAGGGCTTAAAGATTACTTACAGCTTAATTTATGAATAGAATCAACGGTAAATAGAATTGGAGAGTCGTGAATAGAGTAGGTAAACAATGACAAAACCAGATGACGGGAGGACATTGATTGACATTTAGGAATACTAAGCTATATGTGATACCCGAATTTATAACCCAGTAAACCAAGTAATCGAAATTAGTCGGAAGTATATTAGGCCGTTATCAATTTCTTAAAATTTGTAGCTCGGAAATAAATATGTCCAATTTAAAAAAAATAATAGTAGCTATTATAAATTAATATTGTTTTTACTAAATTCATATTTATTTATTTATTTTTCCTATACTAAACATGCTGACTTTATTGTTTCTATTCCATATTTGCATAAGTATTCTAATAAGTAAGTGATCAAACATTTTCTTATTGGTTTAATGAGTATTAGTTAAATTGGCTTCGATTAGTCTAGCGTAACTTGTCATTTGTAATTTACAAAATTACTAATTGTATCAAAATAAAATAAACATAAAAAGCCCCGAGACGATATTTAACATTGTTTCTGAGTTATGTTTATCCTAACGCTTAAGAAAACTACTCAGAAAGTCGAAAACTGATCCGTGTGAAGAACCAACTGCTGTGTCCAGTTTTCGTTCTTAAAAGATCCTGTATAAAACTTTTATGAAGATTTACTATCCGAAAAAGTACACGTTTAAAAAAAAATACATGATTGTATACTTATATAATCTAAAATATGGTTTTATTTTATAGACGTTGAAAAATGTGGCATATATTAAATATTTAAAACCTTCCACGGAAAGAAAAACACCTTAAGTTTTCATAATATAGCAATTTGTTAGTTTGTTTTATTTAAAATATATTTCTTGAACAATAACTCGTAGAAAATTAGTATGACTTCTATAAAAATTATGGACTATTATAAAATATTATGATTATTAGGGTTGGACAAATTACTTTATCCTAATTGGGTCACTGACCGTATTGGGGGATTTTTTGTAGGTACCTATGCGCACTAGTTGAGTTCTACATGGTTTTCCGGTCGCGGTACCTACGCTATTTTTAATTTATTCGAACGACGACGTTGATTTGTGCTGCTGGACTTATAATTAGGTCAGAAAAATAACCATTTTAAATAATTAAAAATTTTATAATTTATTCTCCATTCAAAGAAGGGGTAGGTTTTTTTATTAGGAAATATATTATTATACGTCATAATACAAGAGAGATGGGTGGCGAGATACTGTAGTGGTGCCCAGAACTTTTAGAGAGTATACAGTAAACATACAGTTCTTTTTTTTTTTTTTTTTAATAAGAAAAATATATACAATCTGTATTATAAACATACAGTTATGCCAGAAAATAAGAACAATAATATATTCATACGTATATTATATACATATAAGTAACTACGCTTAATATTTTTGTGTAAACGATTCTTAAAATGTCTTCAATATTTTGTTCACATTTATTCAGCAGTCAGCACTCGATTCTTCGACTTTTTATTAATTTTTTTACATATTTTAAAGTTCTGTAAAAAATTTCAAAATTACAATTATTAAATGCTGTTTTTGTTTAACATAATTATGTTACAATTTTTTTTTTTCAAATTAATTCTTAGTAAATACAATGAATGTATCAGCTGCAAAGATCCATTTTTGGTAATCTTAATCAAACGTCTGTAATTTAATACAATTAAATCATTCGAGACATTTTCATGGTCGCAGAATGAAAAACTTATTATGGTCCTAAATTTTTCTTTATGGCTTACAGAATATTAATCCTATGCAAACCCTAGATTTATGTTACTATATAGTTATATAAATACTTATTATTATAAATATTATTATTATAAGCTTAAATAATTATGAATTATAATTACTAAAATAAATATCTTGGTTTAAGTTATAATACCAATTATTATGGTGTATAGTTTGAAATAAATATGATGTTCTTTGATAATAAAAATATATTTAAACCTGAGAGGATTATTAATGGTTAGTTATAACTTATAACTTTATAAGACTTAATACATTTTTATTATTTACCTGTACTTACACAATCTACAATTACTACCAATTAAACTGTAAATATATATTTGATAAATTAAGTACGATTTGAAACATTTACACCTAATGAATTAAAATTAATACATTTTACGTATTTAATTACAAACCTGTTCCTTAATTTTTTGACAAGAAATTTCAAATTGCAGACTTTTCATTAGATGTATTTAAAAATTACTTGATATTTTATTTTAATATTGGAAATATCTGAGACAATAAATGCATAATGAATATTTTATTCAAATGTAAGTAATAAAAAAATCAATTTGCGAGATAATACATTATTCTTATTAATATTTCAAATATATTATATGTTACAATTGGACGTATCAACTATAAATAAGCTCGATAATTAAGTTTTTATATTTTTAAATAATTATGTATTTATAAAGTTCTTAGACAAAATTGCGAAAATTACTAACGAATAAATAATAAATAATACTAGTTATTAAAAATACAATTATGTGCTTCATTTCAATAATTATTGTGACCACAAATTTTCAACCATCTTATATTATCAATAAATAATGCATTTAAGTTGATATTATAATGATATGATAAAAAATTATAAAAACATAATTTTCTGAGTTAAATATTTGAAAATAAAAAAAAAACGAAAAATAATAAGCTTATGAATATGAATATAATATTCTAGGATTGGGCTTGAAAAAAATAAAAATATATCTCATACATTTATTGATGTGTTTCTTTTTTTATTTTTATTTATGATATCTCTATTTAACCCTATTTAAGGTTATTTTTATTGATACTATCGAAAATATTTTCTAAATTATGGTTCAACATTTTGACGATCAATAGTATGTACATTGTACTCACAGTAAGTTCAGTTACACACAAAATCAAATATCTTCTAGCGTATCACCGTGTTCATTTATTGCATTAAATCTCTACATAAATATAATAGTTTATAATGTCGTGTATACGATTTTAATGGTCTTTTTTTTTGAGAGAGAGAGAGAGAGTTTTTTGTAATCCAGGATCATAATATATGCGTCCCTCGTTATTTTTTTGTGGTACCTACTCCTTGATTATTTAACCACATAATTACAGATAATACTTTAAGTTTCCTTTTTTTTTTGTGATATATACCTGCCATTTAAATATACATTGCATAGAATACATATTGCAGGGGTTATCCAATTTACCGCAAATGTATGTATTCTTCAGTTTTATTGAAACTTTGATTTGTTGTTTGTATTACGTCTGCCACATAGTGCGTAGAATTGAATAAGATCTTATCCGGATTAATGGTTTGACATTCATAAACAAAAAAACATTTTATGTGCAGAAATGTTGAGTATAATTTTCATACCTACATATTCAGTGAGTAGTATAATAAACGATGTATAATATATATTACACCTATATACGTGTTGTATTATTATTATTATTATTGTTATATATTATAAATTATCATGGGTCATCTGTTAAAAGGATTTCGTCTTGTTTATATTATTATATGTAATTTATTTTCCTGTGACTTGCTGAAGTATAATACTTTGAAACACATACGTGCGTTAAAACTATTCTCAAATATTATACGATGCTGGAGATAACGTTAAAGATTATAATTAGTAAAAGTAGCGTCTAACGAAAAATAAACATTAATTTATGAATGTCTACGTTAAATTCATTGTTTGTCTGTCAGCTGGAATTGATGTGTCAAGTGTGCCAAAAAATTCTTTGACTAACCGTAAACAGCTGAAAATAAAATATATATTATTTTTTTTCAATGTCTGGGTGTCATTAGACGTCTACCGTATACGTCTTAATCTGTTTTAAACACTCATATATGACTAAATAATTCTATTTTAGTTCTGACTCTAGAACAAGTTGAAAAATATTTGTTTCTTTATGGCTCATAATTATAACATGCGGGTTAATTTTAAAATACACTTTGAATATTTAAATATAAATCTAATAAATATTATGATATATTTTTTTTATTATTTAAAATATAGGAATTATTACAAATATATTATGTTCATAAAAGGTTTTATCAAAATAACACTTTAAATGTGTATAGTAATTAATATATTTGCGAAGAATAGATAGAATTGAATAAAAAACTACTTATGTTTTCTTTCAATATTTTGTTATTAAAATTTACGTTTCTTACTTTATGCAAATAAAGGCATTCCTAACATAATCACGCAAAAACGAAATTTCGAATAGATTATGCTATGAAAATGTAAATTAATTGTATTCACTTAAAAATGTTATTAAAACGTTGTGGTTTCTTTTTATATTTAAAATAACTTCGGTTAGCGGAGTATGTACTATGTATATATATATATATTGTTGTTGTTTAATGATAACGAATGATCAGAGCCGTAGATAACCATTCCTGGGAGAGAGATTTTAATTAAGTATTTTTAGTAATTAAATATTTGTTTTGCTTAACTTCACCTGCACCATATATAATATTATCGGTAGTTTGTTTTCTAAACGTATAATTTTTCGTACAAGCCCTCTTCGATTAAAACCGTTATTTGTACAGGACTACTAATTTCATCCGAAACACGTTTGTACGGACCAACATATTTTCAGTGGAGCTGTGTTACAGTCACGTCCCGTTTTCTTACGCACCGATATTCGCTCCTATACATTGTTTTATACACGATATTATAGAGTGCGATTCTGAAATATTGCGTTATGTGATTAACATATTATTACGTAGCATGGGCGCATAGTGATATCTGATTTTTCCAAGACAATGCGTATAATTAATATTCACGGTGTTCAACGATTCGCATAGTTATTAAAGTACGATCAAACAAAAAAAAAAAACGAAATATCGCATAAAGGCAGAGAGTGATAGAGAGTGACGAGCCAGTGGTTCTCAACCTTTTCTGAGTCATGGACCCCTTAAAGGTATAAAGTATAGCCTCAGACCCCTTCACCCCTTCAAATAGAAAAACCTTTAATTTCGGTTAAAATGTTAACATTTTTATGTTAATTTCAAACAGCGTTACCGTCATTATCTAACTACTCCACAAATTAGAGATTGTTTGTAGCCAAATAATACTTGTAAACTGTAATTTTCATGTTATTCGAATAATAATTTCAGAGCCATTTCGCGGACCCCCAAGTTACCATCTACGGACCCCCGGTTAAGAAACCCCGGTTTATACTTACCTGCGCAAATGCACGACCGGGGGGGGGGGGGGGGGCGTATGACTCTCATTAGTCGCACGTGGACACGGTATGAATACGCCTGCGACGATAACGATAGTAATAATTATTAAAATTGCACGCGTCTGTTCGTCAAACAACTGAAAACCTGCGATAAGCACCACCACCCTCTCGCTGCTCTCCGCGGAACGGTCTTTGTGGTCCGTACCGGTATTATAATAATATCACGCATTATAATAGTCGCGTCGTAATCATTACACACAGCGCCTACCTGCGATGCTATTATTACAGCCATTACGGGGCTAAAGGGCTCCGGCTCGTCTCGTTTGCAGTCGCGCGTGCTTTGTGTATGCACAGTCACAACTGACGCGCGCGCGATGCGTCCGAACGAACAAAACGTTTAGTGTAACGTTATGACGTGTTCATAGTGTTTATACATATTATAATGTGTGTGTTTAAGCCCCGTGTACACCACCGTGTTATTACGCCTCTCAGAATATCCTATAATCGAGTTGAACGTGAGATCGTCGAGATTCTGGGACGTTTTCACGTTAGCGAAAAGTTACGAACACACGTCGTTTGAAGTGGCGCAACGTGTGGTAACCATACAAGTTATTAGGGTAGTGGCTGACTGAAAATATTCGTTTTGCGATCGGCTAAGTGCCTTTACTCGGCTTTTTGTTTTCCATGGTGGAGTTTTAAATAATTTACGAGCATTTGCTAACACACTTTCGCTCGTGATGCGTTGACATAGGGCGTTTTATGTGCATTTATATTTCGTATGATTTATTTAGCATAATATTGTTATTATTATTACATATCATTTTACGCTTCAAGGTGCAATTTCAAAATCTGAATTCAAAGTCTCTCCCAAGTATTTTAAGTCTTCAAATACAGCCCTCCATGTAGCCCTTTTGAGTAGGTCGTATGTAACATATTTATACAACTCAAATGTGAGCCATCGATTTTTTATGAACGATGAAAATATTTGTAATATTATGCATACATTTTTATTATTACGATTTTCGTAGGAAACGAATATAAGTGTAATACACGAACGAATGCTATAATAGTAATAGAAATTATATTAGTTATTATAATAATGATATACCAGAAGGTATAACATCTGTAAAAGTCACACGAATAAAACTTATACTACTGCATACTGTCGTATACCTCACTTTCGTGGGTATCGCTCTATCTTCTCTTTAATAATCAAAGCTAATAGATATTAGTTTAATTATTAAGAGTTGATGGGTTTTCAAAATAAAACAATAATCCACACCAAAAGGCCAATTTTAATTAAAACAAAAATTAAAGCGTGGCGTCTTAGTCTCTGCACATACGTGCTTCAACCGAAACACACACACTCTGCCCCGGTCTCGTCCGACCGGCTGTCTTAAATATTAATTTACAACATGCTACCTCAGCTCATTTGCTTCACTGGCCAATCCTACTAATTTTTATAATAATTAAATGTTGGCCTAGTTGGCACATACAACAATATGTGAACGGACAAAATCGAAAATGCGTTACGTACGAATAATATTAATACTATAATAGTCGGAGTGCTCTTTCGGACTACACAAAATTAAAAAAATAAATAAAAACAAAACCATTGAACGAAATTAATTCGTTGTAAAAAAAAAGCAAAAGTTTAAATATTAATCCCGGAGGGGATAAAATAAAAAAAAAAAATAGTAATCGTGAATAAGCCTTTTTCGAGCGTTTATATTTGGAATAATTTGTGAGCGGTCGTGTTGTTATTGGACTTCGTGCAGACCAATTGCATGATCGCTGGGCACGTTTTTATTGCGTAATTACAACCGATTATATTATTATTATTATATTGTACAAAATGTTTACGCAAACGACATTTTTAGTCGAAACGTTTTGCATCGTTTTTCCGTCAAACCCGATCGTCTAGCTGTGTATGTAGTATTGTTACTGTACGCGCACGTAATCAATTAATTAAACATGTATGGTGTATAATACATACTATAAAACGTAGTGTAGACATTTTAATTTTTTTTTATACGAACGCGCACGCATATACATTTATAAATATATACAAATATGTACAGGGTGATTTTTTATATTTGTGTTATGCATTTTTTCGAATTCTGATTTTCGGAAAATGTATATTTTTCCAATACATAGCCTTTATAGAGGTACACCTCTTAAGGTGTATGCTAAAGCTACATCATATTTTGTTTTTTATTGTAGCAATACCGTTTTTTCACGCAAATAATTATTACGTTTGTGTTTCTCGAATTCTGAATTGTGATTGTATTATGGTCGACATTGGGACGAGTACTTTCGGAGTAATTAATATTTATCTATGACGCACTTGATTTAAATTCTTTGAATCATACAACAAAATTATCGATGATAATATAATGTTATCAATTGTAATTTTATGTAATCTCTATTGGCCACTGTCTCGAGGTACCGCGGAGCTAATGCTTATCACGGACCACTCGGTATACCTAAGATAGATATCGGAATGCACTAACTGTTTAACAGTTTCAATGTACGCAACATTAAATTTTAATTACTGCGAAAGTACCAGTCCAAATATTGAGAAATATAGTGATGAAAAAGGAACTGAATAATTACTTGCATTAAAAAAATGACGTTCCCATTTGAAAATAAACGATAGTCGTTATTGCCGTACAATGCACGCGGACACCTAATGCGACGGATATATACAGGAATCTTAAATAAATAAGTCTTTGTGTTGAAAAGTAAATATCCTACAGTTTAGACGTATATATACGTGTTCATAGATCAGAATTCGAAGGAAACGAACGGTTTGAGCATGAAAAACGGGTGAGCATGGTTAAAAAATCACCCGGTACACGGTGTGAGGCAAAAGGGTGCACGTCGCCGTCACCGGGTGTGGAGGACGTGGTGTTCCCGAGCGTATTGGGTCGGCGGCCGTGTAATTGTTTCCTAATAATAGCGCGCGCGTTTCGGTTTTAATGTCCGGACGAGCGCATGTAAAATGTGACCGGCGAGTATTAATTTCCACGTGATTAACGACCTTTGCGTGGTGGTCCGCAGACACCCTACCGACCAGCCCTGATGCCGCTCGAAAATGAATAGCCATATCTCACGCGCGCCGATCGAGCTACAGCTTTGCCGCCGACAGGTCTGACCGACGTCCGACGCACACACACTCCCATAAGTACACATACGTACACGCATACAAGTACACGCACGCACACATGCAATGTAACGATGCTTATATTAGAATTGGTCAGTTTTGTATCAATAATGTACGTAGGCGTATGTAGGGAGATCGAGCATTTACAAAGAATTCAATTTTACGGAATTTCATCATCCCCCTCGGCATTTAATTAAATTACTGTTACGATGGCTAGGCAAATGTTAAAAATGGAACATTCCTAAACCGTGGAACCCATGTTTTCTTATTAATTATGTAATTAAATACACAGTGCTATTATCCTGATTAAAATATAAATATACGAGTAGATCGAACCATATAAAAATAAAAAATCCAGAGTTTTTCGGTGTTTTCACCTGTGAAAAGTTAAGTACGCGCTTTGTTGTACGGACCCGTCTATCTTTATTGAACACCGTAAAACGAATATTATACAATTAATACAGGATAAAAATAAATAATTAAGGAGATTATATTGTTTCAAATATTATGAAACATTTTTGTTATATTTTGCGTGGCTCGTAATAGGCATTTAGTTCAACGACTAGACATTTAATTGTATCCCTCTGGGCGTTTAGTAATGTTGCAGACAAATCAAATTCTTTGACCATTTGCCTGGGCATTTAGTAAAATGTCTGATTTCACTATGATTTGTCTACAAAATGTGCAAACAATTGACCTTAAGGCGTGCACGCGTATCTGTAGATTATCATGTTGGATAATAACATATGTAAAGGACCATCGACGAGTATAAGAGAGCACACGTCGAGTAACTCTTGGGTTTGTACACGAACGAGTTTACGGCTATATGTGTACGAAGTACCTACTCATCGTCATAACATTGACCGGAGTTCTAGTACTTGTAGTTTAAATATGTATAATTAAGTGAGTAAAGGGTATAATAATGTCATTCTTAACACTTTGCTTTGTTTCACTTGTACCTTAAGCTCTGCACACGTTACTTATAAGTTATAACAATACGCACTCACACGCGTACCCGCACTTGGGCTCCGGAAAATTCCATTTCGGTGGAGCCCATTGACTGAGAGTAATTGCGAGTGAAAAACGAACTTTTTCTTTCTTTCCGTTAAGCTTGACGGACCTGCTGCTCAGGATTGTTTAACCTTGCGGGTGCAACTATACATTTGTTATTATACCTTATACTATGTGTACTCGCCACGTGGTGTAAATCAATTACAAGAAGAATAAACGTGTCCCGTGGTCATTTATATATATATATAATATGTTATGGTGAATATGTGTAGTATACCTATACGCTGGTTCTGAAATGTAACATTTTTTTTTTTAGGGTTTTTGAACATTTACCTGGTTTTCATTACTCGAAAGTAGTAGACCAACGCTATGAACACAATTCATTGCGAATTTAAAACATAAATATAAGGTTCATGAGGTAGTGCCAATATTAAGTTTTCACTTTTTGTTTTGCACAGATTCGTCTATTTAGATTTTATAATTTTATACGACATTTCCTACTTATGTGATTACAGAATATACGTAAAAGCTATAGGGCTAAATCACGTTTTAGTTTTTTTTAAAACTATACTATGAATCCTATCATACAACCAGAAATATGTTGTGAACTTGTCTTAAGAAGTTGAATGCTTTTATTTATTTATATTTTCTTGCGTTCACTAATTATTTATAATTAATAACCGGTCTGCGCGGTTAGATAAAATATACTTCAATAATATTATTACAGTCTTCTGAATATTACTACTAACTAAAATATTTTTTTATTTCTTTTCATTTTCCCACTATATTAGGGTTTGATAATAAACAATGTTATATTATATTGTTCTAAAATTCTAACATAATGTATAAAGTTTACGAAGAACGATATAATGAAGTTGGCCCTTGATCCTTCGTCCTTATAATCTGCAACATAATAATATAATAATATGTAGACTGAAGGTCGACGAAAATTGTCTACAATCCAATCTAACGTGATGTATATTATGTACTCGTGTACTATATTGTGCTTTATATAATATAACAATAATATAGAGCGGAATAAAACACTTTTTTATCATGAAAACTTGGCACGTATTTCTTTTCCCGTAACGAATGCCCAAGAGCTCGTGTTCATATACTGTTTTACCCCTATGTTTTTTACACCATGTTACACAGGATAATAATTGTATTATTGCAGGCCAATATACCAATAGCAGCTGTAGTAATTTTGGAAGATAATTTTAAAAGCAGAACTGTACACCTATCTAATTTTAACAAACATATTTTCAATCTTACGGCTTCTTGAGCTTAAGTTTAAGTGTTCGTTGCAGTTTGCAAAATATAGAAATATCAAAAGCTAAAAAGAAATAATTTATCACTTTATTATTTCAAGAATAAGAAAAGAGTTTTTTAAAAATAAATAGTACCTAGTAAATTTTCATACAGTGTACACATTTCTATACATATTTAAACAGTTGAACTTCGTTTTTTATAAATCAATCGTAGTCAAAATGTTCAGAAAAATGTTCGTTATGCTTTATAAATGAAAACAAGCCGGCGAAATATTGGTTGGATTATAATTAATATAAATATTTAAACAACAATACACTTTAGATTCAAAACACAATTATTCCAAACAGATGTCATGTAAAATATTTATGAAAATAATCAGCTTATTCAATATTAATTAACATATGTATTTATATTTTAAACAAAAACCCAAAATTACTATTCTTATATAATTAGACGAATTTATTTGGATGCGAATAATTAATTTCAAGTTATGGTTTTAGTATTTCCTTTTAATCGAAAAAATATGTAAATAATCGAAAAATGACCTGTTCAAAGTACCATCTGTGTCAAATTCTCCTTCCAAAAAGTTGCTGCGTGAAACTTTTGTTGTAGATTTACCACTCGAAAGTTTGATTACAGAATAAGAAGAAAACATAATTGTAAAACCCAATACATTCCTTGGCTTGCTCAGAATCCAAAGTAGTGGTTGCGATTTAAAATTGGAAAGTTGGTACTAATTAAATACATAAGAGGAGGCTAGGGTTAATAATATGTTAATTATAAAGTTTAGTTTATGCAAATGGTTTTATAATAAAAGATGGATAGTTATTTAGAATTTTTTAAATACTTCTTGGCTAAAATATCGCATTGTTTACAATTAACATCAAAAACAAAAGAAAATCCATGGTTTTTATTATTACTATAATGCTATTACGATCCAATATTTACCGTATTCTCTTTATTTCTATATATTATTCAAATGCGTAACTCATTGTTTAATTTGTAAAGCATGACGATATTTTTTTTTGTAATCGCGTGTACTGTATACAAATTAAAACCTTCTTCTTTTGATATTTTACTTGATATTTAAAAAAAATACTTTACATAACTCCCGTCTCCATGTTCCATGTTATTTTATGCATATCCTAATAATGATTTATATGTTAATTAATTCATCCCTCTTATTTATATAAATTCAACTTATTCAATTTAAAGTTTGTATAAATTAAATGGAAATCACAATGTTTATCAAATGGAAACAAAAATAAATCGTACTTTTAGTTTAACTGTTGTTAATTTTATTAAAGTGAAGTTAATCATCTGTACGAACCAATGCACTCAGAAATGAAAAAAAAAATTTCAATTAAGAATAATATTCATTTATTTGGTTTTTTCGAAAAAAAAAGAACATTCATATCTATAAGACAACTACTTTAAAAAAATAAATTCCATCAATTTAAATCTCCCCTATTTACTTTATTATTTATATTAACGTTTGCATAATAATATTTGACTGATGTTGATAAGTCACTTAATAAAATCTGATCAAAGAATTCTGTTACACTGTTATTAAAGTATCATATTGCAAAGTTCTGATATTATATGAATTCATATTTTTTACTTTCATTTTATTTCCAAGTACATGGATGAACATCAATTTTTACTTTTCCCCTGTAAATGCTTTTTTCTATGTTTTAATGTTTTGTGTTAGCTTATAAAGTTATCTCAATATTTTTATACGAATTTCGATACTTATAGATCGAAAAAAGTTTAAGAGAATACGACGCATTTCCGATACAATAAAACAACTGCTAAAATAAACTGATAGTCTTGTATATGGCACTTATATGTTTGTTTTATCATCGATGATAAATTAAGTATGTACTATAGTAGATAATTATTGATGTATGAAATATTTAGAGGTCATTTTCTATACGAATGAAGTAAGAGCATTTTAAGTCCTAACCGACTTAGTTTTTTCAAAGATAGTTGGTCAAAATATATACGGTAGTGAATTTTTTCATTTAACTCAAATAATTAATTGTTTGGCGATAAAATTGTTTTTTAATTCACATTTTAATAAAGCTTCAATTTAAATAAATATAAATAAATTTAATAAAGCTTCAGTTAAAACAAATATATATAATAAATACATTTATTATATACCTATAAATTCAATTTTATATTTTATATTTTAATAAATATAAAATACTTTTCTTCACATTTGAAATTTGTTTTATTATTTATATTGCTTTAAATTGTAACCCTAATAATAACCATTATGAGTCATTAGTTATTACCAATATATTTTATGTTATAAAAAATGTACATTTTGATTAAAAGATATTTAATAACTAGAAAGTGTCAAATTCGTAACTTCTTGTTTTTATTAATTAATAATTTTTGTTTTTTCTTTAATTTTTAAGTACTTAATTGTTAATTTGTTTACTTTTGTTTACTTTTGTTCTATCGTTCTTTCACAAGAACTGTACACTCTCACGAGTAGATTCTTAAATTATTTCTTGACAATATAGTAAAAGCTTTTCAAACTACTCGACATAATTTTATTATCGTTATTTTCGATCATGCCATAATATAAGAAGTTAATATAGTTTTTTGGAAAATAATTTTACTTTCTGGGTCATGAATTTAAAAACTATTCTTCGATCGATAGTTTATGTTAAATCTGCTCTCACTATTATTATACATATATTTTTCAATTATAAGTTTTAATGACTAGTTTAACTAGTTTTCAATACAAAATTGTTTTTAAAAATAATTATTCCTCGTATTGTTGTCGAACTAAATATTATTCAAATCCAAACACCAAGTATTACTATAGATAAAAAAGTATTATTTATTTCATGTAGTATTTTAAAACAGTATTATTGTAAAACATACATTAGTGATAACGAGAATATATCCCTTAAAGCACTTATTGTATTCTCAGCAATAGTTTTTACAGTCATAAATAGATTTTCTCCTTCTTATAACTAATAAAAAAAAAACATGATTGAAATAGTAAGAAAACTATAGTGTTGGTTACGTACAATAATACGTTTTCATAGATCTAGGGTTTTCTGACTGCTTTATTATGTTTAGAATTACATTTTATCCAAGAACGTAGTAAAAAATAACTTAATCATGATTGTATTACATATATAATAAATATTCATATTTTAATACGGAGAAAAACCTACATCGAGTCATTATTTTTAAGATTTAAGTTTGACCGTACAGCGATAATGTTAGGTGTTAGTTATAACATTTATTTATCCCCGTTAGGATTGTGTACATATTGCTTTTACAAAACATCAGCTCTACTATACGATGGGAAAAACTTCTTGAGTTGTTAATAATTGTTATTGACAGTATATAATATATATAGGTATATCTATGGCATGACCGTTTTCGTAGTGAACGAATGGCGTTCAGAAAAATAATAAGTTTCACGCTAAGGCATTATATTTTCGCTCCCAAGCGTTTGACATAATCAAAGTTATCGCTTACTTCGCTTGAGGTGTACGTCCAAAACACGTCGTATTAACGTTCACTATATTATCAACAGAGAGAGAATGTGATGAACTACCGAACCCAGAGCACGGCGTGGTGCAAATGACCGGAAGGCTGTTTAACGACAAAGCTACTTACAGCTGTGAAATCGGATACCAACTGATTGGACGAGATCATAGAACTTGTCGTGCCACGGGTTCTTGGTCCGGTGCGGAACCATTTTGCAAACAAAGTGGTCAGTATATATAATAAGATTTTACTTACTCGGCATTAGGATAATCAACTGTAAAATTTGAACTCGTTGATATTTTAAGAGCAATACGATTTGTAACTTAAATTGCTAAAATATTAACTTTTTTCCAATAATCTAATATTGCAACTATTAGTAGGTATCCTGTTTTATTTGTTCAAATTAGATTTAATAATGTTGTAATTACATAGGTACATTAATCGTATGAAAATAATTACGTTTATCACGATTTCTATCTTCTTCTTGTGCGCCATGGTATTTTTTTAACTTCTTTAAATTTTTCAAACGAGTTTAGCTACTATGTTACATTTTTGTATGGAAAAGTTTACTGTAACCTGACTTAAAGTATTATTATATTAAAAAAAAACATACAAAATTAGCAAAAGAGAACCATGTTTTATTCAAACTCCTTGCAATTTAAAATTGTTAAGCCACTTTAATTGAAATGCACGTTTGTAGTTTCCGGTATTTTCAATTAAAAAATTATACTCAGAATCGAGGGCTCATGCATTCGGTAAATAAATTATTTTTTCTTATAATTACTAAAAACACGCTCCTATATCAAACATAATCTAAAGAATGTTGTAGTATGGAAACATAGTTGTTGTGCTTTATTTTATTTCTGATGTACGCATGTCTCATCCATATTGAAAACCATTAATCGTAAACTTTTTAAACAACTTACTGCCTACTGGTAAGTTCTACAATATCATCATTATAACGATAAAATGTCATATCAAACCGTAGTAAATACTATCCTCTTTGTTGTAATATTGGCTTATGTATTATAAAAAATATAAATGTTTTTTACCATTATAATATTTGTGTAATAGTTTGAAACGATTGACTGCATACCTGTCACTAACTCGCGGTTATGTCACACGAACTAAACTTATCAAAACTATAATTTATCAAAAATAAATTTTCGTGTCGATGTGAATTGTGAAGTATTTAATAGATGTATAGAACCCAAATAAATAGAGTTTATTTCAGTTGTTATTGTACTTTATATGATAACATTGAAGGCCCTACCATGTCGATACTATCTTCCGGGTATACATTTTTGTTAAAAATATAAAAACGTTGGAAGTTTATTTGCTAGAATATTTCGTATTGACTAAGTTTAGTTTTTGACGCCCTATACATCGGTCGTTGGATACGGAATACTGTTTCAATATTATTACTTATTACAAACGTAATTATTAAGATTTCAATTAAATGGAAGCACAAAATCAGTTTCTACAAAACAGCCAAACGATCAACCTGATAGAAGTCTTATAATTACTAGTGATCTTTGAGTCGGAAGTTTAACCTTATTAAAGAGTAAGGAGTTCGCACTTCCGCTTATGAACATGATTTTAGGAATATAATATTGCCATCAGTTACTACATATGAAAATTGTTCCTGCTAATTAAATATAATAGGTATTACGTCATAACATGGGCAAGCATGAAATAAGAAGCTATAAGAGAGGCGTCTTTCGTGAAACCCAACTAATGTCAAACTGTCAAAGCCATGGTTCTTTATTTAATATTATAAAAACTGTCTTGATACAAAAATTATTAAACTATCTTTGACACACTGCCATGGATAGTTTACCCCACACGTTCAAGGTGTAATGTAGTTATTACTTTTTCGTAAAGATGGCAATAATTGTTTTTTTTTTTTTTATCATATAATATTACTATCTCAATTAAAATAATACAAATACAAATCTACCGAGAGATACTAGAGAAGCTGATTACTATAGAATTACTATATGTATAATATACGAGCTGAATATTACCCGTGACTCGCATGGAACAGTCTTGGCCGAGACCAACAATTACGAACACAACAAAAAAAAATGAGCTGTCGAGTTGCCGTTCTCAAGTGATGATCTTCCACACATGCGGCAATCAATTATAGAATATACGTATAATTAACACGTCGCTACCGCGTCCGTTTAAATTGTTGTTACATTAGTTTAAAATATTTAAATTTCAGTAAAAAGTATTTTTAACGCTACACTAAATCTAATCACACAGTCAAATAAAACGGTAATGTTGTCACTATGGTAATATAATTGAAAATTTTATTATTTTTGTAATTTGCACCAATATCCGGGAAAACTCTCGTGGTCAATTCTTCATTCGACGATGTGAATTGACAAATATTATGTGGAAGTGTGGAATATTTCCGTTGCCAATGTCAAATAATTACTTAAAAAATACTTTCACCACTTCATCACTTTGTAGAGCGACTCGCATATTCATTGATAACTTTAAATTTTCCACTCCCGTCTAAAATATCAATGAATTTATTGTTGTTATAGAAACGTCACAATTTTTTTATTGTGTTATATTACAGATGGTCGTTATCTTTAGAAATTTGCATTGCTATCTCTTTTTTTCACCCATGTTACCAAGGTGATCTCCGAATCAACAAATACATTTTATTATTTTTTTCCAAAATCAGGATATTTTTTTTTGTTTTTTTCCATTTCAATCCTTTAAAATCAAAATTTTTCAAAATCATTTCCTATTGCTTGCCTAGACCATGATAAAAAAATACTTTAAAAATATCAAGTCGCTAGCTATCACAGTTTAGGCTATGCGTTGATTATAAATCAATCAGTCAGTCAGTCAGTCAGAACTTCTTATTTTATATATTTATTCATTAGTACTATTCTTATCGAAAACATAATTTAACTAAAAATAATTATGAGTTGGTATTTTGATATAACATAAAACAATAAATACATTTACATTTTAAGTTTAAACATTAATTTATTTTTGTAAATAATTGATATAATATAATTATCTCATCAAAATGTCGATGTTCAACACCTGAGCCAATGTGTACCGGGTACCCTTTATGTAAATAAGGAAATTTGTTAAGGAGGAAAATGGAAATTATTAATCATTCGTATTGATTATTCAAATTATCTGAATTTGGATCAATAATATATTCGCGTTTCTATCCTAAATATTCTACTTTAACATTTTAAATATAATACTATCTCTCATTTACCTATTGTAAAACATTTTTCATATGAACAACTGTTGCATATAGTAGCCAGTAGGTATATGAATTTACAAATAGTTAAAATAAAAAGTATTTAATATATGTTATAAACTTATATCATATTTATCTGATTAACCATTAACGTATTGTATTGGTGAACTTGTTTCTTTAAAGTATTTCAATGTACATATGTGTACAGTTTACTTTTGTTTAAAATGTATTGTAAAAGATAGACCGTTTTATACTTTAAACTTACGTAATGATATTACTTTTTTTTTAAAGTTTGTTTTACTGTTTGGATAAACAAAATATTTAATAATTTATGATAAAGTTGAACGAACTAGAGTTCTGGTTGTTTTATAATGTAAAGCGTAATCCATGCCTCAAAGTCAGGAAATTTGATCACTTCTGTACGATATCAACCCGCAAGCCGTAAGGCACAAAGGCACAATAAATAATGTAATTATCATATTCCACAGGCTGCTTTCTAAACTATATTTTTCTTTTATAATATATTTAACTTTCACAAGACTGTCCCGACCAAAATGAATAAAACGCGAAGCTCAGAAAGTATTTATAATGGAGTAAGATACTATATAATATAATATAATATTTATTTTACAGTGTTTTGCAAGTCTCCAAGAGTAATTGATAATGCGATGAATAATGCTTTTGTGGATCAGCAAACATTCGATGTTGGATCTGAGGTTGAGTATCGTTGTAAAGACGGGTTTACGATGAGAGGATTTGCAAGAGCTAAATGTCTGGCAATGGATATATCAGCCTCTTGGTTTGGACCTGACATAACATGCGAACGTAAGTTATATTGAAAATTTGTTTAGCAGTGTGTTAAAACGTTTATATGTAAATATATTATTCTCCTATATTTTTGAGACAAAGTTTAGTTATGCTTTTAAGAAAACACAAATTCTAAATTTAAAAGTATGGAAATTGGAGTTTAATTTAAGGGTTATTATCATACAATTTTAAATATTGTTTCAAATCGAGTTTCAAATGAGCTCAATGCACTTTAATTTTGCAATTTGTCTTAAGATTTCAAGTTGTTCTATTTCTACTAACATAAAATTGATTTTTATAATATAAAGTGTCATATTTAGTACATACTTTTCCTAAAAAAATTCTGCTGAGAAAATCAAAAAATGACTTCCATTTAGAGTAGTTTTTATCATGATCTGAAGTTATCTTGAAACTTTTATCGTATTTTTACTATCCTAACAAGTTGACTGGGACAATACATTGTAAAATCAACACATTTCATATTCCATGTCATTATTCTCTTTAACATTTATTTATCAAATTTTGATAAAATCAGTTGACTTGCAGTTAGATCTATAAAATAATTAATGGATAATTAATTAATTCTATACTAAATACCAGTACCGTAAAGTTCTCTTTTTATTGAATTAAAGTTAAATATATTTATTAGGTATATATATAGAAATAGGAATACACTTAATAGTTCCTTACATTTTTACTGCACTGATTTAAAATCACATACAATTATTCATCTGCGAGAACGTGTATATTTAATTAAATTATTTTGAGGGATAAATATCGCCTACTCATTTTAGTGTATACGGCGTACTTTTAAAAGAAAAATATTTCCAACTAATTTGGTTTTTTAGATTTTACAGACTCATAACTTAAATAAAACATTTTCGTACTTAATTACAAATTTTAAAATGCTTCATTATGTTTGAAGTTATTAACTATACAAGAAATTATACGGGTTATATTCTTTACTCTTTGAAATTAAATGTTTGTATAAGTTTTTATACTTCGATCACAAACTATACATTTATTATAAAACATCATGATCTTATTTCATTAATTATTTAATAAGTCTAATTAGTTTTAAAAGTTATTCTTAATTTATATATATATGCACATTGCACGTAGGTATATGCTTTATTATGGACGTCATAAATAAACAACTTTTATTGTAACCTTCATAGTGTACACTAACTGCATTTAGTTGTTCGAGAGCGTTTAAAATCCAAATTTAATTTAAACATCCAACAAAAAAATATCATTTTCAATACATTATCTTTTTTTCGTAAATTTAATAATTATTATAAACCCTTAAAATAAAAAAAAATGATATTATGTAGGTATAATCAATTTTAATCGTTATCAAACACAGTGCATTGCCGATGACGGCTACAACTGACGCGAATAAACTATTAATTATTATTACTACTATTATATTTTCAGCGAGGACTTGCGGAGCCCCAGGTGTAATTCCTAATGGCTGGCATCAAGGTGACTGTTCAGATTTCGGCTGTCGAGTTTTTTACAAATGTTCCGAGGGCTACGAGCTTACCGGAAAATCGGAACGTCTCTGCCATTCGGACGGATACTGGGTACCAAAAGATTTACCGGCGTGTGTGCGTAAGTACTTCAATTCCGAGTTCGCGTACGGTCGTCTTCTGTCGACGACGGTTTTTGACGGTAAACCATTATTGTCTCAGAACCGTCGTGAAAACTATACTATCTCGTGCCCGTCGCAATAGGTAATATTGGTAATCCCGTTGTTGGTCATTGAAGTACACATAAACCACGTACACTATGCAACCGACTTAAAGTGCTATTCTCGTCTCGTCAAAAACGAATTCGAGCTAAATCGATATAGTGGTCGCTCGTTTTTCCCACACGGCGACACGTTTTTGTGCCGCAATCGTTCGTTAGTTGAAATACCGAAACCAATCACGACTGTGAAATGAGCTCTAGCCGGTATGAGCCACGAACGTATTACGTGATGATACATTGTTAATAGTGTTCTACAAATCCACTTTGGGTTCAAAGTCCGAGTCTAAGCGGGAAAAAGTCCAGTTTACACATTCATAATAATCATACCGTTCAAACACCGATCCGGTCATTATAATATTGATTCATCACATGAACAATACGATCGTGATAATAGATATTAATCAACTGCAGGTCACGGATAGTTCTTAACCGTAATAGATAGTGCACCTAACCGAAGTGTTTCCCACACATAACTTTTGGGCTAATCTACGTTCAGTTACTGTTTGGCGTTGTTTTCGCGTTTGTTGTGGTTTCAGCGGTTGACTGCGGTCCTCCCGAAAACCCGTATAACGGAAACGCGGTATTCACGTCTACGTCCTACAATTCGGTAGTATCATACGAATGTAAATACGGGTATATACTGTCTGGTGAACCAACTAGGAGGTGCGGTGCGGACGGCAAATGGTCAGGCACTACGCCAATATGTCAAGGTAAATGTAAAAAAATGAGAACTTAACGGTGGAAAAGTGCAATGAACGATTTAGAAAGAAATTTTTTCTTTTAAAAAGAAAATAAAAATGAACTTTTTATGTTTTTAAAATATATTCGTTGAACATTTTTTAGTGAGTACAATACTCGAGACATTTGTTATTCACAAAAGTATTTTCGTATCGAAATCAAATGCATTTAAACGTATTAAACAACTGAACCATACGAATGGGACATAATTTTTTCGAAGAAACACACTTTGATTTAAAAATCATTATCCGTCAGTTCCGATTTCGGTATTAACTTTCTCATCATAATGTTTAATCATTATTCTATACTTTTGGATGATTGGGTGTTTACGTATCCTACTTATACCTACTATTATGGCTCACGAGTGTAACGCTATATTGGTTTTGATAAATTTGAATGTACCACCACCGTCGTAGATTATCCTAGGCAGTATAATTATTTTATAATTTCTTCTAAACAAAAAGTATTTACAGATTATTTACTACTAATATAAACATCATAATATTATACAATTATTTATAAATATATGAATTCAACAAACTATTATTATACAGAGCAGGTATTGTTTTTGTCTATTTGCATAAAGTTTGAGTTTTAGAGAAAGTCTAATAAATCGTGATTCACCTTGCTTTGGCTGTACACAGTTTAAGTTTTTTTTTATTTTGAACCCAAAACAATAAAAATGTAACGATAGAGATAGATTGCGGATCTCCGGGAGAGCTTCATAATGGTTGGCTAGAGAACACCGAAAGCGGCACTGGTCTAGGCGCAACGATTATTTACCGATGTCAAGACGGAATGCTTCTTGTAGGGAACTCTTCAACAGTGTGCCTTGCCGATGGACAGTGGCGATATCCACCACCGCTGTGCCTAGGTGAGTTTTTCTTAAATATAGCGATCGCGATAAACGAGTCGTGCTGACTTTGTGTTCTATTGTAGTGACCGTCGTGCACTAAAGTACAGTGATATGTACCGTCTTAGTAAAACACAATTGTTCTTGAAAAATAATAATCGATAAGACGGTTAGTTATTGGTAAAAAAAAAAAATGTATAATTAGTCGATTACTATAATATAAGGCGTTATAATATTTTTAATTTTTCACTACTGGTGAACGACGTTTGATAATAATTATTATCGTTGCGAAATCGGCATCGGAATACAGCACCAGTATGGCTCCTTTATCGTGAGTGTGTTTGCTTCCTGTGATTGTTCATTTCACAAAACAGCTTTCGTTTGCCTACGTCAGTGCTTCTCAAACTTTTTTTGCCACGTGACCACCTTAATTTAATGTTAAATTGTTGTAAAGTCCCCTTGAGGTCTATGATGTAGAATTATTTTACCGCCAAAATCGTTATAATTGGGTCAGTTTATTCTTGACCCTATTTTAAAATTAAGTTGTCGCACACAAATATTTCCCACCCCCTCCCCCTCGTAATAAACAAACGGTCCACAGCTCAAGAAGCACTGGCCTACATCATAACCATTGGCAGTTCTGTATTTGTGTCTTGTAACGGTCGTCATTTCGTTTCGGCAATTAATAATTTATGTATAATACCATTACAGCTCCATGTGTTGTGCCAGTTATACAACAAGGTCACGTAAACATCACCCGGGCAAACAATTCTACCCCTTACATGCCGAAAACTGATGGTCCCATATTAGCTAAGCACGGTGACAAACTGTCGGTAAAATGCAACGGCAAATACGAGCCAGCGGGCGGAAACATCGATCTTGCTACGTGCAACAATGGTACCTGGACATACATACCGAAATGCGAACCAGGCAAGGCATACAATTATACTATCGTTATTTTTTAATCTCCAAAGATGCAGATAGTCTGGATTTGACCGTGGTTAAAAAATAGTGAATATTATAATTAACTAATTTCACCTTTAAACATTTGTCTGCATTTCGATTTTATAATACTGTTAACACTTCGTTACGACTAAAATATCCACTATAATTATTTACGGTAAATATTATCCATAATAATTGCTGATGAGTTTATGAAGAATCCAAAATTTAAAAATGTATATTATGCTATTAACTCTCAGTTCTCGAAATTAGTGAAATTATATGGTATACTTCTACATAATTATTATAATAACCTAATGAGCAGAGATAATATGAGTTTAAATTTATAATATTTAATAGTTATAAACAAAACCATTTGATCTTGAATTATAGGTACCTATTGAGAAAGTGTTTTTATCTCTGCAAGCAATCAAACATAATGATAAATTTTAAACGGTTTTAGCGCACAGATTTGTCGTCCGTCACGAAGATCTCTTTTAGTAATTGTCTTATTGTAAAATAATTTTTACTCAAAGCAGTCTGCACTATTTACACGTTAGAAATTCAATAGAATATAAAAATTATTAAGTAAAAGTGTTGTGTAACATGATCCATGAGTACCTAGTTCACCTTATATTATATCAGTTATTGAAGTATTGATATCTGTAAACCAAAATTCGGCACGAAAGTGTTGGCCATGAACAAGGCACGTTATAAGTAATAAGTATTACTTTTGTAACTTCACAAAATAGTTGACATTTATTATAGAACTGAATCCATTGAAAGATTTGAATTAAAATTTTTAGCTCATTGCAAACGTCTACCACTGATTCCAAAAAACGGCATAGTTTTGGCACCACGAATGGGTCATGGCGCGAAGGCAAAATTTTCATGTCGAGACGGTTATGCACTGGTGGGGAGCCGGTACACAGAATGTCGATTCGGAAATTGGACAGGAGAAACTCCAAAATGCGACGAAGGTTTTATTATATTTTACGCTAAAACGTATGAACTATTTTTGTTATCGAATAATATAATGTCCGTGTGTTTCAGTTTATTGCACTTTTCCTGGGTATATAGAGCACGGTAAAGTTTTGTTGGTTGGAAGCATGGGTGTTTATGATTATAGACCTTATGTACGCAAGATAAAAAACAATAAACAAATTGCGTTTGAGTGTGATCGAGAATTTGTAATCGAATCCGGACCCGTGGGAGCGACTTGTATCGGTGGAAAATGGAGTCCTGGATATCTTCCTAAGTAAAATGTTGATAATAACTAAAAAATTATATTAGTACAAAAAAACGTGTTTTAAAAACACTCAATAATAATGACTGTGTCGATCAAATTCTTCGTTCTTATTTTTAGGTGCGTACCATCAATACATCCAAAACTCAGACTCAGCAGATCAATTAAGAATGATACTATCAACCCAGATGACCTGATTACGGAAAAACCAAGTTTTTCTCAAATCGACAGTTTAATAACTTCCATCAAAGATTGGTGGACAAGGAGTAAACGTGCATTATCAGCACAAAATCAGCAAGTCATGAAAGCCAAACAGACGTCTAATAAAGATCAAACTGCTAAAAATCCAGGAGTCAATAGAGGATCCAGAGGTCGGGAATCTGGAGATTTATCATTTAAAGATTATGACATAGAAGATGGTAATTCTACAATAGATGGAGAAAAGGGTCCTCATAAAGGTCCTAAAGGAAAGGGCAAACACGGAAAGCGAAAAGGTATTGTCACAGTGTATAAATGTATAACATTGAAAATTATTAAAATTCATAATCTTAGTAAAAAATGTATTTTATTTATTGTTATTCAGTGGGCCCCTGCGAACCTATGAAAAATAATACCAACATGCATATTGTAATTGTAAAACAAGGAAAGCACGCAAATATCACTCACTCACATGGGACCCTACTAAAAGTGACATGTGATCACGGGTACCAACCGACCGTGGTCAATGGAACCGCGAAATGCTGGAGAACTCGATGGAAACCAGGAAAACCAGATTGCAAACTCAGTAAAATAAAAAAAACGGTTTTTTTATAATACGTGTAGTCTACAAATAATTCTAATCGCATTTACAGAACCTTGTTTAATACCGTACTCGGCAAATGGATACTATAGCAAAGTGGAACCTACATATTTAAACGTATCTGAAAGTACTGAGCTTATGGACGGGGAAGTGGTGACGATTACATGCTATCCTGGGTTCAACTTAAAAGGCTCTTCGAGAATGGAATGCATGAAGGGAGACTGGGATGTTGGAACTGCTGTTCCTGAATGCACACCTGGTGAAATAGTTCAGGAACTGTAGAATTAAAAAAAATAATTACCGTAATTAATTTTATTTCAGCCCCATGTGAGTTGCCTGCAATTACCCATGGACAATATTTACTCGGGTATAGAGCCGGCCTTACGATTGCTAACGGATCTTTCGTTACCTTTCAATGTGATCCAGAATTTATAAAGACTACATTAGTTTCCATTGAATGTGTATTGGGACGTTTGGTTCCCAAGGTTCCTTCTTGTAAAAGAGGTAGTTAAAGACATATTTTCAGGTTGTATATACTTGTAAGATATTTTTTTATTAATCAAATCATGTTTATAGACGGCGGATTATTCATTACCGGTGGAGATATTTTGAAAAAAAGTGAATTAGGCACCATTGATCTATTATCAGGGCTTCGCGGATCGTGTGGCCCTCCAGAAACTGTTCATGGATCAATGGTGTTCAGAAATGGTGAACTTCTGAAAGAAGCAGAAAAAAGGTAAATTATATCGAGTATATTTAAGTATAATTTGTTTAGATTTCAACCATTATTTTTTTCCAATAATAAAAGTTTTCCCGATGGAACCGAAGTGACGTTTAATTGTATCGGAAACATAATTGACGAAAAAGTGACATGGCGTATAAGATGTGAGGATGGCAATTGGATTGGAAGATCATTAAATTGCAGTGAGTAGATTAAGTTTTGTAGACGCTCGTTAAGACATACATATTAATGATCAAGTTTTAGCGAAACCCGTCGAAACCACAAATTCCACTGTGGATAATACAACTTGTATGTTCAGAAACAGTGAGCCTAACGTAGTAACATTCATCAGTGATACGATGATCACAAATGAGCTAACGGAATTTAATGCTGGAACGGTTTTGGTAATTTACTCACTACGATATAAATTGGTTTAAATAATTTAGAGATGCGCTCGTCTTTATAGGTTTCTCGGTGTTCGGATATTGGAAAATATGCAATGGAAGGATCCAACAGGCGAGTGTGTTCGAATGGCGAATGGACAGGACAACGTCCGGTTTGCTTTGGGCTAAACCAAGAAAACGATTACGCATGTATGACTCAATAATATATATCTAACATTTTCCCGCTAAAAAGTATCGTCCTTTTTCCATTGAACGTTATCTATTCTAAACTACACTGAAAACCGTGATTATGGATAGTATTTAAACTACTTATTCATCCAAATCACATTAAAAGTATGATGTTTATATATAAACTTGATTAGCTTATCATATTATCATAATAGTGGACAAGAGGAGTGTACACTTTTCGTGGGAACGTGTTATGTCCGTGCATACATTATATAATAATCCAGTTGTGTACAACTATTGCGAAACGTAAAAAAGATTACGATTTAATATTGTTTATTGTGCATTCCGTTTTAAGTGGAAAAACCGCCGACGATACTATTCCGCCATCAGCTTGGACCAATAGCACAGAGCAACGAAGGACGACTGGTCGTGTATCCAGGAACAATATTGCACATGGAGTGTTTGTGGATCAAGCGATTTGGAACTCCGAAATGGAACGTTAGCCATTCGTTTCGGTAAAGAGCATTTTACATTTTACTTATTCCGAATACAACTACGATAATCTTAATTTCACCATGCCTACGTGTTGATCGTAGAAAGTATCCAGAAGGTTGGACGACCGATCCAGGCAGAGACCCGGATCTTGAATATCGGTTGAGCATTTACCATGCGAGTAGAGATGACTCTGGATTATTTTCTTGCATAACTCCCACGCGGCACACCCATTCGGTCGAGATAATCGTTAAAGGTTTATCATTTTTTTTTTTTTTTTTCAAATAAATCCACAACACTTCAATGTTAATAATACTAACAGTAAATAAAAAATATTGTCATGTTCTGAATTATTATAGCCGTGCACTGTCCTTCAATACCATCAAAACGGAATTTAATCATTGGTTCGCAAAACACAAAACTAAACTCTCACGTAAAGTTTTCTTGCGCTAGAGGCAACAATCTAATCGGGGTTTCCGAAATCGTTTGTTTGCCTTCGGGTAACTGGAGCGATCCAATCCCATCATGTGCGGGTAAGTATATCAACTACTTATTGTTCTGTACCCAAATAAAACTACTTTCAAAAACTAAAACATTTTATTTAAAAATCATACGGTTTTCAAATAATCAAGGTATAATATATATGTATATATATTTTTTTTTTGCAGTCATAGAATGTGAAAAAATCGATAACTTGACCGATCCAAATTTACGAATAGCTGTGCTCAGCCGTCAAGTAGGTGGTGAAATAATGTTTAGTTGTATGCAAGGGTTTGGACTCGATGGGCCTACACACTCTACGTGCCTGCCGACCGGAGAATGGGAGCAACCCTTCCCTACCTGCGCAGGTCTATAAATATAACTCGATCAATTATTATTGCTATTGTCGTATAGAACGTGTAATCGTAAATAATATTATGATTAGATTTAATATACTATAGTATCGCATGATTAGGGGAGGTTATCGAATTTTCGCGGGTACTCAGTGACTTCGAAAAACTCTGATCCTCTCCCCTCCCACCGCCATGCCGCGAACTTACGCTTTTCGATCTCGGGCCCTAAGAGTAATTGGTGTGTGTTGTAGCGGTCACTTGCCCTTGGCCAGGAGACCCACCGCACGGTTACGCGGCCGTCTCGCAAAACTCGTACCGGCCCGGCGAACACGTGTCTATTAGCTGCGAACCGTACTACGTGCTGGACGGTCAGCCCAAACTTATTTGTCAGGACAACGGAGAGTGGTCATCGCCAATGCCAATCTGTAAGTGGGAAGACGGGTAGATGATACACGTGTGCTATTTGTACAAATATAGGTATAGCGACTTCGAACAAATGCTGCAAATGTCTCGGGGGCGTGTCATGACGGATCATCTCCTGGCCAAAAATTATAACCATATCCGCATATACACACACACATATACGTGGGAATATACATGTATATGTGCGTGTGCGTGTCCGTGTATTTATTTATTTATTTATATAGGCTATGCTTATATGTTCATCCTATTATATTTTCGAAGTCGCTTTTCGTCCGGTATCCGCGAGAACGTTTTCGACAGCAATTTTTTTCTTAAAACCGTGCACCCATTCCGTGTGTTGCAGGTGTTCAAGCTTGTCCGTACCCGGGCACTGTGATTCGAGGCCGGATGTCCACGGTGAAATTCTACTATGCCATCGGTGACGTCATCACGTTTAGCTGCGACGAAAGTTTGAAGATCAAAGGCGCTCCCGTGCTGAGGTGCTTGAAACACGGCAAGTGGTCGAATTCCATACCGACGTGCGTATCCAGAAACGAGACTCAGCGGCTACCATAAACTCGCATTTCTATCTATTACTGCGATAGTTGTTATTATTATTTTGGATCTCCTGAATAATCTTTAGGTTAAAGTAACTGTATATGGCTATATATTATGTATTTCACGTTTCCTAATGCCATGCTACTCCATTATACAACACCAACGATAACGGTCGCGTTTGAAACACCTCAAAATGTTCGCCCAGTCTGTTCACATATCAATCAAATATCAAATATCATGTTATTGGTGACCCGGTCAAGCTGTTCGAACCGATAGTCTTGAACAGTTCTAATAACAAAGCATCATCAGTTCAAATGAATAATTTCTAAAACACAATCTGAACGCGCCTCATCACTACTATGCGAGATTGCGCGTAAAAACGTTGGACGTTCGGTCTATTAGTGATTACTGAAAACATTATGCCGTTTATATTATGTATGATGTGTACTCGGACGAAGTAAACATTTTGTGGATTTTTAAATATTATACAAGTACCGCGTTTAAGTAGGTACATTAGTAAGTAATATCAAGTTATACATACGAATATTGTAACGTATCTAACAGTAATGTTAGTCGCATCTATATACCTGTATAATTCCCTATTTATGATTGTATAATGCGTAGTTATTCATAAAGGTATCATAATAATATAATATACTGACAATAATAATATTAAAATTGGATTTTTAACTTTTTCGATCTGAAACAACGATACGATTTTAAGACCTAATCTAATGTTTCTTAAAAACCGTTATCGAGAATCGAATAGACATTTGGACGTTTTTATTTTATAAAATTAGCATTGAAATATTCTTAACATTAATATATTATTCGCGTTAACATCCTAGCGTTATTCTTTTTGGTTTCACTACTACCTATGTAATCGCAAACCACATGCATATACGAGTGGGTAAGCATAATATTAAAAATCTACGGAATTGAAAACTTATAGTAAATTAATCAAGAAGAAATTTTACGGTCATCGTTTCGACTGTTAAACGGTTAGGTACTATGACTATGATAATTGACAATTTGTTCAGACAACCATTGGTTTGGTGCTATTGGTGATCCGTAGACATGTGTGAACAACGAATTTCGTATTGACGTGTCGGTCAAGAGCAGTAGTAAAAAAATGTTGGTAAAACGCATAACAGCAGATGATTTTTTCAATTAGGTATACACATTACACGTTCAAGTCGGTTCGCTACGTGCGTTTGATAACAATAAATATTATAATCTCGTCTGGTGATTATTGTCATCTGTTCCGTAAAATCCATAATGTTGCTATTTTGTGGAATATTCCAAAGCTGTTTCCCATCTGTGAAACTCTCGTACAACTGTTGGTACGGGAATTCAACGGTAGAGAGCATTAAGTGTTGTGCAGACGAAATATTAAAATAACATTTTTTTTATCTGTATAAGAGGGCACCTTGAGCTTCTTTCTTATCGAGGTCGATGATAATAATTATTTACAAACTCTGTGTCCTGATAAATAGAAAAATTATGTTCCGTCAATATCACTTACATCTCTTCCGATATCCGTTTTACCCATTGCAATAATTATTACTCAATCGGCGAAATAAATATTAATGTAAAAATCCTTAAAACACATATCCTCCACAAAACGCATTTTATAAAATAATGCAACAATTTAATCTGTATGTTATTCACATAATATTATTATGTATGACTTCACTGTACACGTATCGAGAATTGTTATTTTACAAATTGTTTACTGTACGTTTTTGAATTTCACTGATCACCGCTATTTGATTTTTTTTTTCAATTGATATTCTATAAAAGTTAAATATTTACACTTCTATGTGTTCTTTTGCTATATAGACACCTACCATTGTTTCAGAAACTCAATAACGACCAAGATAGTTCAATAACTACATCAGGGATGGGCTACATTAAGTTAGAATAGGGCAAGTTTTTAGACCTTTAAGATCTAGCGGGCCAAAAAACGAAAGCTAAAACTACGACCAAACTCCATGACGTATACAACACTTGATGTAACAAAATAATTATAAGCCATGGACGTGTCATATTTAGACATTTATAGCAATAAATATAGAATAGATAAATGTTTTCTCAATATTTTATCAAATTAATTTTGATTTAAAAAACATTAGTGTTCAATTTTAAAAGGTAACGAAGAACCAGATCAAAATGGTATGAGAACCACCCCTGAACTACATTAAAAGTTTTCTGAACCTATTATTGTACTCATGATTGCATCAGTCTGTTTGTAATTATGTTTCTAGTCATGACTTATTAACTTTATTAGTTATAACATATATGATATGAATATATGATGTATACTAAGATCCTTTATTCTTTACGTTTGATCTAAATGCATCTATATTTTTCATTGACATAAATCTAAGTTTATATTCGAAATTAAACACTAATATTATCACTTTGCATTATAAAACCTGAGTTACAAACATCTATAGCTTTAAATCACAACGGTAAATATTTACCCCAAATTACCTATTGAAAGTTTATTTCCGGTTAGTTTTATGCTCGGTTATGAATAGTCTATCTAGGTACACACTAATAGGAACCGCAACTTGGTACCTATTAACCTATGTTAAAACGAGCCAATAAGTTATTCGACCGTTGAGGCCAAATGTACGATAACGCACTAATGTAGGACTCATTCATACACAATGCTAATAAAAAAATATTATATGCATAAAACGTTAGATGATTATAGTTATTATCTAAAATAAAGACCAACAAAATGTGTAAAATGCTTACGATAGCGCAGCGGTGCTCAAGATAATAATGGCGTGTAACCAAGGTTTAAAATATTAACCATACCAATTTTTTTATCAGCAAGGATCGATAACTTATATAACTCTATGATCGATAACCACATTATTTTATTTGTGCAATCTGATTCGAAGGTTTTACAAAATATACAAATAAGTAATATACCACCCTAATTGAACAATGCAAAATATAGCAGTCTAATTAATGAATTCAACATAAAATCGTCTTAAATAATAATTCAAATACTTTTAACGATAGTAGGGTTCGTGCCCTATTTTAATAATACATAATATCGAACAAAATAATTATTAAATGACACTGAAAAAAAGTGTATTACAAGGCAGGCAAAATATTGGATTTTTTTTCCTTTGACGATAATAATAATAATAATAATAATAATAATAATAATTATAATAATAATAATGACAATAATAATAATAATAATAATAATGATGATAAAGATAATAATAACTAATAAGAACATATTTACATACAACATGAGTTCAAACCCATCAAAACATAGAATTCGATAGTGAAAAATATTATCATAATAAATTATTGTTCGGCTCCTCTTCTCCATTTTTTTTAACATTTTAATATTATAATCTTATTTTAAGTTCAACTACTTATGCACGCATTCGTCGGGATTAAGTCTGTTTAAGTACAATTGTTTACAATCTAGAAATACAGTTCTAAGTGATATTACACATGTCTCACAACGAACATCGCCGATAAGTAAACACGTCGACAACGTATAACAACGTCGTGGTTTCGCGTACACACGAATAATATTACATGTACAGCTAGATCAGAGGTAATAATAATTAATTTTACGATAAAATCTACTCAGCGACGACGAAAACGTTATTCCAATAGTGTATAAGCTCAATTCATTGGTAAAAAATAAAATCCGAGTAACAAATATTTATAATATATTTAGTACCTATTGCAAAAAAAAAAAAAATTCAAAAGTTTTAATGGTAAGCGTACGAAAATTAGCTAAAATAAAAACATAACGTAACTAATGTTTAAAATAAATAATCATATTTTGGTTTTTATACGGACACAGCTTAACAAACAATGTTTTTTTTTTTTATACATATATACCTATTGTTCTGCGAGTATATTTATCCGAAGTTTTTTCTCATTCATTTATATAATATAACTTATATACAAAAAAACATCCACTGAACGTTTTTTTAATTTGATTAAATCGATTCCCTGCTTTTGCGTCGTCGAGCAAAATATTGCTTACAGAGGAGAGCAGCTTTCGATCGAGTAACTCGAATCAATAGGCGTCTGAATAAGTTGTTTCGAGGTATCGTTGACTATGGTTTCTTCTCTTTTCTTATCGATTTTTCGTTGTTTAGCCCGCCTGTTTTGAAACCATATTTTCACCTGTTAACACGAGAATAACATAATTTATTACTTCTGTAAAAATTACCAACATGGAGAAGCTAAATTTTTATTCAATATATTATATATTATCTACACCGGATTTTAAGGAATATTTGGATCACTGCGATGAAAATGTAATATATAATATAAAGTTTATAAGACATCTAGAGTCGATACCTTATTTTATCCTACTTTGTTTTGCTTCTCAAATATGGCCAACTCAGATATAGGAATATGGTCGTGTAGAAAAAATGATTGGTATACAAAGTAAAATAATATATAACTAACCATCTTACATAAGTTATAGTATATGATAATCCTCCGCGGGCGTAAAATGCATTACATAAATAACTAAATAATAATAGTATTAACTAACAATTTTGGTACACTTACTAAACATAAATATTAAAATACATAATATTTAGACCAGAGAAATATAAAAACGGGTGAAACTCTTAGGTCGGGTGACATATGGGAATTTTAAACTTAAAACCAATAGACCATCGTCCTCAAAAACCATTCTTATTGAAAAAGGTTGGGTGAATCAGTTTGTACTTCTAAAAATGATCGATATAGTAGTAAAACAAAATTTCTTAATAAGGTAGGTATGAACTTTTAATGTTCTAATGTGTACAATTATTTCTCTATTGTTTTCAATTATTTGAAAACAGTTGTGAAATTCAAAAAATGAACTCCCCAAAGCACCAACTAGTTGACATTTATTTTCAGAAAGGTACCAGGTTAATGTCGATCGAAGCGATCTTTCTCGTCAAAGTCGTGTACACCGACAAAAAAAACACACGTCAAGATAACATCAATAGGTACATTCATTGTATCACTCAGAATCTAAAAAGTTAAGGAAATAAACAAATAAATAATTTATTATTAAGTGACCTTACTACTACTTATTCTTAGATTTCAATCAAATGAATATTTAACAATAATTGAACTGAATTTTCATCATCAAGCTATAATATAAGTTTATGTAAACATTTTTTGTATAAATATACTTAATTTAGTGTTTAATTTTAAAGGAGTAATTATAGCAGTTACTTTCAGGATAAAAACATATTTTTTGCAAATGATAATGCGAGATATTTTCGGACGTAAATGAAAAAATAATTTTTAGACTTCTAATTTTCTTTTTGAATCACTGAATTGTCCACCTTACCATAAAATAAATATTCTAGAAGATTTATGATTTCTTACCTAACAGGTAGAGTTTCATCCTCTAATATATAGAGTTTAAAATAATATTAATTCTTAAGGTCATAGGGTGAAATTCCTTTTCTTTAGTACATCGAAATCTGAAATTGTATTCATCACTAATTTAAGGAACAGAGTAAAAAGTAAAACAAAGATTTGGATATAAGATGTCATAATACTCTACTGTGCTCATCTTAACTTAAACAATCATGACAAATTAAATGAAGATTTTCCAAAATCAAAATTAGCCTAAAAATTACATTTGTAGTGCTCAGAAATGTATCAAATAAACTCTGTGCATAGTCTGACTTGAAAAATAATATTAATTAATTTAAAAAGAATATTCCATTTTGGAAAAATAACAGTCATCGTGAGATCAATAAAAAACATTAAAGTTGTTCACAGATTTATATGGTTTTTAATAACATCTAATTTTCTTAAAAAATACTAATAGCTATTACATAAAATATATAAATTAATATATTTTATTTGACAATTTTTTGTTCGTTATTTATTAATTTAATCAAGTTTTTAGAAACATTTATCGAATATATTATTGCATTAGGTTTTATAATTTATTATTATTTTGTTTAAAATTAAAATATCATGATCTTTTGTTACGTTATTTTATGCGTCCAATAATTTTGATTTGTTAAAAATTAAACTTACTTGTCTTTCGGATAGGCTTAACATTTTGGAGAGCTCGGTTTTTCTTGTAATTGTTATGTACCGGTTGAAGTGGAATTCTTTTTCGAGCTCCAAACGCTGCAAGTCGGTGTATACAACCCTGTATTTATCTTTCGTGCGTGTTCTACCTACAAGCGAACAAACAATTAGAAAAATAAAAATAAAAAAAAAAAATGTTTTTAAATGTTTACTATAGTTTAATAATAGTGGAGGTATAACAACAAGAGTTGTTTCTGTGAAATAAAGATGATAAATTAGCGGCAATTTCCTCGGCACGGGTGCGCATAAGTACTATATGACATTTTTATTGTCTATACAATCGCTTAATGTGTTAACTCAGCAAGATAAATAAACATAAATACACAATTTAATTGATCCATCTTCTGTGATTTTTAATTATTGTTTTATGGATATTTTATTGATCGTCCATAAAAAAACTGATTAAAAATAGTACAAATTAATTTATTAATCGAGAGACTATTTTCAGAGCAGATGAGTAGGTAAAATACATTTAACCGAGTCTTATATACTCACAAAGTGATTTGTCCTATCATATTTTATTCCCGTGAAGAATAGTTTTCGGTACCTACTTAATAATTATAAATTACTCAAATTAAACACTTTGCACAGTAGAAACCTTTGATATACTTAGTGCTGTAACAGATCAATTTGAATTAGTTGGAATCGTAATTTAATGAGTGACGTTACAATTTAGTAGGTACGTTTTGATGACGTACACTTTGCAAACATGATCATAGATTAATATATGGATCACGAACACAAGGTAGTAGGTACCTATCAGACACGGATGCCATAAAGCCGTTTAACAGCTGGTACTATATTCAGTTACGTTATTGCATACAATAAATTGAAATATTATTATTTAAATAAGCTTCGTTACAACTTATATAATATAATAAATTAATAACTATTATAAACATTGGTGATGAAACTATAATGAAAACCGTTCGAGTAGCTTACGCGACGTTTTTTATGTTCTACATTCCGTACATTTTTAAACGCGACTCGATAATAAGCCCACTGTTACAAAACTTAGGTGTACGTAAATAGTTTCTATATTTTATCAGTGGTATCGCGCGCTAATTATTTCTTACTCGACTGCAGTCGAACATTTCTCACTTCACACCTATTATATACGTATAATTATAATAGTTTTCGGTGTAACCAGAGTCCTCCCAATGGCCTAGTACAAATTTCGTCTCGATTCAATGATGCAACGTAATATTATAATATTCGCTAAACAAAAGCGTAGTGCAACGACGAAAAATGACTGTAAGCAGAACAAAAGTATACCCATATTCTCCGCTCGGTTATCTCGCGGTCGATTCGTGTGTACCTTGTTATAGTTTTTAATTTTTTTTTTCACCTTTACACACGTATTCTACTCGTATGTACCTATTATGTTTAACTTATTCAGCGTTTTCCGTATGCATGCGTGCGCGTGTGTGCACGACAACTGATAGGATAAGGCTTTTGTAATTCCAAAACGTTATCTTAGGCCGCTCGAGGTTTTTCAAATAAGCCGCCAAGCCACTCGAGATAATCCACATACACACATACACGCACACGCAAACATCGGTACAACAAGCTGCTCTATGCAGATATACACTTTACAATATAGCACACCGCGCAATCGTACATACACGTACCGGTATACCACAAGTGCAATCACGATTGATCACCGCGTATACTGCATGCGATGTCTGCATCGCAATATTATACAATATAGGTACACAAATACGTGTTACGAAATAGTAATATTATTGTAAGTGTATACATGTTGTGTAAGCACACCCGTTTAGTGGTGGGCCCACCCGTTTTCCCGTACAATAAGCCCGGGAAATCGGTGAAATCCTTATAGCGGCTATACGTAAGGATTCAACTATTGCATAAATATACGAGTTTCAGTAGAATAATGTACACGTTACACCTACGTATATTCGGTTATGACGGTGGGGGGGGGACGAGCGGCGGAGAAAAATGAAACTACAATATATCGTGTGTTACAGCGTCGTTAAAATCGTCCTGCGACTGTCCTTTATCCGCACGCGGAACGGCGGGTAGGTAGACGCGTGTAATTTTTTTTACGATTGTCCGACAAACCGCCGCGCCGCGAAACCGCAAAGACCGCCACCACCTATAACCGCGTGTATGCGCACCGAGTACAGGACGAGAACACGCCATTGGCCAGGTAACAATATGGCAGCCAAATAATGAACAACGTGCGTGTGTGAACAGGTGAATGACGCGCGTACACGACGGTATTGTAATAGAGTACTTGTACCTAAATTTATGCTTCTCCTCTCGCGTGCGTGCATACGTGCTGCGCTTGTGTGTACTGCATGTGCGCGAGTGCGTGCGTGTTTACGTAGTGTACGTGTGTGTTTGCGTGCGTGCGCGTGTATGTACCTTCGTACGTATATATGTGTATATATATATATATTTTTTTTTTTTAATAATGCCCTCTGTTGTTTCAACACAGCTGTCGCATGCGCGCACAGTCCGACGACGTCGAGAAAGTTGAAAAATAAAACGGATGGGGCGAAGTGCGGCCGACGACAGCTATACGCGCACGTAGCCGGCCGGCCCGCGCGCTTCTAACGACCCCCGGGGGATCGGTTTGTTTCGGAAAGCGCGAGCGCGCGACAAGCGTTAATCCGCGCCCGTCGGACAATCGTTCGCGGCAATCAACAGCACAAATGCGCGGACGCATCCGTCCGGAGGGTAATAAATCAAATCGGAGTGCGCGGCCGTACGCGCGTATATAACGTGTGCGCGATATTTTTTATACGTATATGCCGACAGTGTCGGTGACGGAAATCGGAAATGTTTCTGACATTTGTGACCGACAAATTTTTGTTTTCCATTCGACCCGGGAAAAATGCGACAACGTTTATAAACACAGTCACTGACGATGTATTGATTTTGTCGATAAACATTTATAAACACACGTCATATTCGGTTATCCGTTCAGTTCACCTCGTCCGTCCGTATGTATCGCATATATTAACCCGTACATTTCTTTTGAACGGATATTTCATTTTTTTTTTTCAATCAAATAATGAAATGGTCGAAAGAAAGTGTTTGTCATCTGATTGATTTATATCACGTAAAACAAATATTATGCGACCAAACTCAACCCGAGTACAAAAATATGTTTAAAATAAATGATACGTGGTGTGAAATTTCAAAAATTCTTAATATTGAAAAATTAAAAGTCGAAAAAAAGACTAATTCACATGTGTTGATTCACAAATGTTTAGCAAATATGTTACTTTGGTGTGGAAGCGCCTGTATTTAAATTTTGTCGGTGCCATTTTAAGAATCATTTTGTCGCCGACATTGTTGACAAAGTCGACGACAAATGTTTCTTGGTCTGGACGCGGCTTTACATTACACGGACCTGTATCGAACCGACTGAATCATTTTCGCGCCAGCACGGAATCGAGACACGCGCAGGCGTGATGCTCCCGGAAGACGTCGCATTAGTGTTCCTCCCCACCCTCCCCCCGCCGTTATTCCGTCGCTTCTTGGAAAAATTGCCACTCTTATTGTTGAAATTATTCTACTTGGTAGCGGTTCCATTGGGCGCACGTCATATTGGCCAGTGTAAACGCAAAATATGTTTTCTACCGGACCACGGATGATACAGATCGGACGGTTCTGCATATATATATATATATGTAAATATTTATGGTATAGTTTAGCGTACACGTAATAATGACGCGATCATTTGTTACTATAATAATTGACTAAATAAAATGTATAAAATAATTGGATTACTGCAGTTCGTACGCGTAACGCTTTACGTTAGTGTCGAGATGATAAATATTGTAATGTCGTATGTATATTGTATAATGTTTACACTATACATATAACATATTATTATTATTATGGTCAAACCTTAAACCGCGTATAAAAATGTTTTCCAACGTCAATATCGATATTAAGTCTTACCGTCAAGGTCTCGATATAAATAATATAATTGCTCTCCGACATTATAGCTCACATTTATCACCTATCAGGTTGTTTTTAATGGTTTCGCTGCGCCGTCCAGCAGAAATACTACACTTACATTATACATAGCACACAAACAACACGAAATAGGTGTAGTATATATATATATATGTTTATATATATAGTGCGTGTGTACACCGTCATTTTGTCGAGAAGAATAAAAGTAACATTCCACTGCTACGTGAAACCTTTTGTGGCGATGATGTCTCCATTGGAAGGATATAAAAAAAGAAAAAACGGAAAAAATTGAACTAAAACCGTCAGAATGTACATATATAGCTATCAAAGTTATAGTTATGACCGCAACAGTCAAGGGAAGGGAAATGTTTAATGCAATAAAATTAAAGATAATGTTGTAGGTTGTTTTTTTGCCGCCTCATCATGTGTGCCACACGGTAGAAGGGTTTCATGGTTTTTAATAGCATTTCCTTCGACCCGAGCAATAAAATTCGTTTAAGATATCCAGACTGCCGAAACCGGTATAAACACCAATAAAATAATAAGTATTAAATGTTACCTAGTGGTTTAAATAAAAACCGATAAATTACAATAACGTCAGATGTGTTGTACGATAAGAGGTTGTTCTTTTTGAACTCTAGCCGATCTGCATGGTTAGGCGCACAGTGATGAGTGTAATATTGTGAATGTTGGGAAATCGGATTCGTGCAAAACGCAATAATTCATCATTTTATTGACAATATTTTGGTTTCTGTGTTGTTTTGTTCGCAATAGCCGTGGTTCAAAATAAACAAACAAAATATGATACACACACAACTTGTGAAGGAAAGCACCTAAGGCCATAGATCGGCTCTCGATGATGTCATATTATTATATAAAATGAGGTTTCGTCATTGAGTACGTTTCATACCAAGCGTTAGGTTAAGTCGTTTCATAACAAAGTTGCGAACCATAAAGGGCTATGAGTGAATTTATAATTTATAAGTCTCAAGTTAATTTCTACTGTCAAGTTTTGAGTATTTTAAAATGTGATTTAAAGAGTAAATTGTCCTCCTTATGGATCAATATTTATTTGTAAAGAGAAAGCTTCGATTAAACTACGATCTAGCTGGTATCTAACGTATTTTTACGTTAAAACTCGATCATTATGCAATATGACTAATCGATTATATGCGCAGTGTATCCTATTAATATAATTTGTTTTATTCCAATTTGTATTTTAACACAAGTTCATATATTATGTGTTTAATGTTCGTATATTATATATTATTCATAATTTTTAACTGACTAGGTGGCATGGAACGCTCAAAATCGTGTAAAGTTCACAGTTATCTCGGTTTATTTTTACCGCTTTCAACACGCGTTCTAAGAAATGTATAGCTTGGAGGATAGAATCAAAGTTTATTTGGATAAGTTGACTTTGTTGTCCACCTAAAAAATTAGCACAATGTTAATTTATGTTAGTTGGTCTGTCAATTACCACGAAAATGTCGAGAGGGAATAACTATATACCACCTAGGGGGATTTAATATTTTTAATTTTTAAGTTGTGCCTTAATCCTTATGTGCATCAAGAAATGCCAATATTTGTTTAGAAAAGGATATGTTTTATATAAACATGATAGGAAAAAATGTTCTGTTAAGGCTATCATGACAATATATATTTGTTAAATGTTTATGTAACATTTTAAATAAGGAATGAGCAAAATTATTTGTTTTTTTTTTGAGGGCTGATGATACTTATTCAACCATTCTACAAGTTTATTGATTTAATTTTCCATTATTTATTGGAAGTCACTAAGTCAGATTGAGATATTTAGGATTACGGTTTTATTTTTTATTAGGAGGTGAAACAAATTTCACATAAAATTGTCCCTCTAGGATTTGGAGAAAAGGAAAATTGATCCGTATGATGATGCTAGTAAAAAATGATTTTAATTGGTTCTAGCCTACAAATTACTTTTAAAGCTTCTTCACCACAGAGTTTGATTGTATAGAAATATTTTATGGTAGTGAGATAATTAAAAAAAAAACTTTTAAATATATGTTAATAAAATAGCGTGACTTTGAATGTGATTAAATCCAGACCCAGAGCGATTTATGCAAAAAAAACTTTATTGGCAAGATGAGTTTCTCTAAAATGGAATTAACTCAGAGTGATTGTAAATTTGGATCTAACGAAAAATATATCGTCGTAAGGTAATATAATGCTTCATGTAAAATGTCGATCAAAATTTAATTTTTTTCTCAGTTTATAATCAGATTTTAACATATTATAAATAATAAATTAATGTTCGATATTAATGTATTAATTAATATCAGATATGAATAATAAGAAATTTATGTGTCTGTTATATTATGGAGTTAAAATGTTTAGCCATAGTCTAGGATCCAGGTCCGAATTCTTAACCGTTAAATTTATAAATGTTTAATGCGTTCACACTACAATCACATATGAAAACATTCGAGTAAAATTTTTAGTTTTATAAATATAAATAAATAAAAAATATTATCATATACTTAAATATACTCAAGTTTTTGAGAAAGAAAAATGACAAACATCAAATATCAGCTATAATAAACTATTTATAAAAATATTATCTTTGTACCATATTTTTATTCAAGTAATGACGTAATTTAAAAAATAAATAAATTGATAAATACATAATATTTTTTTTTTATTTTGGAGGTGCTGCTAATGAGTGGCTTACTCCCTAACGTTTTTCATGTAATTTATATTATTTTTTTTTTTTGTAAATATCAAGTTTACTTATTGTACTTGTACAATTATAGATTGTAAATATCTTTTAACAAAAAATTTAAAAAAAAAATGAACTAACAACGTGATTGACGACAAAGATAGTATACATTTCACCTTTTCTGAAGAAATATAAAAACCTATATGGTTTTTTATATATTTATATAGGTACCTTTAATTACATATAATTTGTGTTTCATCGATTGACCATTTATTAAAGAAGCCATGGCAAAATCTTAGTTTACTTATATATAATACCGTATAATAAATTATAATGTTCGAAAAAATACACGAAACCCATTGTACATCATACATATTGACGATAACTTTATTTTATTTTTACAGTAAACACTACAACGGGTATGAAATCTAAACATAAAATTTTACGCACCAACTTTTTAGATTAAAAGCCGGACACCGATCACCGATGGTACTTTTGAAAGGTAACTTTTCGATTTTCTCAGTTGGTTTTCGATAAAAAGTTGAAACTAAAAAATCTTGGAATAATTTTAAATTTTGTCCTGTAACCAGTATGACCGCATTTATACTTATTTTGATATAAACAAGTAGATTTGATTATCTTAAGCCATTTATTTTATTTATATTTAAGAAATCTTAATAGTGACACAAATATTAACAATTTGTACTATAATATAATGTATTTTATGAAGTTGAGCCGAATTGGTTCCCGTTTAATTACGCACATTTTCAGGCCTAGGACCGTCAACTTTAAAGTAGGCTTGATTAAACATGTGAGTTAATGTGCGTTAAAAAAAAATATATAATATATAAAATTTAAAATCGTTGATATTTTGGAGGTCAACTAGTCACTTGGTTAGATGTGAAAATACTAATAATACAATTTTCCAAGTATTGGTTATTTCTTTCTTGTTTGCTCGTAAGTTTCCTTGTGTTATTTCTTTGAAATTTAATATAATTTAATGTCTGAATGTTGCTTAGTCTCTAAAGAATAAAATATATTAGGATGGGCACTTGTAAATTCTTTAATCAGCTTTGAATGGAACGATTTGCAACAATTTGTAGTCCTATCAATATTTTTGTCAAATCTAAGTTATACATTATATTAAAATCAGATCTGGGTGTCAGCGATAATTTGCTAAACTTCAAATATATATTGCTAATAATATATGTATACTATAGACTATAGAGTGTAGGTACATTTATATTTTAGACTTTCTAATTTATATTTTGTACAAATATTTGTAAAAATTAAAGTTGTAACTATTTGACCTGAACATAAACGGGAACCAATTCGGCCCAACTTAATAAAATACCTTTTTCAAACGGGAACCAATTCGGTTAATCCCAATAATTCAACCATAAAATCCAGAACTAGTAGTATTTGGTGAATGTATACAATTTATAGTGTATATACCTACAACTTCTGTGTTTCACCAAAGTTTTTAGTTTTGGATAAATTAGTCAATTGTTAATCGATGGTTTGAAAACCATTGTAAATATCTATTGCTTTAAAAATAGATTTCAGAGATCGATCTTTTCTCAAAAATATTTTCGGTATAGGTAATAGGTACCGCATATACAATCATATTATTGCTGTTATTATTATTTTTTTATTCTTGGTACAGCATCAACAACTTAGGTTATTAGCTTAAAAAAATATTACATTATTAAAATGAGTTGGGTCTATTTAGTTTCGTAAAGCACTATTTTATTGTTTTCAAATAAGTGTATTAAATTAAATATAAATCTTATTGATAGTTGACAACATTTAAGGCTTCTAAAAAAGAACAATAATAAACTATAACAACTACAAAAAATGATATATCACTATGCCTATATAATGGGCATGTAAAAGTAACTACAACCGACCCGAAGATTTGTTTATGGTTTTGGCTTGTATAAACAGACACCGGTAGGCAGTAATAAATTTCAAAAAGCTGTAACTTATCATCACAAACGCGCATGGTTTATCGTCAATAGCCGTAGAGTATAATAAAATGTATTATTTATAAACGATTATAATAATATAAGGGACGGTTCTATTGTTTGCGGGTGATTAAAACATTCGTACGATGTGAATGGTCATTTTAATTAAGCGTATCGAACAGTTTTGCGAATTTTCAAAAAAAAATAAAATAAACAACAGGGTTTTATTTCAATTACACCGATTCAAATAAAAAGACAATCCGCGCCAACGTACAGCGGCGCTCGTTCAAAACTGCAAATAATATAATATTTTATCGACGAAAAGGGTGGCGAGAAGTACATAATAATAATATTGGAAATCCTGCAGTGATTCCCATGCGGATCGAAGAAAAGACTTTGCGCGCTGCGGAACTCGGTAACGAAACTGTATTTATATATATATATATATATACAAACGTAAGTCGCTATAGGTCGACCGGGGGAAGATACATTATATATATATATATTATAACACTGAAGCCGACAGTCGGCAGCAGCAGCAGCAGCAGCAGTGGCGTCGTCGTTGTATAATAATCGTATACACTATATATATATATATACGTGTACCTGAGGCGGTTCGCATCAGATTTCTTCATTACTATTGTCGTAGCATTACGGCGGCGGCCAAGTCGTAAAATCCTACGTAGAAACCCCGCACACGCACGCACGCGCACACGCACACAATCGCGCGGTCTTACGTGTTTGCCGCCGCCGCCACCGTAGTCCGGTCGGTTCTCGCGTAATAAAAATACATAAAACACGCGAGTATTACAAGTAGAATATATACACCTATACGATACGTGTGTACGCGCATTATTATTACCCCGGTCAGGTGGTAGCAGCGGTCATCACGTGCTTCAGTGTGCCGGCCTCGCAACAGAAAAACTCGGTGCCCACAACAAACGAAATTATAATAATAATAATAATAATATATACGCTTATAAGCGCGTTTCGAATACTACGCGTAGGTGTACCTAATATATTCATGCGATCGCGCGTACATTATATATAACACATCTTCCCCGCGCGCAGCACGACCGGATTCAAGTCCATCGCAGGAATCGCATAACGTATATATAGGTACCTACACTTGTACATGTGTTATTATTATTATAATTTTATACAATTATGCGTACGCCCGTGTACGGTATTTTATTACAAGCTTAAAGGATTCTGAATACATCGGTGTACCTGTACATACTGCAAGCACATATCGACACGTCGTAGCGGTCACCATATTGTAATGTGTACGGTGTGCACACTGTTAGGTGGGTAAACGTCCCTTTCACGGTTTATCTCCGCAACGTGTTCAATAAATATAATCTGGGCACCGGATCAACGTGTCCGTTTAGGCGCTGCGGTGTATATTGTATGCATCTACATATTATTACCGCATTGTATTGTGCTTATTATGCGCGTGGATTTGAGCATTCTTCAAACACATGTTATATAGTACCTTTTCTTGTGCAGACCGTCCTGTACCCGAGTGTCCGAAAACAACACTTAAAATATCGTAATACATTTTACATAATATTCACGTGTTCAAAATGCGCTCACGTGGTAAGAGAAAAGTATGCATGAGCGTTGGAACGATTTTTCTCGTAAAGCAAAACGACGTGACATTAGACTTTAGAGTATTGTTCGTATTTACGGGCAACGCTCGCGTTAATTAACGTAGTAAATACGTACTCGCACATCTCAAAACTGAGATTTTATTTAATGTTTATGCACTCCTAGCCATAAAATAATTGAAATATAACTTTAATTGACGTCTTTAATCGTAATAGGAGTTTAAACACCGAATAAATTACAGAAGATTATAATAAAAAGCCAAATTTTACTCTTAACAAACATTTTATGAGGTACAATAGTATGTATATATACACGTCCCTATTGTAAAACCATAAATAACATAGAACCCACTGTATCATAATAATTGGCGAACAAAATATCTTCAATTATTTTTATTAAATACCTAAGAACAACATTATAATACAGTAAATATACCATCATTCAATGCATGATTACCTTAAACATTTTAAATCATTTTAATTATAAAATAATAGATTTATTGGTATGTAACTGTGCATAGTAAAAACGGTAAAAATAGCAAGGTAAGTAGTAAATAGTATGCACCAAGTACCTCTAATTGAAAGCTTCCTTAAAATGTTGCAATTATATTTTATTTGGTTCCAGTTTGAAGTTTCACCGTATTAAAAAGGAAAAACTGCCTAAAAAATGTTTTGTCTGCGATCTTTATATGTTCCATAAAAGGAACGGTGGCACGGTGCCTATGTATTTAGCTGTGTGAATCCCCTCAATCTACCTCGTAATTCGCACAAGATTATACGAAAAATAAATAAAATATGGTTCAGATATCACATAAACTCTTACGGTAGGAAATTTGGAAAGCTGGTGGATGACGGACGTAATAGTATTGAAGTCGTATTAAATTTGTTTACGTTTGAAATTGAAAGCAATGATAAATCATTAGAATCAAATAATTCTGCTCGAATATTTTGAATACAATACTATAATAATAGTTGAAACTCGTAGTAAAGGAATGTATTATAGGCCTTATCTGGTATTAAAATCTTAAGTCTTCAATCGTAAAAATTAGGAAGGTACACATTTGAGAAAAAAATAATAATAATAATAATAACGAATTCAAAGTAATAAAATTGGACATCACGCAAAATAATTTTTCCAGATATAAATAATTATTAATCAAAATTCAAACTTTGAACTTGTATACAAAAAAAACATTATCATCCGTAATTTTTTCCTAGTGAATTTTTATTTAACTAAAACGTAAATTTCACAATAAATACAAAAAAAAAATATACTACCCAATACCTTATCTTATTATCAAATTAAATATAATTGGTACTTAATATACTTAAAAGTTCATTCTTCAGTTGTGAAAAAATGCTGAAAAAATAGTTTCCTAACAAACGTGATATTAAATAGAAAATTCTCGTGCAAATTTATTTGATTTGATTTCACTTAACTGTAGAGTTCAAAATTCAATATAAAAAAGAGTATAGAACAACAAATTGGGCTTGAAAACACAAACATTTTTGAAAGATATTAAACAATTTTTTAATGTGTTTGGAAGCCGATATATGATCGACACTAGCTGTTAGTCTACTATAAGTCTGCTACATAGAGGATAACATATTATAGTCATATAAATTATAATAGACATATTATGATGTGTTTGAGTATATAGGTACATATGGAATTCCATTTTGTATAGTTAAACCGCCTGCAATTGTAGACAGACCAAAAAGGCATACGCTTAATTTCAGTCTCTTTAAAGATGTATATAAAATAATTACTAATCTGTGGATAATAATGAAGCAGTTCTATAGAATTTAAAATAAAACATTTGTGAGCATCACGTATTCGAAAAAATATTTGAAAACATACGATAAATTCTCAGTAAATACATTGATTTTTAAAGAATAATTCTACTCGGAATCGTTATGGTTCATTTTTGTCCAACACTATACGAAAAACACCCGTATCACAATGAATTTACCAAAAAAAATCTTAACAAATGTAGAATATTTCAAAATAGTAGGAAAATAAACTTCCGTCACACATCAAATTAGTTTATAGCAAGAACGAATAGTCTTGGTGCAGCAGCAATATTTAACCAAGACGTCCCTGCGAAAATCCACCACGAACAAGAGATTTTGAAAATAATAGCAGATTTTTTTCGAAAACCTCTCGTTCCAAAAATTGTACACTTTCGTTCGAAACTCCGAAGCACTCGATGGTATACCAACAAATTTACCGAGAAGATTATTTTCGTTTCTCAATGGAATTAGAACATTCCAAAACTATTACGTGCGTATAGGTGGTTGACCGAACAAGATTCGTCAAATAGCAACGGGATGATGATGAATTTAGGGCTCGGAAGTTATTGCACTAAAAAACGTTGAAAATTGATTGCACAAAAAAAGACACTGATTGCTTAATTTTCGGCATTTTTGACGTCAATACGAAATAATAAGACACAAATGTGAAATACGACGAAACATGCGACGACACTAAACGACCGAACAATGAATAAGTGAAGACTGAACTAAAATTCTATTTATAAACTTAAAACTACAATGGTCATTGATGATATTGTTTTGAACAAAATATTTTGAAAACAATTAGCCGATTTTTACTATTTTTTTCGAAACCCTTTCGTCGTCGTCCAAGTGTCCGAGGACAGTAAACCGACAATGGGCGCTTGAACGCCGTGTGAACTTGTGCGAGTGCGGGTGCGTTTATGTATAGGGTTGTCATAAAAACCGCAGTGCGCCGCACGGAATCGGTATAATAACAATGCCACAAACGACGTAAGTGTGCAATTTTTGTTTCGTTCCGTTTCGGTTTTTTTTTTTTCGTTTATTTGATTTCCCGCACACTGCAGCGGACCCATTACAGTTTGCGTGCACCGCGCCGAGTCTGTTCCGCGCGTATTTGTATGTGAGCGGAATTTGACGATTGCTACAGTAAGCGTCCCGAGTCGTTACGCCACGCGCGGAGGGGAGGACGCTGAGGAGAGGACGCTGAGGAGAGGACGCGGAGGAGAGGACGCGGAGCAAAGGGGATTAATTGGAGGGCCACCGGAATGGGCCGCTGGGGAGCCATTGGCCGCGACCGCCGCCGCCAGTGCGTACGGAACCGGAAACGACGCGCACCGCCACCGCGAAAAAAGCTTCACGTCCACATACGCGCGCTCCGGGAAGGGCGACATGGGGGCAGTGAAGAGCGGGGGATACGAGGGGCGGTTTTGGAATCGTTACGAGAGAGCACAGCCGCACACCAGCGCGCCCGATTTATTCACAGTTAATACGTTGTTAACGCCACCATAACAACAACGAGACAATAATGACGACGATAACAACAATAGTAATAATAATAATAATAATAATACGACTAACTACTTTATGCGCGTGCACATGTATATTATACGTAGCAAATCCAAAAGACTCCCCGTTTTATACCCATTAGGTTTCGTCTTACATCGTCTCATTATATGTACACGTTTTTATTTATTTTTTTGGACAGTATTTTATCTCCAAGTCTACACGTGGATATTCCGAACAGTAAAAACGATTTTTTTTTTCCGAACAAATAAACGCGAAAATCGTCAGGGAAATCCGTTATACATATAGAGTCATCATGACCATTGCGCCATTTTTTTCAAACCAACAACGTATTGTATATAGACATCCTGCACGGACGACGAAACGTGCGCTGCGTTATTAACTGCGCACACGCTATGCCTAGTATTTATATTTAATAATAATTCATTGTAAAAATGTATGCATTCTATATTTGACTACCTAGTTATTATTTGTAATTTAATAAACTGGTATCGTTACACGTGGTAACACCGTACACTTTGCGCTGTATAATTGTTCGGTTCGTAAGCCACGGACACTTTGTACGGTAACAATATTATAGGGAGAATTTATCGTTTTGACGATAGGCGGTTAACACTATTTTGATAAGCTTTTTGACCCACCGATCAATATTAATTTTGTAAAATTCAAGAGCACATGAGTGTTTTAAAAACAACAAATTAAAAACTTTAAACCGAAACTAATTAAAAATGGTTGTGGATATACGATCTTACGTATTAATAACACAAATATTCGTTGGAAGTGCTCGAAAGTTACCGGGTCTGTTAAAGTCACAGCGATGTCTTATTGATGATAGTTATATAGATTATTAGATTACTTAATCAATTCCCAGATAATGTAATGTATGTAAATATGTAATACATAACGGTATTACTACCTACATAATACAAACTGTCCGCGATTTTCAATTTTTTTGGGTTGACCGGACAAAGTGTCCTACAATCCATTATATGTACACCACAAGCCCGCAGTGAAACCAAGTCTTATTAATTCAATTTCAAACATTTACCTGTCAGTTAATTAACTAAGCACATGTGTTGTGCAGATCATATATGAGTGCTATTAATGTCTGACAATAATTACATCCGTAATTATTACCCTGGGCATATACGACCCTTTACAACCTAATGAATCCCGCTTATTGTCCCTGTCGCTATACTTGATAATTATACCATTTGAGTACAGTACATTAAATACATAGGTAAATGTATTGATAAATCGGAATTAATATAATATTAAACAGACGTCTAACACATTTTGGCGATTAGTTTAATACATTTATACTCGCTCAGTCGGACTTGGAGAAGGCAAATTTCATAGTTAAATTGTAATGAATTATAAATGCAATAAATATAAATCATAAATATTATAAATAAATAACGTACAATTCAAATAAATTATTGGGGAATCTAATTTCAACTCTGGTAAAAAATAATACTTTGACATAAATTGTTTAGGATTATTAAAGTATAATAAGAAAAAAGTATCAGTGGGCTTGTTTACATCTTAAATCTAAAGTTTTCAATGTAATAGAATAAAAGTTAGGAGGAAATGTGTATAGTTGTTATTCAAATTATACTACGAATTATAATTGTAACAGACAGATTTATTAAGTACGACTGTACCATATATTTGACAATTTTTGAGTACATTTAAAATTTTAAAACCAATAAAAATTAGAAATATGGCCGAACTAAAACACTAGTTATAGTTATGTCCAATTCCCAATCCACTATTGGACTCTTAGAAAGTACTGTACCTATCTTGTGTCTTAGTAAATAGTAAATAATTCTAGCATAAACATAAAAATGTAATTTTACTTTCACAAATATAAAATTGAAAATAAAATAAATAAGCTCTTTAATCTAATCATAATTTAAAAAAACAGTACAACATTTGCTTTTAAGAAAACTAAATTTGAGTTAACTAATCAGTTTCCCTTTGAGAGATAAAAATTATTATCAAAGGGTAACAGGGTAAAGTCCACAAATCAAAGGTAGAATATTTGTGCGTCATTGCAGTATTGCGAGGTATTCTGAATATATATAACATGTGAAGTTTTAATGTACTCCACACAAATTATATTTATGTTAGATAAAAAATCTAGGGGAAAAATAACTGTAAAATATTTTGATGAATCCCAAACACACGTCATGTCGCGTCAAAGAAGTAACATTCAGACAGGATCAACTTTAAATAAAATTAGAGAATCGTAAACGAATTACATCGTTCGGCCGAGGTTCGGTGTTCAAAACGAACATAATATTACATTATACGCATACATACAAATACGCATGGGCGTCGTAAACATGTTTTACAGATCCATTAATATGTCATGGAAACAGTATAATATTATGATAGTCGTACAGCCGTAAAGGAAATATCGCATACAGTAGCAACTGGATTTTCTAGAACATCTTATCTGAAATTACAATTTTTACGACGATTGACGAAACAAAAATTAAATTTATTTCGAGCGGTATTTTTCTATTACTGCAGGACTCAATGTTTTTCAATATTATATAAATAGATATTGAATTATGGCACCTGGATGGTATAATAATATAACGTCGGTATGCACACGACACACATTAAACACGTTCTATTTTACTTGTTATTACATTATTACTTATGGACCGTGGTACTAATGCAATGCGCCTAATCTTGCGTGCGATGTGCGCCAAACTGCTGTTATAGGTGGTACGCTTAACGGTAATGAACTGTACTCGGCGAGTTTGACAAGTAAACGGGCGAGAAACCCTAATGAGACCGCATGATGAATAGCATGATAATGGTTAAAACATTTTTATCGTGGTTATACATAGGATTTTTTTATTTTTCGTTTCATAACATTATTTTAAATATTGTTCTCACCAAGTGCGACAGATATTATTTTTATCTAATTACAAGTTTTCATCTTTCCGCGATTATACCTATACTCGGTAATTCGAAAAGGTACACGGCGCACAAAAATGTACAGTTCACACATGCATCGTATTATGATATGCGTAATGTGTTATATGCACTCGTTTAAATTGACATTATGTCATTATGTCGGCCGGACAAAGCATTTGGCGTCCGTGATGACGTGCACGATGGTAATAACACAACAATATCGCACTGCAGCGGCGACACCACCGTCTCGGTGGGTGGCGCTCGACGTAGAACGCGTTATTTGTCGTCGCGCTACGGCGGTAAACGCCACATAAATTTCACCCTTTGGGTTGTGAAGGAAAAAAATTCAAAACGTCGTTTAAAGGAAAACAAATCGTCAACACCGCCCCCCCCCCCCTCGCTCTCGTTATACGCACGCACGACCGTGTTATTGTATACCACGTACGCGTATACGTGCACCATTGTGAAGACGCGTACGGATCCGACGAGGGATCGGTGCCGTGCGGACGACAAAGAAGAACACCGCGCAGTTCAAACAAATCGGTCTCTTTTGACAATATTCATCATCGGAACCTTTTTTTTTTTTTTTTTCCTTTTCCTCCGCCCGAATGATTTACAAGTGTTGCATAACATGACTTCTTTGGGTCGCCCGTGTCCCCTTCCTTCTTCTTCCAAAAACCGTTGTTACACGTGCATCTGTATTATGTCGTTAACACTTGATAGCAAATAAAAGACGCAGCAATATATACCGGCGGCTTTCTCCGCAACCACCATCCGATCATAATGGACGCGAGAATGACCTTAGGCCATCAATGTCCTGAACCGCACAGACACCCAGTGCGCGCGCACGCTCACGTACAACCACCACACGGCTGTTACAACAATAATGTTATCAGGATATAATAATACAATACAGATTAATAATTCTTCGCACAAAAACGGGTAATTTCTCAGAAACGGTGGTGCGGCTATACGGTGTATATTTTTATCAAAACGGTACCGCGCAACGGCCTCGGCTAGAGCACTTTCACGACAAACGCTGCACCGACACCAGAAATCCTTATAATCACCGACATTTTTCCAAGTAAACCCTTTTATTATCTTTTTTTTATTCTCGTATCCTGTACAATGTACCTACGCATTGAAAACGTGCGTGTAAGTCCCGGTAAACCATCTTCTACATAATGAATTACTCGTGGGCTGTAACCGAATGATACAATGCGGATTTTCGAAAAGTAAATCCCCGCAGTTCATTTATATACGCATTTTGATGCATTTTAAGTTTGCGTGTACACATTACATCGTCGAATGGCTTGATAAATGTGTGGAATGGACCTATACAGTACACGCACTAATGCGTCCACTATATTTATATAATTATATCCGAATTTTGAATTTAGACATATTAAGGACTGTATGAAAATAATTAAATGGTTTAATTCAAATAACAATTACAAGTATAATATAATAAAATCCATGCGCGTGCAAGAAAGGGATAACGGACATAACCCATGTATATGTGTATGAATTATTCAAATATAAGTGTTTTTGTAAAACCATATCATTCCATGCGAGTATAAAATATTTCTTTATATTTACTATGGCTTATAAATGTATAATGTAAAAACAACGTCTTCAAAATAAACTACACTTAACGTTGCAAGTTGTCAATAATCATATTATTGTTAACGAGCTATACCTATATACCTATATTATGTTCTTTGATAATTTTTCGTTTTGTATTTAATTATAATTAATATTATATTCACTCCAATCAGTATAGCAACAATTATCTAGTACTTAAAATTTCAAAATATAACAAGTATAATACATATTTCGATGTACTCGTATGTTAACTCCAGAGTTTAGACAACGAACTTTCAGTTCAAATCTATTTTTATGGAAAGTCATAATACGAGACACGAGTATCATTAACTATATTGAGGAAATTAAAATTGTTTATTTAAACTTTTATAAATTGTATTATATTCATAAATATAATATATGAACGGGGTACACATACGGCCGCCTACATGCAAAACACTACTTTATAAATTATTTTATTTTAATATTATCTCAATAGTGATTACTGATTAGTCATCTCTATTCATGCGTCCAATCGTTCATGTTTAAATTTTGATTGATAGATATATGTTCATGGAAAGTAACGATTTACATAATAAAATTAACAAATCTGCGAATATATAAATGGCATACAGAACTTTTGTCTGTGTGGTTTGGGCAACACCTAAAATTTAGTGCCCGTCCTTCTATTAAATGCAGTAATATGTTCATAATACCTATATTATATACATGTTACAATGATACATCTATATGAATATATAAAAAAAACACATTTAATTAGACGTCTTTAGAAGTTTATCCCTGAAGATGTGAATTTTAAACTTAAGTTACAACGTGTCAAATTTCTGACAGTTGAAAAACCTCTACTTAGCGGTCTAGGTTAATGTGTAGGTACATGTGCCAAGAAAGTTCAAAAATAATTTATACTATATGCTTGCCGTTATAATACTCTTTTAAAAACCTTAGGATTTAGATGAATCGTTTTATAGCAAGATATATATTTTGAGGCAATATTTATTTTCGAAATTAATATATAGTAGTTTAGTGTATATGTTTAAATGCGTTGATGTCATATAAGGTATGTATAAGCCTAGGATAAAATATCTAAAATATTCGGTTTATTTATGTTATGAATACTGGATTAAACCTTCTTCATAAATATTTCACGATTTTATACACACACAGATTTATTACACAAATTGTATGTATTGCCGTGAGCCAAATTACATAACGGACTTGTTTGATTAAATTATACATATATTATTTACATCCATGGCCAAATTTAGAACGAGTAAAGTTGGCGGCAGCCCAGGGGTCCCCAATTTTGTAATTATTTATCGGAAAACGCAGATAAATACATTTAACTACATTTTAAAGAAAATTTGTAAATAATACATAAGTAACAAGACGAAAATCATATTGAATATTACTTATAATTTTAATGAGCAATAAAGGTAAACGTTCTGTTTATTTATTTGGGGCCTCCACAATACATATAGGTATTCCGCCCGAGGGCCACCAAATACGCAAATCAGCCACTGTAATGTAGCGTAGTGAACTATTACAACTACCGAGGCGTGAGGCGTTCAACACATTCAACAAACCACCCACATAAAAAACTCCGTGAGTACAGACTACAATTATAGTGGATATATTGAAGCTAGTCAATTGTATGATGGTTGTGCTAGGAAAATTTGAATTTATTCGTACTGTTTAGGCCCTGCACATAGCAACCCGTACACAGGGCCGTCCTTAGGATTTGCGAGGTCCAGGGCAAAAATATTTTAAACACCTTTTAGGTATTAAATCATCTATCTATATACATATTATTATGACATTAATAATTCTTATCACAAAAAAATTTGGTGGGTACCTCAGACGAAAATAAAACCAATTTTACTACTTTTTTTCAAACGCGAGGCCCAGGGCCAGGGCCCTGCTTGCCACCCTCTAAGGACGGCCCTGCCCATACATAATCAACTATCTCGGGCGATCGCCTCTCAAATAAGCCTTCGGCCCTGTGTGCACATTTTACTACGAGACATTCACGCACCTGGTTGTGGACGATCTTGATACTCGACCCTTTTCATCCAGCCGTACGGGCTTACTCGTCCGGTACCGGTGGGCGACGGCTGGTGCTGCACGGGCGGCCAGTACTTGTAATCGTTGGCTGTCTGGTAAGCGGCCGCGGCCGCGGAGGACGGTTCGTCCAGGGACGTGCCGGGCGACGAGCACGTGGCCGTCGCGGTGGACGTGGCTACCGGATTGTAGGCCGCGACCGCTTGCAAGGTGGCCGTGGCCGCGGAGCCCGTCGGCTGATGGTGCGGCGGCTGCGGCGGCTGTGGCGGTGGCGGTGGTGGCACGTGGTGCGCGTGATGGTACACCACGTCGTCCGGGTACGACGGCCGGCGTTTGTTGTACATGACCGCGGGCCAGGCCGCGTAACCGCCACCGTCCGTCGGCGGCTGATGGTGATTGTGGTGGTGCAACAGCGGCTGCGGCGGCACGGCGGACATGCCGTGCGCATGATGGTGCAGATGATGGTCGTGTTGCTGCAGCTGCAGTTGATGCTGTTGCTGGTGCTGCTGCTGCTGCTGTTGCTGCTGCTGCTGATGCTGCTGGTGCTGCTGCTGTTGCTGTTGCTGCAGCTGATGTTGCTGCAGATGATGATTGTGGTGATGGTGGTAACCCGCGGCGGCGGCGGCGGCCATCGCCTGATGGTCGTACGCCGTCCACGAACCGGCCAACGCGGCCGGCTGCGGTTCGGCGGCGCACTCGTCACCGCCGTTGCACTGCACGGGCATGTGGTGATACGCGGGACCCTGTTGCCTGCTGCACACCGTCACTGGCTCGTTCATTGCTCGTCGTCACCTGCAGTTGTGGTTCTCACGTAGCCTTCGCCGCCGACATGGTCGTTACCGTCGCACACGAGTATCCGATGGCCGGCGCGCGGTGCGGATGTCCGGACGGCGAGACTCAAACGCTGCGGACGGGCATCGTGCAGGTGTACGTGCAACATAGATGCACGGGCGATTCAAGTCGGTACTCGGCGGAACGGGACGGGCCAAAAGCAAAAGAGAGGCTTTACAGAGAGCGGCCGCGAGTGAAAAAGCGCGGGGATTATTATGCGGAGACCGCGGTCGACCACTGCAGGAATACGCGTACGTCGCGATGACGGTCCGCCGTCGTCACTGTTGCCGGCTGCACCGTTGGTACGGAAATAACAACGGCGCTAAGAACGTTCACGAGTACTAAGCGGTCGCGCGTGTGCGTGTGCGTGTAATATTATTGTGTTATTAAATTGAAAAAAAAAAATTCCTCTCTCGAGGTGTGACGGACGACCGTGCGTGCGTGCGTGCCCGTGCTCGTCGTCATCCGCGTGTGCGCACGTAAATGCGCGTGTGTGCACGTGTTCGCGTGTGTGTATACGCGCGCGAGTGTGCACTCAATATTTAGACACGCGATCGATTACGACTGATGAGGTGCGGTCGTGCGCCGCGCGTACTCGGGATTCGTGTGCGACGTGCGGCGGCCGAACGAAACGGGCGTGCTCTGGCCACTCCCGCCGCGCCGCGCCTCGGCCAATCGCAGCTCGGCCACCGGTGGTCGTGGTCCGCCGCGATCCGGCCGCGCTACCGTGACGAGATGTCCGCGCGTGGTAACGTCGCGCCGCCGCCGAGTTTCGAATAATGTAGCCGTGTACGTAATGGACGTATATTATAATATTGTGCCGGCACGCGGTCATCGACGATTTCTCCGTACCCGTGCCGGCGCACCTCGGCGATGTTATTCTTCGTGGCGCGGCGAAGGCATTTTCATGACGCCGCAAGGGCGGATACAGAGGTCCTAAACGGTGGGGGCAATATATATAAGATTAATAAAATAAATTAATAGGAATTGTCTTATTATTAATCGGCATAAAATTAATTGTGCACAGAAATCGGTCATACTTTCATCAGAAACACTGGTGATGGGTCTTATCATTTTAGAGCGCAAAAGATTTTAATTTTGAATATGAAACTTAATTAAAATCTTATACTGAAATAAACTCAATATCTACTAAACCATATTAAAAAAAGCATTTTGATACAAAAAAGTCGAAGAGTGTTATTGAACATCGGTATACTTGTATATTTGTATAAATTATAAAGAAAATACTTGCATGAACAACATTTTTGCCACAAATAATTTCAAACACAATATTTGATACTTTTCTTTGTGTACGGAGGGGGCAATTGCCCCTATTGCCCCTCCCTTGTATCCGCCCTTGTGACGCCGAGGCACCATAGTTAAACTTTGGGTGGGTGGGTGTTGGGCATCGGATGGTGCGAATAAACGGAATCATGCTAACAAGTAACAATATAATATGGAACACAATATTATGTATTCAATAGTATTTCGACCGACATGTAATATGCTGGTATGGTATCATGTGTTAAGTTGCATAGGTACCGGCGACTGGCGTACTGCGAAGTTTAAACTTTCAAGGTATCAACAATAATGGGTATTCGATAATCAACAGTCATTATCAGTCATATTAAATTATAATATCCCACGCCTCGTATTCGTAAAATAAATAATATTTTATCGTTTATAATCAAATGGGTGCGTCGCGTCGCGTCGTGCGATAAGCCGAAAAACTTTTTTAAGAATTTATGGAAAATTATTTCATCGGGATAACCTTGAAAACATTTTCGCGGAGGGTTATCTATGAAAAACTTGGGGTGGGTGCTCAAATATATGTTGTGCATCATTGTTCATAAATGTTCACCACGCCACTGCCACTAACCCTCGGCCGTTTTTTTTATTCGTTTTCCGAGGCCCGAGCTATAGGTAATGCACGTTTAATACCGTATACATTCGAGTTTTTTTCATTCAATTATACGTGCGTACAAGTTTTATTCCATCCCTCATCCCAGGGGTCACCGATTAATATTTTTATCGAGAATTTTGAAAATTTTCGGGGGCCAACAAATATTTTTAACATATTATGTAATAAAGCAAAAGTATAACTCGAATAAAAAATAATAAATTGAAAAAAATAAAATAAAATAAAATACGAGTACAAATTAACAGCAATATTACAATAGAAATAGGAAGTCAGGGTAAAATTAGTGGGAAAAATGGCAAGTTTATCGAAGTTTATTCGTATTTTATAATCGGTTTTTACTTTTTTTCCCTTGTCTGCAGGCCCGATAAAGTGTGTTCGTGGGCCGGACGTGGCCCGCGGGCCGCCATTTGGTCACCACTGCCTCATCCCTTTTAGCCGTCCGTATTACACATGCATTGCAGACTACGAGTGTATTATGTTATTACATTTTATTTTGTACGTACGGCTTGTTGCAGTTTATTATTTTACGATCAAAGACTGCACGGTTTTAATGTATACGATTTATATTATAATAATGTGATGTACCTACGCGTTCACCGTGAGTTCCGCTCGATCATTGGTTTTATAATATCAGCCGTTTCTTGGAATCAAAAATGAAAACCCTGAACTATAAATCGTTGAAAAAAAAAAAATCTTTTACGAAATCAATGCCGACTAATGGAATCAAAAGAATTTCCAGATTTTGAAAGCACCAAAACGCGGGAATTACTAATAATTAACCTTTTTTCTTTAACTTACGTCGAGTAAGAAAGATAATGAGCGTGCAATTTCGGTGAAGCAATGTAAAATATCAAGAATAAAAGTCCATTTTCGCTGGTCGTCGCGTGCTTACGACAACATTTATCAAATCGATGTCAATTGCATTGCGCATTTGTCAACATTTTCTCAACTAAAAAATTTAATTTTCGGGATAAAATCACTAAATCGGCAATTTCCCCGCAGATACGGTGACTCTATAGGCTATAGCATATATATATTATTACAGCGTTTATTATTGCACAAATTTGTCTAGTCCGTATATTCAGTTATAAGTTTACATTTTGATTATGGCTCTGAAGTTGATGCATTTTTTTTTTTTCTGGAACTTCTTAGACTATGCTTTTTTAGCTGAAAATATGATTCATTAGCATGTGAATATGAATTATTCATTTTAATTTTGCATTTTTCGCTTTTCTTACTTTTTAGGTCACTTTCCGACATTTATAGTCATTTTTATTCATTTTCCGCTATTTTAAAGAAAAAACGAGCTTATTACAAATATTGTAGCTAATTATATATATATAACAACTTTATTAAGCGGAATAGCTTATTACCCACTGTTGATTAATCATAATATCTTTCATCATTCGTTAAAGATAATTAAATAATATAATCTATATATATTATGAAAGGCAACCATAACTCACTCCCTGATTAGCGTACAACCAAAACTACTATACCGATTCATTTTAAATGTTTAGGGAATGTACTCATTACCATAAATAGGTACAATAAGAAAGGACTTTTCGAAAATCGAATTTTCAAGTATCGAAACAGTTTTGGACTCCGGGCTGGATGTTGTATACATTTTTCACTTTTTGGTTACCTAGGAAATATTTTATTTTGTTTAATATATTGATTTTAATAAATACCGATTAAGGTATATCGGCTGCAAATTATTGAAGTATAAATAAATAAAACTAAATATTATTAGAATTTACGACGATTGTGCGTTTTTTCATTCTATATTTTTATTGTAATATTTAATAATATTGCATCACTTACTGATCGCTACTTCTCAAAAACTTCGAACTTGAATTTTGGAATAGTGTTGCCTCTTTAAATGTGGAGGAAGAAATGATTTTCAAAAATGTTGCGTTGAAGTGAATAAATAAAAAGCACACCACCAATTCGTATTTCGTGGCGCAACGGCCAGTGGGTTTTTAGGTGCCAACGATCCTTTCTACTTGCATCATAAAAATGTGTCCGGAGTGGTTCTTCCAACTTAACAGTCTTCCAGCCGGTCTCTGATGTTGTTGGAAGATGATGCTTACTGGAACCGAGCTCAGAAGAAGCCATTATTTCTGATTCCCCACAAAAAATAACATATAATAACAATAACACCTGTTTTTTTTTTGTATTTTATTTGTTATAAATATTTCAAATAATTGTTATTGGCATTTTTTTACTATCGGACACGACAAGAAGAAGACCAGCTTATTCAATATTATTGTTTACTTACCTATGCGGTCTTAGGAATAATAACCACACTTAAAAAAAGAGGCTTGTAACACTTTTGTTACAAATATGTAGGAATCTCTACAAAAACAATCATTATAAAATCATCTGACTAATGCATTTTTTGCTTTGCATAGAATATAAAATTAGAACATTTTTATGCTCAATAAGAACTAACAGACTAAATAGAAAATATGAATATTTAATATCGTACATATTATGTTAATTTATTACTGACATAAATTAAAAACATTATGTTAGTTAATAGTAATTAATGAGAATTTAAATGAACTTATGAGTACATATTTTTTGTAAAGGTTTGAAAGTACAATTCATTAACCATGATAAGTGATAACTTATAAGAGTTAATAGATTTAATTTTTACCAATTCCTATTTTTATAATCTAGTCTAAATATTTATACTTGAATAAAGGTAACCGTTTTCAAGTTATTTAAATTTGTATAATTACAAGTACCTAAGCATATTGTAGAGATAAATAGCTCAGCTATTGCTCAGTGTTTCTAAAAAAAAAGTAGTAGTCAATAAGACCACATACATCGACATTTTTATTAGAAGTATGTATACTGATTCAAAATAAAAATATATTTATGAGTACCCGCGATACCGGGATATTTGTCAATTGTAATTAATTATTTTTAATTTTTGTGAACAGAAAGACCTATTTCTTATTTTCATTAAGATTCATTAATATATTATTCTAATAAATGTAATTATTTCCGTCCTTAACATAGATATATGCTTATACAGGTATACCTACATAATCATATTACTAATAATTGTAATTTTATTACTACGCCATGATAATGATTAAATACTAAGTGATAAATGTTATCTAAAAATGTTATACTTATATTATATAGCATTGCATATCCAATAGATTAATGGATTATGAAAATTATAACAACTATTTGTACTAGAAACTAATATCTTCAGTTTATAAATTAATTGTGTAAAAACTTGAAATAATTTTATTATATATTAATATTATATAAATAATCTATTAACTTTAAATTTAAAATAATTCAATATTTGTATGTGCACTTTCGTTGATGTTTAGGTTACACTATTTTAAGTTAAATTAATAAAAATTCGGTAAAATATATTTATTGCAAAAATAATTTATAGACACGTAAAAGCATATAAGATACAAATACCTTGGTAAATTATAATATTAGACAAAAGAATCCGATTGAAGGTGAGTTTAATCACCATAGTTATCAAAATAGTATTAACAAATAATTTTAACTCGAATTTTTTTAAACACAAAAATCATTCTAAAAATTATTAATGAGTAAAAAAAATGTAAAAGCTATATTTGAAAATGAAAAAGAAAAAAAATCGTTAATATTCGTGATAATAATCGGTTATTCAGGTTGTATTGTGTTAACTTTTAACTTGATACAATAAACTAGTGTAGTAAAACCATATAATTATTAACATTCAGCAAATAGGCCAGGATTAAAAATCTTTTTTTGTTTGTCAAGAAAACCATTTTAAAATGTATAGTAATTTTAAAATTTGTTTTCAGTGTTTCCTTCATATTGATAAGAAGTACAAAGATATTAAAAAGTGATACATCTAAAGTATCTGAATCCAAATTTTATTTTAAAAGCGATTACACAAAACTATTGCGGGTGAATATTGCCACAAAATGTTTTAACAACAAAAAATCTGTTTTTGATCATAATTAATACAGAAAATTGATAAAATACAATAACTATATAAAGTCCTAGAGAAATTACTAATTTACCATCCTTTAATAGGTACGACTTTGTATAGTATATATGTTAAAATACTATCATATTATAATTTATAAAATGATAAGATTTACAAGTTTGATTTCCTTAAATTTTTTTAAAATTATTTAATTACCTTGTTTTATGCAGCAAGAATCGTTTCTTACCTATATCATATTTATTTTTACTATGACATATTAACTATAATATATTATATTATATATAATCTAATAAAAACTTAAAGATTTCTGAAGTGTTTACTAATTTATTCAAATACAGTACTATATATCTGTATATTTTATAATAACTTGACATTTGTATTACTTTCATTCAGCCAACCAATCGAGTTGTCAAATAATGCAATTACATATAATGTTTTTTTTCTTTATCTTTACAAGGTTAAGTATTGTTTATATAAATTGGATAAAGCGTAAGTTTTGCATATGTAATTATATAAATTACAGCACGTATACAGTTACAAGTACAGTAAGCTATAATATAACATTTTATATAAAACTAAGAACACTTCAATCCATACACAGATTATTATAATAATTAGTTTACCCTACGTTCTTCATTTTAATTAAAACACGCGAATGCATAATATATGTTTGTATAATTTTCTTGCGATGAAAATTCTTGAACACGGTCCAATTTAGTTGCAGTTTTAATAACATATATAATTGTGTAAAATAAACCTATAAAAGTACTTAACTTAAAACTTAAATGGACTTAACATATTTCATATAATATGTCCTATAAAATGTTGAATATTTTTAATTAGCTAATAATATACGTCATTTTAAATCATGTAGTAATATATTAGCCCGCGAATATTAATGTAGTAAAATAATTTATGTAATTCAAAAATAAAATAAAATTTATCTTTTGAACAATATTTAACTATATAAGTCAATAAGTACCTACAATATACGAGTATATGTTTGTGTGTATTTGATGTATCCTATTCGCTGTGTAGTGATATAACCTCGACCTATCGGGCGTTTATAAATAAATATAATACATAAAATTACCGGAGTTGATAGTTTATAACTCATTTGATAATATTACTGGTTTTATAATTAAAAAATAATATTGTTAATCGGACTTTTACGATTGAATCTGTACGCGTTATATATTCATGAAAAATCGTTTCCCTCGAGAACTGACCGGATTTTATCCTGGGATAAGAAATAAAAGTTTAAAGCATGCCGTCTGTAAAAACTTTATAATAAAACATCATCTCGTAAAGAAAACCCGTACATTTTTTACATTTAAATGAAAATCAACCCCAACGTTTTTCTGAAATCAAACTAAAATATTGTAATAAAATTACTAAATTGTGATTTATTTATTTTTTATCGTTTTATTTGTTATTATATTTTCCATTTTATAATAATGTTATTATGTTATATTTTACCGTAGAGAAATAATATTTATTGTAACCTATTCATAAAGTAAAAGGGTATAAAACCTTATTAGTTTAATATTAATAATATTATTTTTTTCGCAATAGGTGAGTTGATTCCCGAGACCTTTCTCATATATTAGTTGATTCCCGGGTCATTAAGAGGTACGTACGAGTTGATTCCCAGATCTTTAGATATTTTATTCAATAATTAGTAAAATATACAGCCTATTAGCATAACCCAAGAAACACCACGAGGAGGTTGGCTGACAAGTTTCCCAAAAATGTTGTTTTTTTTAGTTTTTTCATATTTTGAAAATCATTCAATTTTTATTTATTAATTATTTATTGAATTATATTATATGTATTATTATACCGTGACATCTCTTCTCTTAAAAAAAATTTGTTTTTCTTGTTGTTTTTTAGATTTCTTAGTTCCATTACTCCTGCATTTAATATACGTTTCTGATTGTACCTCTAACAGCTCATTTATAAATACAAAAATATTTGGGTGCCCACTATAGAAACAACTGTTGAGCTTAGAATGAAAACTCTCACACTATTCGTAGTTCTATTTAAAGTAGTTGTTGAATTGAGCCCATATACTGGGTGGAAAACTAGCTTCTGGAGAAATATAATAATCTATTGATAATTGATATACAACAATAGGGAATCAACTCGTACGTACCCTCTAATGACCCGGGAATCAACTCAACGGTGTCGGTGCAGGTAAACAGGTACCCGGGAATCAACTCGTACGCAGCCATTTTTTTCATCATTAATTGCTTTTAGCTTACGATATTGCACCTTAGCGGTTAACAAATTATGATATGATGAAAAGTATTCATTTTCATTTTGCAGTTCTGTTTATTTTGGTATTCATAGTTTATTCGTCATGAAATAAATAGTGTTTGAAAAAAACCAAAATAATAGATAAACTATGAGTCTATAAAGGCGTAAATAAGATGATTTGAATTCGGAAAGGTCACTGAGATATCTCGAGATGAAGAGTGCCCATGGGAGATGATAATATAGTGTATAATGTATAGTGGATGAGAAATAAGAATGATGAGAAGGAGGAGATTATAACTGAAGACCTATATTATGCTGGAAGAACGATTTTAATGTGACTATGGATTAAATAATGTCAATTTCTTACTCTAATTGGTACCTACATAATTTAAAAACGTGGACTGTGAAATAATAAGTATATTACTATTAATATTGAATTACCTTTTGAGACAAACAAATTTAAATCAGTTATTTAATCAATAAATTATTTCGATACATACTTATTAGTTATTATATTGACATTAAAATTATAACATCTGCGTGGTTTATAACATGCGATATAGTAGTATAATAATCGTCAGACACGAAAGAAACAATTAATTACATTTTATTTACTTATATAAAATATTCCATACAATTTCGAACAACAAATCTCAATAAAAAATTTTAAACTTTTAACTTTTAGGATAATTACACCATGTTGATGTGTTGATATTCGAAGATGTACCACGATCGAGCTCAAAGACGCCACGTGAAGTTTACCATTAGTATTTCAAAATTAAAGCGTGAAGAAAAAAAAATCAACGAATGCGAAACCATTGTTTATTGAATGAATCAAACATAAAATACATTTTCCGAACATGCCATCAAGTGGACCTAGAGCATATTTTGGTTATGAATAAAACATTATATGACGAACTAATTTTATAAAATAAATAAATAAAAGTGCATAATATCGGTATTGATATAGGTACCTGTATACGTATTTAATTTGTACCCAGGTATTTTTATTTCAGATTTGATACATTATTAAAAAAATTAAATTATGTATTTTCAACAATTGATATAAATTTACAATAAATTATTATAATATATTTAATGATGTATTAAACATAGACATTATATAATATGCGTATTCAAAATATATTATGTACCCATACCAAAATATAATAAACATGATACCTATATACAAGACCAGATTTGACATTTCTATACAAACGAGCGCGTATTATAAAAATGTTTGAATTAATAAAAGTTAGGTTAAATTGATAATTGATAAACAATTTTTCATGAAGAGCAATAGCTAGAGCAGTGAAAAATATGATTTTTCAATATTTGAATTTAATTTTACTCTTATAGATATTAAATGTAGGTACCTACGACCGGATTCTTATGAATTATACAAAATACGTTTTTATAAGACCAAATGCATTATTATTTTTAAATGATCATCATGATACCAGCTAGGACATTTCTGATCTATCATAAGACAATCTCGTATGTACCTGCAAGATGTCTGAGCACCCTAACTAAACTTCAAATGTACATAAAAATGGCATTTGTATACTTAGGTGCTTACATATTATAACTCTATAGAATCTGAATAGAATAGTATTTAATATTTACAATAAAACGCATATAAAAGATGCATTAACAACTTTGTGAATGACCTTACGAGGTATATATTTAATACCTATCTGTACATTCATCGTACAGTACTTGCGGCACTGTTTGTCGGTATATCAAAAAGAGCTCAATTTCGTACCTGAAATACCTTCATGATTATATGTTTACTATAATAAAGGTCTACCGCATGTGGCATGCTATTACAGTATTACTATTTATTCTTATATATATATATATACTCTAAAATAGTTAAACAGATATTCATGAGTCATAACTAAAAACCAACCATGTATTATACATGTACATGGTGATGTTATTTTCGGCCTATATACCTACTATTACGTATACATAATCATATATAATGCCTTTAAATTCAACGTTTGAAATTAAATTTCCTATAACGGAAACTAGGGATAGTATTTCCTCTCAACACAATATGTTTTCGGAGAACAATACTGTAGTCATGTAACGGACTAGAAAAAAATATGCTTAAAATCTCGAATTTTCCAGCCAACTTCGAGTGAATTTTTCTAGAAAAATTGTTTATAAATGCGCCAAAAAACAACATTTAACTAATTTATGTTTTTTATTATTATAAAGTCTCACTGATGTATTTTTGTAGAAACTTAAGAGTACACTAGCATGCGTTTATTCCGTCTTACAAACGCACAACATGGCAAATCTATGGTCAGTAAAACCAATTTTGTGTGGTTAACTTTAATATTGGAGAGAACTGACCTACTATCGAACTTAAAGGGAAAAACATTATCTGCGTCTTCTCATAGGGTATTTATGATGTTTTCATTTACAAGCGAGTTATGATTATGTAAGGCAGCGTTTCCCAACTGGTGTTCCGCGGAACCTAAGGGTTCCGTGAGCCGGCGCCAAGGGTTCCGTAAAATATTTGGGAAATATATATAAATTAAAAATATTTTTAATTTGAATTACGATTCGAACATAGAATAGGCGAATCGCGAATAGCTCCTCTTCTCGTTAGGACGTTTCCTTATCTTATGATAAAATATTCGTTATAACTTATAACGTTAATAACACCATAACAATATTGAAGGTTGTCGATCCATATATATTTATATTTTATACTACCAGGTATTCATTTATATTTTCTGCAGTCATTAGCTAGCAGTTGGCCAGAGGGTCTCTTCACTACAAGATACTTGTTGTCAGTTTTAATTCTGCCTTGACGATATGAGAATTGATTTCTTTTCTTGTAATAATAATATATTTATCAATCACCTAAGTTTAGTTTCGTCGTTTATTTTCAAAATATAAATTATACATTTATTGAAAAACCGTTTTTTTACAGTGAATTTTAGTGTTCAATTATTACTATAACGAATAACTCTCATTTTCCGATAATTTGTACTTTTAATTATGTAGAAATGGTTTAAAATCAGGGATTAAAAACGTTATTTAATTACATTATTTAAATTAAATCGTTAACTCATTATAATTTTGATATCATTTTTAAAAATAACGTTTACGTTTTCGTTATGTTTAACGTTATGACCATTTATTTCGTTTTTTCTGTTTTAAAAAGTTAATACAAATAAATAATATTTATTAATATAATTTTAGCTTTTGTATATACATTAAAAATATTGTAATAGTTATAAACAAAATAAAATGTTTAAATCGTCTTTACTTAATTTTGTTTTTATATTAATAACACTCTTGTGTCGGAAGTGTCCGACAACCCTCTCATTTAAGTGTACAAAACATATGTATGCACTACTAATATAGAAAAAATATAGGGGGTTCCACAAAACGTTCAAAACCGCGTGTAAAAGAAGTTGGGAAACGCTGATGTAAGGTATTACAATTTTTAAAATACTGCTTATTAGCTTAATAATTAAAATATCATAGAAAACCTACGAAAGTACTCAGATAATGTTTTTTTCGCTAAGTTCGATAATAGGTCAGCTTACTCTAATATTAAAGCTAACTACATCAATTGGTTCTACTCATAAACACAGATTTGGTGTACTGTGCGTTTGTAAGACGGAGGCAATACATGCATCCTCAATGATAAATTAATTATGGGTTTTAACGATGGGCGTCCGCAAGAGATTTACCAGGGAGGGGCAAAATGCAATAAAATACCAAAAATTACATTACAAAAAAAATTCATATCATATCATTATGAAAGGTCTGCAATTGTACATGATGAATGTATTGTTAATTTTCTTCGTAAATTTTAAATTCTTAAATCTTTAATTATTTAGTCAAAATATCAATGAAATGTTTACTTATACAATAATAAAAGTAAAAATTTTTAAAATTATATTTTAAAGTCCGGGGGGTGGGGCAACTGCCCCGTTTGCCTCCCCACCTTTCGGGCGCCCATATTATAACATTATAGCACCTAACATATTATAATATTTATAAAGGAATATGAATATATAAGGAGTAATAGTGAGGATTAATAATTCCAGCCGTCTTGTGGGCGACCACGTTTAAGACGACGATGTTGGGGAGGTTCAGAAATATGCGACACGCAGTGTTGTGCTCCTTTTGATTAAATTGACTTCGGTTGAAACACGTTCTATAGTGTTTTAATATAATTTCTAATTGTGAGATTTGGAAGTCAAACGAAATTAAAATATCTTATTATGCGCATCGATTAGGTACTAATGGCCAATTGAAATATTATTAACGTTTCCGGTTTCCAACATCAAAATAAACGATGAAAAATAGGAATGAATTGATATTGGTATAACCATTAACTATACTCTATTATCTATACTAAACTCTATGGACAGTAATGTAATAAGTTTTTAACGAATGGATACATTTTTATTCAGCCGAAATCAATTTACTAAACTGGTATAGCTAATAAATTAACGATTTGATAACGCTATTGAAAGTTGAAACATTTAGTTAAATAATAACTTTTTATTCATTTAAAAGAACGGTAGGTTCATTAAACCTTTAGTGAACATGTATGGAACCCGAAATTGAGATTTCCGATAAAAATAATTAAGGAAGTAGCCCCCCATATTGTAGCGGTGAGATCAATACTATTTTTAATACAGGTACTTCAACCTACAATCTTACTTCTTAGTTTGACTGTTTAGAGGAAGGAATGAAATGTGACATAAGGTAATAACATATCTTTCTGAGAAATCAATTACAACTAATTACGTGGAACTATCATTATTACATTTTTTATTAAATGTTTGCTTTAAACAATGAATAAACAATAATTTAATGAATGAAAATTATTTCAAATTTCAATTTGAACAATTTTTCTTAATGTATAAGTTTCTCAAATGTATTATTTCTTAATTTATTCTAAACGCCGTGATTTTTATTTTTTTTTTCCTTTATTATTTTAAAAGTTTTCCTGACTTTGTCATCTAAACTTACGAGTAGGTATATAATAAACGCCGTGATGTGTTACAATCAGAATAATTATTATAAAGTAATATATTAATAAGCATTACTCTTTCAATTTTTTCATCTACCTATAATTGTAAATACATTTTTTTTTTTTTAATTTGGAACAACTGTCATTTAATAATAATTAGATTTAGAGTATAAAACGATGAATCAAAATTACTTGAAAAAAAATCGATAATTCGAAAAATTGATAAAAAAAAAAAAGGGTTTCCAATAATAAAAATTGAAGTTGTTTTGCGCATGCGATAAATACATAAGAAACAATATATGAATCATAGAAATTAGTGGTTCAATAATCATATAGTCTCGCAAACATAGTTCAAAAAAATTAAAAAGTATATACAAAATAAACTGTATACAGCATACATAATACACAGGATGGCCCGTTGGCCGTTGTGATATCCTTAAGGAAATATCCCCGGCTGGATTGAAATGTACGTAAGAAATAAAGTTTTTTTTATTAATAATTCTTTTTACAATTTCCTTTTTCTCATGTTAAATTGTTAAATACAAAATGAAATCGATGACGGACGTATTAATGATATTGTGAATTTGAAATAAAAATATGGCCGCCTTAATACAAAACGTTGCTGTGTTCATATCAGTGTTATTTCCCGTTTATCAATTGAAAACCGTTTCTAACTTCTGTCTACAGGCGAACCATTGAAGTTTGATAAAAATTAAGGTGTGTACAGACATAATATTATACATATTTTGATAGTTCTAACTTCTAGTGCATTACGATTTTCGTTTCTAGTGTCCTAGATATTCAAAAAGCTGCAGGCGGTTACGTCAAGCGTTTTTTTTCACATTTTTTTTCCGAGTAAGTTTGCAAACCATATTAAGACTAACTAGGTGAGACGCCCTTTGTGAAACTAGTCGATTTTTCTTTCGTCAGACTTGTTTACATGTTGAGCTCCAATAATTGGGCGAGATTCAGTGTGGCTTGGGCGTGAACCGGGACTCTTTTTAATCCGACACTTTAACGTTTACAGGTTGATAGCAACTAACAATGGTGGACACGGGTTGTTTCTTTAACATTGACGGAGGTTATCTGGAGGGTTTGTGCCGCGGCTTCAAGTGTGGAATCCTTAGACATGCTGATTATTTGAACCTTGAGCAGTGCGAGACCTTGGATGATCTCAAACTTCATCTGCAATCCACTGACTACGGCCAGTTTTTGGCTAATGAGCCCAGCCCATTAGCAGTGTCTGTTATTGATGATAAATTACGCGAGAAGCTCGTCATTGAATTTCAACATATGCGCAATCATGCTGTGGAGCCACTCAGCACATTCCTCGACTACATCACTTACAGTTATATGATCGACAATATTATATTGTTGATCACTGGAACCCTTCATCAGCGTCCAATATCTGAATTGATACCAAAATGTCATCCATTGGGCAGTTTTGAGCAAATGGAAGCTATACATGTAGCCGCTACACCAGCTGAGTTGTATAATGCGGTATTGGTTGACACACCATTGGCTCCATTTTTTGTAGATTGTATTAGTGAACAGGACCTTGATGAAATGAACATTGAAATCATTCGTAACACTTTGTACAAAGCGTACTTGGAATCTTTCTTTGATTTTTGTAAAAAGCTTGGAGGAATCACTGCTGATACTATGTGCGAAATATTATCGTTTGAAGCAGATAGACGTGCTATCAACATTACTATTAACTCTTTTGGCACGGAATTGACTAAAGACGATAGAGCTAAATTGTATCCAAGATGTGGTAAACTTTATCCCGATGGATTAGCAGCCTTAGCTAGGGCTGACGATTACGATCAGGTAATATTGACACAACATCATTAGAATGTTGAATGATAAATTATTGATAATATTCATTATTATTTCCAGGTTAAAGCTGTAGCTGAATACTTTGCAGAGTACAGTGCTTTGTTTGACGGTGCTGGTACTAATCCAGGGGAAAAAACTCTTGAAGATCGATTCTTTGAACATGAAGTTAAGTTGAACGTTAACGCTTTCATGCGCCAATTCCATTACGGCGTGTTCTACTCATATTTGAAACTAAAAGAGCAAGAATGTCGAAATGTTGTCTGGATTTCTGAATGTGTTTCGCAAAAGCACCGTGCTCGCATGGACAATTACATTCCAATCTTCAAGTAATTTAAATCTATTTGAGGTCTATTTGACCACCTACATACATGTTATTATCAATTTAACATTTTAATTGCCCTTTATCATACAATTTTATGGTATTACTTAGATTGTTCATTAGATCACATAGTATATTAATTCATTTGTTTTATTTATCATTCCAACTGTATTAATATGTCTGGAGAATTGTTGATAGCTCGTCAATGTATTATTGTTTTTGTTTTTATTATATCGTCATAAAAATTAATATATATAAATTATTATTGAATTGTTGGTTAATACATACCATCTAGAATTTACAATTATTTTTGTTTAAAATACCATCCATACATCTTGAACATCCATGATTATAAATTATAAAAAATAAATTTAATTTTTAATGACCAAGGTATTTGTTATTTTCTTTTTTAAATATTTATTTGTATAACAAAATCAAACAGCTTTCATCCTAAACAAAGTACTAGTAATATTTTATTCTGTAAAACCATTTTATTACATAAAGTACCTTAACATTTGACAAAAACGTTTACAGCTAAAACATTTAATTCATTCCATATAAATATTAATTATACATTGTTTTTATTAAATCAAATTATTATAATTTAAACATAGGATACAAATATAATATATAATTACTAATCTAGTTAAGATTAAAAATTTGTAACATAAATTAGTTAACTTATGCTAACACAAATAGTAAAATTTAATCATTCTGTATAAAATTATACACCGAAGAATTAATTTAAATAAAATATATAATTAATTAAAAACTACATGAAATGTTAAAATTAAAAATTCAGTTATTATAATAAATCTTAATCTTATGAATATCATAGCGTAAAATACTGGATAATTGAGCAGTGAATTATTAAAACACGTCAAATATCAAAAATATTTACTGAACATGATAATTAAAAATAATAATTAATTTCAGTATATTTATGTATAATTTAAGTGTCAAGTTGATCAAATTAATTTTATTTACAGTATTTAAAAAAAAAAAAAATTAACAGAAAATGAAATTGGTAATAATATTCAACAACATAAGTAGCTAAATTTTTGGTCACATTTCTGAATCAAATACTAATACATTTAAATAATAATAAAAAAAAAATACAACAGTGCACTAAATAAATATTAAATAAATAAAACCAATTAACCCAAATTTTAAATTAAATCAACAATTGATTGACAATTGTGTAAATTCAACATTTATGCAGAAATTAAATAGGCAGGATTAATGTTAATAAAATTATTACAATCTAAGTTTTTTTTAATTAAATAAAACACAATACCATATTCACGTAAAAGTTGAAAACATTTAATTTAATATGATTAAAATAAGTTTCCCAATATTTTAAATCAATATTATGTTATAGCTAAGCTATTGCTTACAGTCAAATATTGTCCAGCAGCTATAAACTTTGATAGCTGGATCAGTCATTCATTAATATTTAGGAATTGTAAACACCAATCCATGTCTTCACTGTCATCAACTAGTAACTTCAATCTAATTAAAAAGATTAATATTTAAAAATATACAAAGAATAAAAATCATATAGTTAGTCTAAAATTAGAAAACTTACTGCGCTTTATAATTATCACACTCTTGCTGAGCCATAGTGTTCTTTAATTGTTTGAGGGCAGTCATACACTGAGCCGATAATGATTTGAAACACTGCCTACGGGCAGCATTATGAGCAGGATTTTCCCATACTGGTGTGTTGCGAACATGTTTCCATGCCATGAATACATAGTCCATGACAATGGTCCACTGGTTGCTCTCTACCAAACGTCTACCTTGATCAACAACACATTTCTAAAACAAAAAAAGTTAAAAAATTATTTGACTATAATATCTCAGAAGTAAATGAAAATAATACTAAAATACTTACTTTAAATGCTAAAACATGTGTTGAAACTCTATTGTAGGCAGTTGAATCAGTTTTTGAAATCAATCGACTACTTGGTAGAGCTTTGTAAATATTACGGCGTAAATAGTAAATACGCTCTTCGAGGGGTTTTAAATCGGCTAAAGGGAAATGAGATCTAATTTCCTGAGAAATATAATGAATTTAAAATAAAACCACTTTTTAATCAAGTCAATATTATATACCTTTTCAATGCCTGGATGATCAATGACAATTTGTCCAATTATACTAATAAGTTGATCCGAAGATAGTGCTTTCATTGCTGACAAAACACAATTATCTTCTGGAAGCTCAACTGCCACATCAGTGCGTATTTTCTTATAATTTTGCAAGCCCTAAGCACAAATATTTTTTTTGTTAAAATTACTTAGAAGACATAAATAAAGTATTTACTTACAGTTTTGTATTTATCAGGAGATGATAATTCTAGCGGATCATTTAATAATAACCGTTTACGAGGTGTGCTCCTCAGAACAATAGAACTTTTATTGAAACTAGAACTACCAGATTTAGTTGGTGTTTCTTGATTATTCTAAAAATATGAATATAATAAAAATAAAAGTCAAGAAATAATTAAAAACACTTTTCACAATAATTTTTTTAATTTAAAGTAAACTGAATTATTTTAGAATATTTGTTATTTTCAAAAAGAATCAAAACCTATAGGAATATTCTGACAATTCATATAATTCATCTTTTTTGATAAATAATTTTTATTAGTTCTTATATTTGAATACAATGTTGTATCACTGTATAGATTAGATATTTTATGTATGCATTTATACATATTTTAAGAAATTATGGTCATTAATTTAAATTATCATTTCAAGATTATAATGAAATATTAAACCAAAAAGGCAAAAAAAGATAAATTAACCCAAACAACATTTATGATAAAAAAAAAAGGTTACTTTCAGTATCTAAATGACAAAATAACCATGAATTAAGATAACAATATGAGATATTGAGATGAATTTTTAACTCATAACTTATTTTAGAGATAAGTAAAAGAAAGATATGATACAAAACTAATAAAAGAGTTTTAAAATGAACAAACATTCTATACCCAAAATGTACATGGTAAAATAATATTTACAAAAAGCATTTCAATAAAATATTCAGACTACGGGTAGTAGTCATTTGATAAAAAAAAACTTGAAAAATATTAATTACCTGTTTTATAGTATCGATGTCAGGACTGAATGTAACTGGTATTTTACGCCGTCCACGTTGTTGTATGATTAATTCATCAGGACTTGGGGATGGAGTCATCATTGATGTTGGAAAATTACTTATGGTCGTGTTCATTATATTCACATGATGATCATTTCGACCTAATCCTAATAACATAGAATAATGTTATAACATTTACATTTATTAGGTTTAAATAGTTTTTCTGTAGCATTACCATTAGGATCAGTCATGGATAATCTCCCAAGTCTTGTGGGAATTTCAGCTAGAACACTTCTTGTCATCATTCGAGTTGGCTCTGGATTAAAAGGAGGTGTTTCCATGTTGATTTTTCCAATAAGTCTACTTTAAATTAATATTCTGCAAAATATATATTTTTAAATAAAAATCTGATTTTCACAGAGAGTTGTTTGATTGTAGATCTAATTCAAAATATGTGAATAAAATGATTATAATAGTGATGATAATAAATTATCTTTCATAGGTAGGTAATTAAGTTAATTACTTATTAATAATATTTAGAATACAATTTATAGCCCTTCCTGTTCTTTGCTCCCAATGGTGGTTTAGTGTAGTCATGTTTTTATTCTGTTTTCGTCAATAAATATAATGATTATAAATATAGGTTATTAGGTAAGTTTATTAAGGTATTAGGTAATTTAATTAGGTAAGCGTGATAATAATATTGGAAGCATAACCCAATGTACAATTGTATGGGTATCACCCAAGATGAACAGCATTTTAAGAGTACGCAAACGCCTCACGCTATTACTTATTCAAAACAACTTGTTGAATATTTAAAATGACGTGACCAATAAAGTACCTACACAGGCATTTGCATAAAATACTTTCAGAATTGGGCGGAAAAAAAAATTGCTCAGAGCGAAAATTGTAACAATTTACCTGTACCTACCTATGTTGAACCACTGAAAATAATACCGAGCCGGTATTCGTTTGGTAAATCCGAAATGAGGGACAACCGCTCGTGTCACAAATGAAAAGTTTCGACGCGGCGCCCGTGCGTAACGAACGAGTGGACGTGCATGGGAATGACGCGACAAAAACGTCAACGGAGCGTATGATAATGCGAGCTCGGCGGTCGTGACTCGTGGGCGATGACAACAAGTCGCGAAAATCGCGTTACATGCACGCGCGGACAACGATCAGCAGACTTACGTCGACGAAAATCGCTTTTCATTTTTTCTACCACGTCGTAAGTTTTCACAGATATAGTTCAGTGGCCCGAATAGAAGGTAAAAAAAAAAAAAAACCGGAAATCCTGATTTTTCCCGTTCGAAGAACGTGGCCCTTCGAGTGGCATTGCCGCGGCGCCGCGTCCGCCTTTGAGCGGGTAAAAACGTCCGGGAAGTAGGTGCTTACACATCACGTTACACACTAACCTTTCAACGACGATGGCCACACGATGCTCCGGCGCGTGAGAAACGCAGAAAAGATTTATCAATCTCGTCCGGGGTGGCTTCGACGAAACCGGCCGGTGCGAAATTTTCGTACGAGACACTCGTCACCTTGCCGTTTGTCCGTTAAACAATGAGCACGAAATCTTGGGCGCACGGAGGGGGGGCGGTCGGCCCGATGAAGTTGTGTATGCACGAGTTGACAATGCGACAGACCGGTCGAGACGTTGACGACGAACTGACCGTGGACGGTGCGCACTGCAAAGGCGGCTACGCGACGTGGAGACGTGAAAGGCAGCGGCGACCGGTTTCGGTGGACCTTTGTCTGACGTGCAGGGATTTTAGCGGGAAAATTTCACCACGTTCCCACCCGCCGGCCCGTGCGACGGCGCCGCGCGCCATTGGTCCGACGACGCCCAGTGTTTCCCAAACGGACGAGCCCGCTGAAATTCAAACGCGCGAGCACATTTCTGTTTACCCATCTCGACGCATAATTCGTTATGGATCGGCCTGAATCCACTCTAGCACGGCAAAATTGTACAATACAATAATAAACTAATGTTTACCGCAGACGTGGAGATAACATGTAATGCGTTTGTTTGACTATGCATCGAAAGCACGATATTTCTTGTTAATAACACCATTGCATCAACAGGGAAATTAGTATGTTAATTATCAATTAGGAAATGTATGTTCTTCGGCAATCAGACTGTTGTTCACCGAGGTCTGTGATGACCCGGCAATTTTGTACTGGTACAAACATCTTACATAGGTACACATTCGGTTTTCAAATGTTGTTTTTTTCCTATAACAACACAAAGAATAATCATTTTAAACCTTTTTTTATTTCGTTTTCAGCTTAATTTTTTTGTTTTTGACAACTTGAACCAAGAGTGTGGCGCTAAGGAAAGCAAAACCACCAGTGGACCATGCGTTTAAGCACAGCCGCCTAAACCACACAGTCATGCCGACCCCTCTTAAATCTACATTTTATCGTATAGGTCATTTTTTGTTGATGAATCCATTGACTTAAATGATTTGCAATAACCCTTTCACGACGAACGCCAATTTTTGTTTTGGTATGTTTTACAACTATAAAAAAAAAATAGCATACACAATTGTGTTGGTTAATCTAGTATACCTTCAGTCCTGAATGATAAATTTATTTTGGGATTAGCTGTCGACGCACCTACCTACACAAATGTGTGGTTGATTTTATACATTTATTCTGGTCAAATAATAATTCTGATCTTCTTTCTTCTTCTTGGGTATTATCGGCCACTAGGACCATCCCGTCAAACAACCAATCCTCCATGATTCCCTGTCAGCTGCTTTTGCTTTCCAATCTGGGCCACCGTTCAGCGCTTCCACGTTTTTCTTTATTGAATCTTCCCATCTTAAACGAGGTCGTCCAAGGGGCCTTTTCCCTTTTGGGTTCTCTGTCATTACTACGTGTAGTAGTGGGTTCTGACTACGCCATGCGTGACCCGCCCATTGTAATCTCCTACTCTGGATTGTTTTTAATATGTTTGGCTTCCGAAAGAGTTCTTCTAGTTCTTTGTTTTTCCTTATTCTCCATCCCTCAGTTTCCTCGTCTTTTACTGGGCCAAAGATCTTTCTTAAGATTTTCCTTTCCAAAATAATTAGTTTGTTTTCCTCCGTTTTCCTTAATGTCCATGTTTCTGCTCCGTATGTAATTATGGGGCGTAAAAGTGTTATATATAGTTGTAACTTTATATCTCTCGAAACTCTAAACCTTCACAACAAAATTGTGTAGGTTATTTCTTATCTGAAAAAAAAATCGAATTTCATAATTATAAAAATAAACATTTGTAAGGGAATTTCGTCATGACTGTTTCAATTCGTTTCCATTTCACTCGAATTATTTACAATATTATTCGGTATGTAATATGTAGTGATGATTCTAATTTTTCAGTGCGGACTGCAGTGACAGTAAGTTATCGTTTGTATTTATTCATGCGGTTTGGACGGTTAAAGTTTACCTACACATGTGTAACAAATAGGAGCACATGCTTATCTCACCGTAACGACAAAAAATACTTTAGAAAGTGAATAGACTCAAGATGATTAATTTAATAATGACAAGATTTACTTTTATATTATGTTCTAAACTAATTTTTGTTTTACTTGATTTGAAAAAAAAATTATTTTTGGAATGAGATTATGGTTTTTTTTTTTGTATTTGATCGATTATTAAAAGTACACAAAAGTGTATCTTACTGTTTAGTAAAGGGTAAAATTATATATAATCCTATGTACGATTCGATTTCTTAAGTTAATCGAGTAATTAATAATGCTATAAAAAGTGAAGTGTTAGCATGGCGATTACAGTGTAGCAATCGTGTATTATTATATATTGTTATATGTGTACTAACTACTAACTACTTCGACATCAAATGTTAGATGAAGCCAATCGCCTTTTCCGAGTGTGCCACTACCTAAATTAAATGGCCCTCATAATTTTATTGAAAAAGTGGCACACCTAACTAATTTTTTTACTTTTCTTTTTGTTATTTTATAATTTATGTCTAACTGAAAGAAAAATTAAAGACATATTTTATATGAGATTTAATTTCTAATTTTACACTAAATACGAGTAGTAGCTGTAATAAACTACACTTACACAAACGTGTAGGTTCATTTTTAAGAATTTTAAACAGTTTAAAAATTGTATTTTATTTTAACCATTACAATCATTACAATTTAAGTATTCAGATGACATTATAACAATAAAAAGTTGTAAAATTAAAAAAAAAAATCCAGGTTTTCAGGGGGCTTACAGAAATCCTACACATTTGTGTAGTTTCGTTTTAAAACTAATAATTATGTGATATTATATTCGTTTTTAAGTAGACATACGCTAACCTACACAAATGTGTAATTTCATCGTGAAAGGGATATACAATATTTAGATACTAACCAAAGTACTTAAAAAAATAAAAATTTTCAATTGTTGATAGTTTTCCTAAACATGTAAACAATTGAAAAAGTTCTTGGAAATAATGTTAAATATTGTCTTCTTACAATTTACATATTTTTGATTTTAAGTTTGAAAATATTATACATTTACTTTAAACTATTTAACATTGCAAAAAACATTTGGCTAGTAATTTTATATTAAGGGTTTAAAATTTAATTATACCATAACAGCATAACATATCTGATAATTTCATGTATTATAATTATTCAATATAAATTTAAACCTTTATAATTTATATAAACAACCATTTTATAATGTTTAATTTGGTACAGCCAAAAATTATACTTATGATATTGCACTGAATAACCCAGAAACTTGTCCAAAATGGTAATTTAATAATAGTCTTTTAAGATTCCATCATGGACAGTTTGCATTATATATATTTTATACAAGTCTTAGTTAAGTTGTTCACTTTGTAAATGTAATGAAATATCGTTTAAATGTATCAAACAAATATAAATAAATACAACACATTACTTATACTCAATAATAGTATGTTATTGACTTTAAGTATGAAATACCTAATATACAAAGCTTGTTTTATAAAAATTATATAATTTAATATAATTTTGATAGTTTTAAATTGTGATGAAAACATTGTATTCATTATTTTAATTTTTAATAATAATAATAATAATATATAAGTAACATGCATTTTCGGTACCTAGTAAATATTGTGTCTATATACAGAGGTGTTCCCATTAATTTTTTTGAATATATACTAAGATCCAAGTCAGGCACAGTCAAGTACCAAAACATGATTATTTAATACTATACCAATATTTTTACTATGGTCGTGTAATAATATGAAAAAAATAATTAAATTAAACTTTTTTAATTACATTTTTTATAAGTCTATAATATATAAAATTATACAAATACTAAAAAATTATTATAAAAATAATAAAATATTACGAGTCTACGGTAACAAATTTACTAATTAATCATGTTCAGGTTTTCAATCACTAAAGCGATGGTTCGTTTCTCTGTCTAAATTATAATAGTTATAAATAAGTGTAGTGTTTCGGCCATCAGCAAAAATAATGATTGACGTAAAAAGGGGGAAAATGTTATTTCAAAAATAAACTAAATTTACTTTCAAAGCATTTTCTGAGTAACCAAAGTTTTTTTCCTATGTATATGATTTGAGAGTAAATGGAGTATGTGTATACCCTATGGGAACACCCCTGTTTATATATTAAATATAATTGAATTTATTTAATACAAACAGGGATCATAACTAGTAATTTATGATTATTTTTAGATTCAATATATTGATAATGAAAACAAATTTTAATGTTATTGTTTAAAATATATATATAATAACAATGATTTGATGACATTAAATCTTAAAACTAAAAGATGAAGGATATTTATATATTTATACATTGTTGTATAATAATTTATGAAGTGAGCTTATAAATTATATAAGATATTGATTATAAATTGATGGAATATTAACATAAATAAATTACACTAAGAGTACACAAGGGAAAATAATAATAGGTCATAATGAAACATTATGTTAACTTACATAGTAGTTCAAGACATAAAAATCAATACATAAAGTTCAACAGAATTTTAAAAAGACTAAACATTTAGAAATTAATAGAAACAAGAGAATTCTAACCTCAAAGTTAATTTATAATAATAAACCATCTAAAAAATAATGACTTGAAATTGATTGGTAAATTTGTTGTCAATATATTATAATCGTGACTGGTTCAATCAATATAAATTCTTAAAATATTACTATTCTCAAGCATGAATTAAAGATAGACAAATAACAAGACAAAAGTATATAATATATACACCAAGCAAGTTATAGCTGCATTTTCAATGCAACAAATTAATTAGTTTCAGCCTTACTAGTTGGCAAGAGTATTAAGATTGGGTTCACTTGTTTTGACTTGGGTTTTCAGCCTGAGATGATATACAAGGTTTGTCTTCAAGAACCAAAGGTCTCCATGCTTGATTATGTAATGCTTGTAAACCTAAACTTAATTCTGAAATAATATATTTATAACAATTATTCAAAAATTTCAATAAATACATTTTTTTCTAACTACCAGATGAGGCAGATTTCTTTCTTTTGTGATCTTTTGATGGATTAAGGTGTGAAAACGGTGCCTCTAAATCCACTTGAATTGTATTGCTGAAATAAAAATTTTAAATTAGTTTTAGCTTTTCATCAATTATAGCCAAAACGCATGCTTTTTAAAGTGTTTCATCATGAAATCATATCAATATTGATGACAATTTTTTTTACTACTTCCCATATAAATTAAAACATGAAATATAAATATGCCTAAAAATAAAAAAAATAGGTAACATACAGAAAAAATACAAATGTATACATACAATTAATAAATTAAATAGGCTTTTCATTATAACAATAATTTGATTTTAATTCATACATTGACAAAAATTAAGTTGGTTATAAATACCATAAACAAAAAAATATATTTACAACATGTATAAAATGCAATGTTTATAATACATTTAAACTTATTTTTAACATATATTCAAATTGAGCACATTTTTATTATAATTTACATGCAGGTTGTATTTTATGTACTAACACAAAACTTGAAAAATACTGAACTTTTTTAAAAACTTCTATTTTTACAATTTATAAATTAAGTCAATCACTGATAAATAATTTTTCTATTTTTTAAATTTACTTAGTTGTAAACATCAAAATAATTCTTACTCAGTTTTGGTCAATGTTACTCCTTTTTTTGGTGAATCGTTGAGTTGCATATGAAGGGAATACATTTCTGCTAAATGCGATAGTTGATCCTGCTCATTTTTTGGCATGGGATGTAATCTGAAATACATACAATTGCTATAGTACATACTTGTAACTAGAATATAAGTATTTGAAAATAACCTTAATTCAGACTGTGCTGGGTCTCGTAAAAAACGAGAAACTTTATCATTAGCTGAAGTCAAAACAGAAAAACTTGGCTTAACTGATCGAACTCTACGTAGACCCCCGCGGATTTCTCTATCACCAGCCTATTATAAATGTTTTTAAAAAAATAATACCAAAATAAAAATTCATCAAGTAATAAAATTTACCTTTCTAGTCCATAATGACATACGCCCAGGCCCTCTTCCTTCAGTTAAAACATTACTTTGTAAGTTGACAGATAATAATCTTTGACAATCAAGTTTCATTGGTTCAGTATCATCATCAGTTATGCCACCAGCTCCACATGCATTCCCAACCCAATCACTTTGCTCATCATCACCTATATGTTAACAAAAATTTAATTTACATTAATATTTTCAATTATCTAAATTATTAAAAAGTATTCATTACCTTCTCTTCCTTCATCATTAGTATATATACCAGCTTCACTTTCTGAAGAACTTATACTACTGGAACTGCTAGCAACATCAACATCCATGGATTTCATATTTGAAGAACCCTGATGACAACTACCAGCTATAGTTTCACGATTACTACGCTTTCTTTTACCAATGGCCAATATTAATGAACCACAGTTTCTAAATTATTAAAACATAATGATTTTAAATGTTAGTTATACTAATATTATTATATTGTTATCTTCTGGAAATGTTGGTAATTAAATAATTTTTTTAAATGTATTGTACCTTGGCATACTAGCTGAGTGGCGAGTATTTCTTCTTTTTTCACTATTACTATTGTAAGAACAGCTACTAGTCATTCGAGAAGAAAATTTAATATCAGGATCAACAATCATTTTTTTAAATTTTCGTCTTCTAAAAGTAATTATAGAATATAAATATAGGTACATATCATAACTTATATTTATTAATATTGATACTTTATCACTAATAATGAAATATATGTAATTAATTCAACAATCAAAACTATTAATTAGGTATAAAGTAAGTTAAGCTAGTATGCACCTTTAACAGCAATGACTTGGCTAATTATCAGACCTAGGTAAGGATATGGATAGCTAATAGCAATATAATAATGTAGAAACAATATAATAATATAATAATGTAGAAACATTTTTTATTTCCTATTGATGGATTTATTCCCTGATGCCCATTCAATATATTTGTATATATTGTTTACGATTGAGTTACAATTCCAAAAAATGAATAAATAATGAGTAATCAATTTTAAGGAATCAGAGAAAATAGGTTATAATAATAAGTACTAAAGGAAGAATTTGCATTGAGTGTTAAGATTTAATCCAAGATAATATACTAATAAATAATATATAATATATAAAATAAGTATAAAATTAATTTAAATTTTACCTTCTAGTGAATGGTCGTCCAGGGGTAAAGTTTTCATTAACGGAATCTGATTCTAAATTCATCAGGTGTTTTGATAGTAAAGCAAATGGAATGGGTTGTGGAGCACCACTTACATCATCAGAATCGCTCTATTTTTAAGAGAAATCCCATGTATTTTATACTTAAGAATTATTAAGAGTTTCAAGAAATTAAAAGTGATCTTACATGATATATACTTGACACTCCTACATCTTTGGAATTACTACTGGAATCATCACTTTGAGCTTTATTACCAGGGTAGGCTTTAATAAATGAAATACATTAAAATTATGAATAACTTTGTGAAGTAATACATTTATTCTAAGTTTAAACATACCAACACTACTTGCAGATCTTGTACGCCGTCTGAATCCTAGTGGTCGAATGAATTTGTTTACTTTTTCCATTCTAAACTGAATAAAAAATAATAAACAAAACCATTACACATACATTTTTTTTATTATTTAAGATTTTATACAAAACAAAGTAATTAATCAAATGTCAAACAATTAGGGTATGATTGAAATTCTGATAAATGCATCATATTGTGTAAATTGATTTGTGTTCAACAGAGATTTCCATTTGCATTCTAACCAGATAAAACGCTCAAACACCTGTATTCTACACGTATTATATGATACAAAATCGGTACAATTTAGAATTAGTATAAAATGTATTTAGTTTATACTTTACTAACTTATTCGTTGAACGCACAGGTTTTATGAATTTTGATTTAAATCAATATTAATTTAGTGGGATTAACGCGAGACAAGCAATACGACGTTTATCGTGTTGAACTTATGAAAAATGCGTGGACTCGATGATCACGAGTTGGGTGTACACAAAACAGTTGCGATACTCGTAAATAAAAGCTCAGCCAAAGCAACAATAGTAATTAACAAACAATAACGTTGTGCCCGTGCAGCACGCTCGATGTTAAAAACATATGGTGCAACATAAAAACAGTGCCAAGTTGACCTGGTAAAAAATAATAATGATAATAATAATAATAATAACAACAACATTCAAAGTCGATAGCCGCCTACGACGACCAGTGCTCGTCACTCGGCGGCGTAGGTGTACCGACGATCGATGTGCAGCGGTTGATCAAACGGCATGACGATGACCGTGTGTTTTATTTACCTTCCGGGCGTGCAAACGCGCGACGGCACAGCTCAAAGTGCCCGGCACTGGTCGCATAGGTAACTCTTGGTCTACCGCAACATTAGTCCCACACACAAATTACACAGTTTTACGCAACGTTTCCTCGGACCGAAAGCGCAAAGGTGTCCGCGGAGACTCGGCGGCGCCGCGACGTAACTGACGTGAGCACGGGAGCTACGACGACAACTGCATGATCACCAACGACTGCGGACGAACGGCGGCGGACAAAAGTTCGACTTTCCACCTATTGCATCGACATCAACCGCGTTCGGTGTTGTTGCCCGAAGGTCCCGTAGCACACACGCACGCACACGGTGTATTTAACAATAATAGTAATAATAATAACAAAGAATGATAATGCTTTTAATCTCAGTGTCGCTCGCGGGGAGCCCCGGTCAAGAGCAGATAGCAGAAGTCACAACCGATGCGGTGGTGGACAAAGAGCAGTAGGTTCGACTTGCGACTTGTTTTTTTGTAAGTTCACGGGATACGGCGTACTTGAGCGTATCGCGGAACAGATGAAAAATCCATTGCACACAAAGACTGTTCCGAGTTTGGGCAGTCGCGGGAATTGGCAACTTGCCACCTCGTGGAGCGGGGGAGGGTTGTACAGCTGACCGGTTACCCGTTCGCTCCTGCCGACAGATAGCGTTACCTCGTCACGCGCACGACGCTGCGAACGAACGACGTCCGTCATTGGTCCGAGCACGCCGTCCGACTGCTCAACGGACCAACCGCGCTCGCCGTCTCATCGGCACTACCGCCGCACGCTTTGGTTACCCAAATACTGTAATCTAAGGGTCGACGCCTCGAAGGTTCCTCGTTGCCGGCAACGGCTGCCTGCCACAGTCGCCAGTCGGTGACCGATCAGCGACCACGACCGTCCCGGTACCGCGAGAGCGCCCCTTCAGGTTCGAACGATAAGATAAGTCATAGGTGTCACGGAAACGAGTAGAATGCGATGAGTTCGAAAATGTTGCGCAGCACGTGCACACTCGCGTGTTGATGGTGATCAATCATTGTCGTCGTTATTGCGCGTGTACTCGATAATAAAATACAGCAGAGTGCAAGGCGAGAGCCACGCCTGGTCCGCGTGAATTACGTGCCAGGATAGTGCGCGGGAAGCGTTAAAAGTTGAATCGTTGCGTAATAATAATAACGTATTGAATTGTTGTTATTAAATATTTTAATACGTAATTAAACCTGCGTGGATTGATTGGCTGTAGTGTCGACGGCGGAGAGGTGTGTAGAGAAAGAGATTGTCTCGTGACCGGTGCGCTACGTCGTACGCCCGTGGCCGCGTACGTGGTGCGTCTCGATCTCACGACTGCGCCGCGGCCGGGACGACACCGGACACACCGGCCGTCGGGCGACGCGACGAGATCGTATAATACGCGACGGCGGCGGTACCTGCGCGTGCGTGCGTGCGCGTGTGTCTGAACCGCGATAACGCGTACCGTAAAACAACAATCGTCGTCGCACCGATTAAAGGAGCAAAATAAAAAAAAAATAATAAACGTACCTATCGCGCGCGCGCGCTCGTTTCTCATACGGAGTCTGTCACGGGTGAATATTTTTTTTTTATTTTTTTCTACCCCGTCTCTCGGTTCCGTCGCGATACGATACGATACGGTGCGACAGGACGCACGATATTGTCGCGGTGTGTATACAGTTCACGTCTCGCGTGCGCATTGTGTCGTGGTGTTCTCGTCTCGCGATTAATCGCATCATGCCGAGGCGTCGTTCGCTCCATCGTTTCTATCGCCTCCTCCTCGCCGCTACGGTCATCGCCAGTGGTCGACGTTCCTAGTGGCCGTCCACTGCACGTTATAATAACAGTTGTCGTTATGTTATCGCGGCCGCCGTCGTTGTTGTTGTTGTTGTTGTTGTTGTGACGTCGTCCGTGTAACAGTGCCGCAGTGCGTGTAAACGTAAACGTGAAGTCGCGATCGTCGTAGTGGAGCCATGTCGCGTTACCGCCGGCCGACGTGCGATACCGCCTAAAAAGGGCATATGCCCAGCGTCGCGTGACGGCCGCGCTTCACATCGGTGTCCGGCGGACCTGCGGCCATCTCCGGTACGCGACCAGTTCTCGCGGAACGCGCCAGTCCGTTCGCTCATGTAAGTGTATTCTTCGCGGCGATCGCACCGCACGTGTGATGCCCACCCGTTGGGTTTTATTTTGTGTCTCCCCGAGCTTTGACCCTCCTGCCCCTTCACGACACCCGGGACGCCGGCCGGTAGTAGCACACACCGAGTAGCTGACGGGGTAGCTATCGCACGTCGCCGCCTGCCAAGTCCCGCGGTACGTAGGGGGAGACACGACTGTGTTGATGCTCGAACGATTGCTGAAGTCAAACAGCAAATCTAATTACTGTACATGCACTGTCCACTCTTTAGATTTGCCAAAGTCATTTATGTATTTCCTTCTGTTTTCGGTTTGCCTCGTACAGAGTCCCATCGCAGCACTGTAAACGTCGACTGTACATCAGCCCCAAACATATTAATTCATATCGATAATCATTGTGACACCATGTACTTGGACGTATGGTGCTCTTGAGCGCCGGCAATAGCTTGCCGGCGTCCAATCGAGATATGGACGGCAGTAATGGAGCCAAGCAAGCCGATAGTTGGCACAAGCATGAACCCTTTATGATGGTTGATAAGCAGAAAAACAAAGGTAAGCATAATATTTTTGTGAATAAATACTTTGTGTCGAAAGACCTATGTACTACGCACCAAGTTTTGTATGGCTATTAGGTTGCATCGCAATTTTTCTAAGACATATTGTTCCAAAAGGACTTTGTCATGTTACTTAGTTAATTAATATGCATCATGTCTTGGCAGAATCAATTAGGATTAGTATTTCGTAATAATTGATGCCAGATGTTGAAAGTGTCCTTGAATATTTTTGAGCACCATAAAATCTTTGTGTAACACATGTTTAGTCAACTGTTTTGATAAACAAACAATATTTTCCTTGTTTTTATTTTTTTGTTTGGAAAAAAATATGCTTATCTTTGATTGTATTGTACCCAAGTTTAGTGATGTAAAGGTACAGTAGAGTAAAACCTACCTGTATGTGTTAAAATTCCAATAAATAATTATGTAATAAATCATCTATATAAAATAAAATAATAATAAATAATTCCTATAGCTTATAGAATTATGCATGTTGTTAAAAGGACTAATTGTAAATCAAATTGAATAATTAATTGAGCACCTATAGAAAATAATATCTGTTATTTAGCTATTCATTGTTTTTATTCTGTTCAGCTGTGTGTCAATGAATTCTTTTCACTAAGTCATGTAGTTTTTATTTATATATTTCATATATTCTATTGCTTAATTTAACCTTTGAAAGTGGAAATATAAAAAATTGTTTTATACCAACAGGTAGGTAAATTGTAAAAGTGTAGACCAGTTACCAACATTCACTATTATAAAATATAATTAATATAAGTGTTGTATATGAATACTGAATAGGTAGACATAATCATATCATAATTTCCTAGGTATATAGCTTGAATAAGTGGATTTGATTAAACTAAATAAATTTAATTTGTGTACATGTAAAAATTAGTCCATTTCTTTAGTAAATACCAATTAACATTCAAATAAAATAAAAGGTCTTTTGAATGACATTTTCCAAATTATTTATATAAGTATATCTAAATAAATGTATACAACTAATTGGTAAGATATTTTATTAACAATCAAAAACAATGAATTAGAAACTAACAATAATTATAAAAGGGATTATTGTATAGTTTATTCAAAATATTAATATATATTATATATATGTTAATAAAAAAATAATAAATTGGTATTTGCCTATTTTAAATGTTAAAGTATATAAATCTATATTTTGTGTCTCAATTTCAACTTTATTTTACATTGATCGATATTTTTGATGATAGATACACGTTCTGCAATTTTGGTATTATGATGGCAATTTTGATTGTATTGTATCAAAGTTTATAAAATTGTATGAATCGTTAAAAAAATAGTCACTGTTAATTAATTTTTAAACTTATGGGTACTTCATTGTATTATTTAATGTTTTGTACAAATCTTTCTCATTTATGTAAAATAACATATTGTGTTTTATTTATAATATAATAGTTATTCAGGACTATAATTTTGTATTGTGGATGAATTAGATTAGATTGTTAGTCTACGCTGTTTATGGAAAATATACAATTAAGATAAAAGTTTAAAAAATATATATTCGGATGAGATTTGAGAAAATGTTTTATTCTTAACATTGAATGTAATATTTAATATCCATCATAAATATATGTTCATATACTTTAAAGTTTATACTACTTTTCACTTTACTTATTTTAAATTAGTGTTCTTAGCTTCTTACTTGTATATTTTAATCAATCTACTAGCAGGCATATGGTTGGGGATTAGATGACACTCTATAAATAGAGTCACTGTGCTGTTGAAACTATTTATAGAGTTGTGTTAATCGGTCTACACATTTGAAATTCCGATTTATACTTTAAGAAGATAACATTTTTATGTATGTATATTAGTAAATTAGAAAACATTTATTTTAGAAATATTTACCGTATAAATAGATACCATCTTCTTAATGAATGGTTTTAAGAAAGTAATATAATTAATTATAAAATTGAATATATAACTGATAATTATCCTATACAGTAAACAATATAAAAATAAGTCAGTTATTAATTAGTAGTTTTTTATGAATTGATTATTTTTTTTATTATTTAATATTTATAAATCATGCCATGATTGGCATCTTCAAAATTGGTAATGAAACAATATTTTGAATAAATACCTATTACTGATCATTTAATTATAGCTTTCTTGTATGAAATTTTCATTAAACAGGAAAAATAATTTTCTAATTGTATAAAAATAAAGTAATACCCCGGTAGTAAATAAGTATATTTATAACATTTAAAATTTTAAAATATTCCTGAAAAATAAAAACTTAGTAGATATTTTTAAACTATAATTTAGATATAAAATATGTTTAGTTCCAATGTTAACAGTATTATTCATTATTATTATTATTTTATGAAGGTCATGGACAAGGATCTCAGGATAGTAATTTTGGTTTTGGCGGCGGTCCCTTGTATGGAAGGCTTGTTGCTGAAGACCAGTTACCTATGGTCGGTGGTATTGCTCCAGTACATGCTGATATCCATGCAATGCAAGCTAGAATACCACCTCATTTCAGAGATCCATCGTCAGCTCCATTGAGAAAACTTTCAGTGGACTTGATCAAAACTTATAAGTTTATTAATGAGGTATTGTAATAACTATTAATTTACTAATACATTTACAAATTTTAAATGAGCTCATTATATTTGAATTATATATTACTTTCTGAAGATCTATTTAATATTCAGTAAAAATAAAAACAACCTAAATTTATATTTTGTTGATAATATGAGTACAGAAATGTTTACTTGAAAAATAACTTAAAACTTCAATTCAAAAAACATCTTTATTTTACTTAAATTGCTTAATAAGTATTTTTGTCTAATTAGTTTATATAGCATTGATTTTTAAATGCCAAAGATCAATTATAATCTTAGTAACTTGTAGGTCTTGAATATTAAGATAATTTATATAATTATATTATTACGAGATAATACTTTTAACTATGCAGTAGGTACTATCAAAGATTCAAAAATATTTTATTAAAACATTATATGGTTTTTTTTTTGTATTAGATTAACATTAGACCAGTTATGTTAAAACAATTATTTAACATTGTATGTTTAGTTTTTTAAATTAACATATTTAAGTATTAAAATAAAATAAATATTTTAAATTAATTTTAATTTAATTAGGTCTACTATGCTAAGAAAAAGAAAAGAGCTGGTGGTGGAGCAGTTGGGTTAAGTAGCCAACCTCAAAACAATGGGGCTCCTGTAGAAGGTCCCGTAGCTAACAAAAAAGAAAGACGAGTTTATAATGATGGTCATGATGATGATAACCATGATTATATTATTAGGAGTGGTGAAAAATTTTTGGATCGTTATGAAATCATATCTTTGCTGGGAAAAGGATCATTTGGACAAGTAAGTTGCATACATTATGAATAAAAATAACAATATTTATATATTTTGTAGTATGAATATAAGAGTTTTTTTTTTTTAATTATTTTTGTTTTAATTTTTAATAGGTAGTAAAAGCTCGTGATGAAGAAGAAGATTGTTATGTAGCAATTAAAATAATAAAGAACAAAAAACCATTCCTAAATCAAGCTCAAATTGAAGTTAGACTCTTAGAAATGATGAATAGAGCTGATGTTGACAACAAATATTACATTGGTATGAGTAAAACTATTTAATTTGTGTCAATAATTTGTTTAAGCAATTTTTATTATTTACAGTTAAACTCAAGCGACATTTTATGTGGCGTAATCATCTGTGCCTGGTATTTGAGCTATTATCATATAACTTGTACGATTTGATTAGGAACACCAATTTTAAAGGTGTTTCTCTAAATCTTACCCGTAAATTTGCTGCTCAACTGTGCACGGCTCTGTTGTTCCTGTCCACACCGGACCTGTCCATCATACACTGTGATCTGAAACCAGAAAACATATTGTTGTGCAATCCTAAAAGATCTGCGATTAAGATAGTAGACTTTGGTTCATCTTGCCAACTTGGCCAAAGAGTTAGTTTACTATAATTATATTATTAATTGAAATTTATTAAATGTTTAAATGTTTGATACAGATTTATCAGTATATTCAATCACGTTTTTACCGTTCACCAGAAGTTTTACTAGGTATTCCATATGACTTAGCGATTGACATGTGGAGCTTAGGATGTATATTAGTAGAAATGCATACTGGAGAACCATTATTTAGTGGAACAAATGAAGTATGGTTTATTATGAAATTAAAAAAAAACATCTCTTAATTATATAATTATTTTCAGGTTGATCAGATGAATAAAATCATTGAAGTTTTGGGAATGCCGCCTAAACATATACTTGACCAGGCTCAAAAAGCCCATAAATATTTTGATAAAATGCCTGGTGTTGATTCATATACACTTAAAAAACCTAAAGATGCTAAAAAGTATAGGAATCCTGGTGGTCGAAGGCTACATGATATACTGGGTGTCGAAACAGGAGGTCCATACGCTAGACGATTAGGTGAACCTGGACATTCAGTGTCAGACTACCTTAAATTTAAAGTTAGTATTTTATTAGTTATAGTTTAATTCATTAATTTTTCTTTTACTTAAAAACTGTTTTTGTTTTTTTTCGTAGGATCTTATAGTCCGAATGTTAGATTATGATCCAAAAACTCGAATTACACCATATTATGCATTGCAACATAATTTCTTCAAAAGGACTTCTGAAGAGGGCACCAATACAGCTAGTGGTATTGCTCAAGCTGGACTACACAGCTTAGGTGCTAGTCCACCTTTTAATAGTTTACCTAGTAATAATGGCCCAGGAGACACAAATGTGCAATCATCTGGTAAGAATGTGTAAATTAGCTTTTTTTTGACATAATATTGTTAAGGAAACATATTCTGGGTATCCAATCTTACATAGAAGTTTTTGTTTTTAAATAAGTCTGTTAAATTATGGATATTTTGACTTATAAATATGTTTTAAAGATAAATTTAAATACATTATATTGGTTATATATTATTATTATATTTTGTTTTTGTTTTTGCCTACCTCAAAGGAAACACTTTCCCTTCACATTTTTACGCTCGATGACTATTGCTAAACTTTGGGTCAACATATTAGATTTCAAAAAAGTGTAAGTCAATTCACATTAATAATGTGTTGTGTTGTTTTTGTAATTCATTTGTACCATTCATTATAATTATTAATTTGTTTTATCATTGTATAATATTTATATATGTATATTATCAATTATCATCCATACAATTTAACTAGTTTATTGAGTTGTAGTTGAATAATATAATTTTGCTTACAGATTTCATTTAAGTATTTATTGATTTATTTTTTAAAAATAAGTAGCAGAACCAGTACAAAATCATATTGCACAAATAGTTTCAGTTAGTTATAAAAGGTCATAGCCTTATATTATTTACAGGGCTCAGAAGTTCTAGCAAATGCATTTTTTTTTGTTTCGTCCTAGAACATCCAAAGTAAGATACATATATGTTTCCCACATATCTGATGTCATACATAAAATTTTGTTTTACTATTTTTTTGCATATTTACGGTGTTTATTGCTATTTTGCTAATTTATGGTTTTTAGTACTTTTTGGGTATATTTTCACATAATATATGATATAATCACATTTTGTTGAAAATAATGATTTAACTTGGTTATATTTTTAAAAATATTTAAAATATTGGAAATAAATAGGCAAATAATATCAGCAAATAATATTTCATGTTAGCAGTTTATAATTCAATTTGTCAAGCTAGTCCCTGAGCCATTTATGAGCCTTAAAATTTTAATAGTTAGTAATTAGTAAATGTAATTATTAATAACATTTAATTTTTTTATAATAAATTTATAATTGTAAACTTTTCATCTTAAATGTATATTTTATGATTTTTTTGTGCTATTTACACCACATATTTTGGAGTTAAGTGTAAATTTAAGAGCTAAAAAGTAACATTTTTAGTGCTATAACTTCTGAACCCTGATTATATATATACACACCCACACATTAAGAACCATTTATTACAACATTGATGGGACCAGTAAAAAATGATCTTATCTGATACATAATATTAACCAATGTTAACATTGGAACTATAGGAATAAAGTACTACTGGACACATGATTTTAATTTCACTAACAACAGCTATTAGCAGTTTCTACTGTGGAAATTTATTTATTTTTCTTGTAATTAATCTGGGCTAGTTTACTTTTAGATGCTGGGAACTATCATTTTAACTTCTTTTTTTTTTATCCATTTTTCATGGTCACTATTTTAGGGGATTATATTGTACTTTATTTTTGCTTGTGTTTATCTATATTCAATTGAACACTTATGTAATTAATATTGATTTTAATATCTGTTCCTATTTATAGAGGAGAGTCAGAAAAATGTTTTAATAGGTATTAATAAATTAAAGCCAAAGCTATTATAAATACCCTTATTTTACAATTTATTAAAATTTAAAAGAACTGGGTCACCCTTGGATCCTTCCTTAAATCTGTCACTGGATCTGAAATTTCATTGAGTTAATTACAGTTTCATTTTAGTGGATTAAATTATGATTTTTCTAATAAAATTTACAAAATTTGAAGAAATCTATGAAATGTATTAACATTTTTTAATATTTTATTTTATCATTACTTATTAAAAGATCATTCTTTACATTGAAGATGCTTAAATTAATTCATAATTTCACATTAGTTATAGTATTTATTAGTTAGCATGTTTACTTAATGTTCTTAATTTAAGGTTTGTATAAGATGATGAAAGTTGTTAAGAATACTTTTTGTAATAATTTATAACTTATTTTATTTTAGAATTGCAAGGTTAATTTCATAAACCAAGAGAAATTAGTTTTGAATAGAGACAATTTTTTTCTTCAAAGCTATTATTTTTAAGAAATGTGTTTCATTGTGTTAGTTTATGTTAACTTTCTAGTATATAATCATTTTAGTATATTTAAGTTTGTTATTATATTTTAGTCATGAAGTTATATCTACATTTAGCAAATGCATGAAAGCTGTGTGGATTTAAAAAATGTTTGCTCAATAATTTGGTTGTAGTGTGTTAATATTGAATGTATGAATAATTTTTATGAAAAAATCATTCAAATTTAATAGTTCAACACTTTTTTTTAGATTTAAATTAATTTAATGTATAATATTCATGATTTCATCTTGGATATTATATTTTGCATTATAAAACTAATGATAAAAAATATTACTAGTTAATTGATTTAAATTTTTATTATTTTAGTTATCTAGTGGATACTTACTATCCAGTAATCAAAATAATATCTATATGGTATAAAATTTGAAAATAAGTTTATTGATTTTGATCGTTTTGATGAAATCATAAATTTATTAAATGTTGTACTATTAAATATTTCATATGATTTTCAAATAATTGTTACACTTCCTTGTATACCATAGTATCATTGCTTTATGAGGGGTTAACTTAATATTATGACAGTTTTAATGCACTTAAACATTTCACATTAGTATTTATAATATACTCGTAAAATGTGAATTATAATTATAATTTTCTTTTATAGCAATAAGATTGAGATCAGACCAATGCCGAGGTAGAACTACAATGGATTGTGACCCTCCACCGATCGCTTCTATGTACCATGGTTACCAAACGGCACCAATGGTTAGACATAATTTGCCTCACCATGCCCCTGTTTACCCTATGAATCCAGCATCTGCAATTGGTGCTATGGTTCACTGTCGACCCACCTCTTTGCCGTTCCTACATCCACAACATCACCCGTATCAGCCGATACAATCACAACCTCCACGCTCACTGCATTCATTGCATAATCACCCACCACCATCGGTACAACAGCCTGTTGCTCGTGTTCCACCATCCCATTCCAATCGGACAAAACAAGAGCAAGATGACATGATTGGGGTATGTATAGGGCAGAGTCCAGTAGCAATAAATATAACATGATCAAATTGTATTAAATGTAGATGAGATGATTTATATATTTTTTTTTCATGTAAAAATCGAATAACTGTGATTTTTCTTAAAGGGAAGAGTATATAATTTTTAAAATATGGTGATAGTATTTGTGTTGAGTAGTGTCAAATTTGTTTTTTTTTTCCACTGACTTTGTTTTAATTATGGCAAAAATGACATTTTTAACAGTTTTTTATTGAAAATTTTACCAGTATGTATGTATGTAATTTAACAGAGTTTAAACATTTGTTTTAACCCATGTAATAAATTTAATTGAAACATAATGTGTCAAACATAAATGCCATTTTTATCTTTATGTAAACATTTATGCATATCCGTTAAAACTACCTCAAACTATTACAGGACAAAATATTTTAATTTGTGTTTTACCCTTTACTCACAACTTATCAATCTACAATTCAACATGACTAAAAACTAGTATACAATAATATACTATATTAATGTAGATAGATAATCTTGAAAATGTAAATTTTATTAATCAAATTATTATTAAGTAAACAACGAAATTGAAGCTTAATAGGTTGTATGTTCGTTGTTTGTAATAATAATTATATTGAATGAAATCCATGTCAAGTGTATTGAAAAAAAAAAAAGAAGCCAGACACAAATATCTTATGTAACTAATCATATTATAACTGCATTTTCTGTATTAAATAATACCAACATTTTGGTGCTTTTATTGTGGACTTGTGGCATTTATATATTATTATTTTTTATTTTTACAAATATTTGGGATTTTTTGAATATGATGTAATAATTTTGAATTTTGTTTTGGGTAATCAGTACATACACAAATGAAAAAATCATATTTATTTAAAATAATTTTAATCTATCTCATTTTTCATTTTAGACTAAAAGAAAGAATCAATTATTATTTTAATTTCTCAATACGAAGCTGAGAGAACATTTGTTTTATTTTTCTTCTTAACAATAATAGATTGCATAAGATAAAAATGGCCTACAATTGATGTGTGTATGGAGGCTACATAAATTGAGAATAATTTTTTCAGATACTTAAATGTTTTTCTTTGTCAAAAAACATTCAAATATGTCTAACTATTTACAATAATTTGCATAATAATATTCATGTTATGGTTAACATAATTTTTATTATTGTGTCTTCCTGGACTATTTAGTATTTTTATTCTTGTATTATCATATGTAATAATATATACTACATATTATGTAGACATTTTATGAGATTACCCTAAGGATTTTCTATGCGTTGCCACTGCCATAGTGTGAAAACAGAAAATGTTTTTTATATTTTTTTGTTCAATTGCAGTTGAAATAGCTGTTGAAAAATTGTGTATCACTGTTGTATGATGTCATCATAATTTGTTTGATGAACACATACAGAGATTGTAGATACATACACAATATATACATATACACACCATACTTGTACGCAATTTGTTTAGTTAATTTTTGATTAGATTTTAATATTGCCACCGAGGTAGTTTTGTTTTTTTTATTTTGGGCATGTAAAAAAAAAACGAAAGATAAAAATTATTGTGATAGAACAGGGTGGAATATCCTTAACATTATTTTGTTCATTTTGTATGATGATCATTTATTATTATTAAATATAATTTGATTTATAATTTTTTTTTTTTATTAAAGACTGTTGTGTACATAGACTAGATTTGTACGTGATGTTCATATAATATAATTAATAATAATAATAATTATATTTATAATAGGAAAACGTTTTTATTTTATTTTTTTATTGTAACTCCGTGTTTTAAAAAAAAATATTGTGCATGACATACAATCTGCATATATATTATGTATATATATCATTCACATACACCCATTCAAATTCACATACTTATTGATTAAATCAAAGAGAAATTACTTTGGTATTATTAATATTTGTCCAAATAATGTATCTTTTATATTATATACACCTATATTTAATGCCATTCATGTTTCTCTGCAGAACTACAAACATGTATTAACATGATTTTTACCGAGACTTTTTTTATTGAGTAGGTCATGATTGTGGATATATTATTATTAACATTATAACAATAAGTAACTGTGAAAACATAATATTTGAACAATAATTGTTATACATAATAACATTGACTATAAATACTGATAATAAATTATATTATATATACACACACGGTTGCACAGGTATTTAGTTTATGCATATGTGTATTGTACAATATATATTTATATATATAAATAGTATATATTAAATAATAATTGTACATGGGTTTGAGAAAAAAAACAATTGAACATTTTAACGAAAAGTTTTCTGTGTTATTGTGTGTGTGTGTGTGTGTCGTCGATACGTGGTTAAACCTTGTTTTGTTGTAATATTTCATTGATTAAACACAACGTATCTGTGTGCTTATTCAATATTCAATGATTATTATAACCTATAGCTTAATATTATGTTTTTAACCCTTGCCATTGGTGAGCCAAATAGTTACACTAAAGGCTAATTAATAAAAAAAAAAACTCTTGCCATTATCATATGACGCTAGCTGGCGCTTTCAACTATTGATGTATTCAACATTACACACTCGTAAGAAACGTGAACACAATATAAGTGTACAGTTTATAATTAAGGCCGGGAATGCAATGCCATATAAAACTCTAAAAAACCTCTATAACATGATTTGATGCCTTAAAAGTTCTAAAAAAATACAGTTAAATAATTTTGGTGTAAATTTTAAATTATATTTGATAAAAAGTTTGAATTGATATTTGAAAAAAAAAACTAAAACAGGGATCAGGGTTATGGTCAAAACTGTAGGATACTCGACCTTTTTTAAACAGAGGTTTTTCACGCCAAGCGACGATAACCAGTGATTTTAAATATACCGCGTTTATTTTGCTGTAGACGTGCCGCCACTATAAATCTAGGTCTTGGTATTACTACAGTCCGATTATAATATTACACAACGGTCAATAACCCTATAAAATGACTTAAATTATAAATAATTAAAAAATGCAAAATTAAATTTCACCCAAGTACATGTAAGCAATGTAACGGATTGTGACCATACGACAATACGAGCATCGCACAGCAAACTTTGGAAAAAAAAATGCAAAGTGTATCGAAACCCCAGCCCTATTCTAAGCTATTATAAGCTTACGTAAGTACGTTGTTTCTACTTTCATCGTCGTTGGATCATTGTATTTGTACGCGATTGGATTTGAACGATTCGATGACATATTTACCGAGATCGTCGAAATTTGGGACGGACGCATATGTGGAGGCCATATTACTGCTTTGTATTAAAACGATAGGCATTGGCAATCAATGGTGGAATACTGGAATATATTTGATGTACCTAAGCTTTCCGTTCAACAAATATCGTCGCTGAACAAAATTTTTATCAGACAAAAAAAAAGTTTTCTTAAATACACGTGTATTCAAAATCAGTCGGTCCAAAATTGATTCGGTACCAATTTGATAGTAATACATTTAAAATATTTTTTAACAGCCGTTAGTAAACGAGTTGATCCTCCGTTAGCTTACGTCCTACAGTGTTTATATGGTTTACTCCCAATGTACTGTAGCTTCACCGTTACGTTGTTGGCTTTCTTCTTGCCGTGTGCGACGATTCTTCAGGAGATTAAGTTTGTACTATAAAAAATGAACATTAATTACACACCTATACGTGCTTTACTTGCCTACAAAATCACACGTTTCAGTCGTTCAATTCCGAACATTATTAAACCAGCGTTGAAATAAGCTTGATACTATATTGATAAATATTTCGGACCGACTTTTTAATGAATAGAAGTTGAGAATTTTCGGGAATTCAAAGAACTAATATGTTTGGTACACGTGATTATTAATATTATAGCCTGTCTACTTCTGCATTGATTTAATACCTACGTGTGATATTTTATTGATTTAGTTATTCTCCGCCGTGTTGTCGGTTCCAACTAGTTTTTAGCTACAGTTTTTTCCACTGTTATTGTTGAAGCCTAAATATGGCATAGGTATAATATATTCATCATCGACGAAACATTATTTTTTTAAATTGTTCTTGAAAATGAGATTTGTCAAAATCGGCGATTCCCATAGAAAATTATATTCCTATGGTCCCAATGATATAGGTATATAAATAATATTGTTGTCTGTTGTTTCTATTTGATTTACCGTAATATACATGTATATTTCAATAACCGTCCTTTTTTACGAATGTACTTGTACTCTGGCGATTTAAAATTTGTTTTATTTTACACGCATTTATACTTGGCTGGGTCGTCTAAGTGCAAACGAGTATCATATATTCTGTACGTACGGGTGCATTCCACTAACTGAACCCTCGTCAAAACCTCGTTCAACAATTTTTTATCAAATATTCATAAATAGACAAAAGGCGTCTTCTCACTCGCTCTCTCTCACCACCAGTCTCTAGGCCGGACACTGAAGCGTGCAGCGTTTCCTTACCCGCTACGTTTATGCAATTCATTTTTATTTTATTGTATTTTTATTCTGTTACGCGTTATGGGATTTTAATTTTGACAAACATTTATGAATGTAAGAAAGTGTTCGCCCACTTAGCCCGTCGCATCGGTGTTTATCCAATTCAAATACCTGTCACTATATTGTATTAATACATTTTTATTTTATGAAGAGATTTTTTCTACGTATTGATCAATGTTATTGTTTACTATTTGTCTTGTTCAATGGTCGGGAGTCATTACACTAAAATATGAAGTGCGCTATACCACTACACGCTAAAAGAAAAAAATTGCAAAAAAGTAATGCTATTTTTTTGCAAATAAAAGCTACTACGAAATACGTTATTTTTTTTCGACTGAGAAAATAAGTCCTATTTTTTCCAGATAGTATGGTACTTAAGCCGCTGTTAAAAGAAAAAATATCGTCAGTTTTAACCCTTTTAAAGTTTCCTATTTAATAATTAAATAATTAAATAATTTATATTAACTAACGGTTTATTGATTATATTATATGTAACGTGATTTATGTATTAGATAACAATTAAAAATATTATAATAATATAATAAATTACGACAGTTAAGAGGCAAGAACAAATTAAATCTCGTACTACAGTAAGTAATAATAAGCCCAATTGAATTATGCAATCAATAAACATCATGCAAACACAGTTCAGATTCAAAAAATCAATGACTTTCCGCAAAATATTATCTTTTTCTGTAGACGGATGGTTTTTTAAATTTGTAGGTAAGCACAAAATCAATAGTTAATTTTTGAACCGGCAATAGCCAAGATATACTTATGACTAAAAGAAATATCGAAAATCCTATAACATATTGTCGAGGTGTTTTTTATTTTATGTTCTGTGCATCGTGATCCTTGCACTCCTTGAGTATATCAAGCCTTTACGTAATGTTGACTACCATTTTGATCAACATATAAAATTGATAATTCAAGCATATTGGAACATGTTTTGAGAGCAATTACAATGTCCGTACGATAATATTATGTTATCTTGATTCTTGAACGTACACCGTCAGTAATATCACAACTTCTATAGGTATGTCTCTAAATTAAAAAAATATCACGAATGGTTAAAATAGTATCACTACCCTTAAGTATTTTCTATGTCGTAGACGGCACAATCTTACGCATTATGCTTAGCCGCTTTAAAAACGTTTCTACATCCATTTAGCGAGACGACGAACGCTAAAAGTTTGCTGGGACATTTCATTTACTTTTCTAGTAATAATTATTGTTTATGTGGTGCGGGTTTATTTGACATGACGAGACATGTAGACATTTATATTACATTTTATAGAGTGAAGTTGCGTACACTTGACGCGGAAAACTGAATCGGATAATAACTGAATGTACGCAATACGCTCGATAAATTCTCGATGAAATATTGTACGTATATTCTTGTCGTTATAATTTCAACGATTAGGTATTGTTTTTCGAAAACAAAAAACGATTTAACAATATAAAATATTTAGAAAAAAAAAGCACAATCAACGGAAAACAGTGAAACGAATACAATAAGATGTATATACCTATGTGGGAGATTCGCGATGACGAATGATGATGATGATGATGATGATAATAATAATAATACGTATTATGATAATATTATGCAATGTTTGTACGCGATCAGATTTCGACGGGTGATGCGGCGATCATTTGACCGTACGTCGGTGATGGTGGACGTTCCTGAGTTTCCGCAGATTGGCTAATGTGGTCCCATCGTCCGGCTGCAGTCGGAGAGCGTTCTTGTACGACCGTTCCGCCTCGTCCAACTTGTTGTTGATGTGAAGAATGGCTCCCAAATTGCTGTGGCTCGCCGCGTCCTGCGAAAATCCACGTTACCGTTAAGTTGTTAAAAAAAAAAAAACACACTTTTGAAATATACACATCGCTATTCGCGGGTTATGAACATATGAAAGCTTTCTATCCTCGCTCGTTGCAGGGGGTTTTCTCTTCGTTGTTCCTCACACACATATAATATATAGATTCCTTCGGAGTAAAATATTATGCGCGCGCTTCAAATCTCCACATCACAGTCGACGGATGTGTACACAGAATGAATGGTTTTTTGATATCGCGATTGAACGTTATTTTTTATTTTCCTAACACGTTCGCGCCGCCTACGAGGACGGTATAGCGATTGAAGAGTTATTATTATTTGTTACGTAACGATAGGTATATTATGATACTGTCGACACTAATTTTATCGATTTATTTTGTGTTATAAACAATACATTTTCGGTAAAATGTTCTAGTTTTATTATTATTGTTTTTTTCATAATAACCTGTGCGTTAACGTTTCGCGGATTATGCTCGGCCACTTCGATTATAGAAACTTAAATTATAAGCAAGTAATAAGTATAACGTCGCGTATCGTTCGTTGTTTAATTTTTATTGACTTTTGGTATACCGTTTACGAACAATGAAAACTTGATAACTATTACAGCAATGCGATATATAACTGTACAATTTTTCTGTAACTATAAATTAGATATAAAAATATTATTTTCACGAACACAAACTGACAAGAGTTATAATTATTTCTGACGAAGAAGAAAAAACGTAGAAATAAGAAAAATGACCAAGTGCTTATGTAATTATACTGACAATATAGTTACTCGAAGACTTCAGTGCGGTATGGGCACGCAAGACGAAGGAAGGAAACAATGTCTGAGCGTTAAATATTAATTTAATTTATTTATTTATTTATTTATTTCAACCAAGTTAATTACAGTTAGAAGATGTCAGTTTTATGAGTAACAATATGTAAATGATTAATTTATAAATTATAATACATTATACATTAACAATGGTTGATACGTATACCAACTGAGCTAGGCTCGTATCTGGTATACGGAGTTCTTATAGATTATGATTAATGTTATAGTGAGGCTATTAAATAAGATACTTATACAATTAAAGATATGACTTAATTAATTAGATATAAGCAACGTAGTAGATATACACAATTTTCATTAAAACATATTTTAGTGAAAAATTTGGTATTAACATTACATTTGGATAGGATATTCTAATTAAACATATTGACTATTTAAAATTTCATTAACACACACATTCTCATCTAGTTCATTGATTATTTTATTTATTTGATTTTTATTAATTATATCATTGGTATATCAATTGCATAGCAAAGGAAGGAGGCCGAAGAAACGATGGATGGATCGAATACGGTAAATATATAGAGTTATAAATTGACCCAGAGAAATTGGAATATAGTGATGGTCGATGAACTGGGTGAAAGGATCCACGACCGAGAAAATTAGAAGACACTGGCGGTATAGCGGCTAAAACTCTTCCAGAGTCAGTTATGAGGCCATGTATATTATGATGACGACGATGACTATTAAATCGACGTAATTTAAACAAATGTTATTTGTTAGGAAAAATTATTATAGCGCGCGCAGTGGTTTATGATTGTAATATTTACCGAAAAGTTTTATAATATTATTATAGTTTTGTACAAACAAAAATTCACCTTTAAAAAAAAGGTTTTGAATTATTTTAATCTCGTTGTGTGCGGTTTTATTCAGAATATTCATAAACCTCCCCTAACAGCCGATAAAACATGTACGCGATGGATTTTCTCATTTAAATTCGATGGCTTGCACGTGAAAAATGTCAATATCGCGATTTAAAGTTCGAACGGGCGGACGGAACTAAGGTTTTTTTCATTGCAAATTCAGCGCAGCGAACAATTCGACTTTCTTTTGATGGTATTTTTAATCTGTATGTTTACCGCAATACGGGCATAATATTTCGATTATCCGTGCAGAATCTGCACTGTAGATGTTTATCGATTTTTTTTTTTAAGAAATAAAGTTTGATTTTATATAGGTAGTAAAATATACTATTACGCAACATGTAAACGTTTTACCTAACAAGTGCGTATTATTCAATACCGAATCGAATCTCCCACCAAAATGTGTAAAGATTTAACTAAAAATTACGTACATTTTATATTTTTATTTACATTTAGAGTTTTTTACCGTTGTTAAAATCGAGTGATCCCTCATTTTAAACGTTTTTCCAAGCGTAATAACCAGGGCTAGGATTTGTATGCAACAGCATGTTTTTTTTGCGACTTCTGATTATTGATTTTGTCAGTAATGTCCACGAATCACCTCATGATGAGATAAATGGTGGAGTTTTTTTTTTGCATGTTTTTGCATATTTTGGATAAAATGCATATTAACGCATATATTGGATAAAATGAATATTATTGCATATTTCGATTATAAGAATGCGAAAAATGCATGTTTTATAGTATATTTCGTATTTAATTCTAGCTCTGCTGATCAAAGTATAAAACTTGGTTTTTTTGTCAAACACAAATTTGATTTTTATAAATACAATCCTATAGTACAATAGGTATGCGATTAAAGATTGAATAGTTTGACGGAGAAAGATAAACACAATAATTAACTAAAGTATGTCGGTCAATATAAAATCCAAGATAAGATATAATTTGTCGGGTATTACACACAATCCCATGTAGTAGTGTAGTAGTACATACCGTTGAGCTATCCGCGCATCACCGTTTATTAGACTATTGTGTAAAATTATTGTGTTTTTATTTTAAAATTTTTAAAAATGCCGAAAGTCAAAAATGAAAGTGCCAAATTTATTATTACTAATAACATTTATTTTGGTAGCCTTATGATTATGATAGCGGTGGTGGCTTGAGCTTATAAAACTCAAATAGTAACCTTCACAAAACCATCCAACCACCTACCAACTTTATTTTAACAGCCTATTATCACTGGTAATAGAAAGAAGTTTTTCGTAGCACAAGACGCTACGTTACAATCGTAGAAATTTTCAGTTTGATAATTTAAAAGCACATTTTGTTTCATCATGTTGGTACTCATTCAATAATTAATATACATTTTTATGCTATATACACATTTAAAATACTGATATCTAAATTGCATTTATTTTTTCACTTAATATATTTTTAAATATTTTTTAATAAACATTTTTTTGAATATTTTTTTGCAAATGTTTGAATTTTTGAGTGCATAAACAAATGCATATTTTACAATAATTTTTGCATAAAAATCCGGACCCTTATTATCAGTATTATTAAAAATGAATTAAGCACGTATAGTTATAACCACTGCTGTATATAGTATGTACTGTATAAACGGGTTGTAAATGAATACTGTGAAATGTAATTTATACTGCATAATGTACGCACATACTTCAGTTAGCCACCCATGGTTGATACATAACATGTGTATGTAGGTAGACGTACCCTTTTTTTTTGAATCGCAAGTGGTTGTTTCTAGTAGTGTAGTATAACAAGCCGCCGCTGTATAAAGGTATTTACTCATATTTGTATAAAAATTATCCATTTTCCGTAAATTTACATACATTTTACCGTTAAATTTACTGAAAAAATGTTATCGGAAAATTCCACATCTCTATAGACTGTGTATAGGTACCTATTGTTAAACGATAAAAATGTCAATCTCATTCGTTCCGAGTAAAATAATAATATATACACGTACGTCGGACTCGTAAAAATTGTTATCTAATCCGACTCATCGTTAAGCATGGCCTATAATATTATTTTCACAACCACAGAATAAGTTTAAATTATTCTCTGACTCGTGGGCCATGGTACAGCGTTTCTCAACCTATGGTACGCGTGCCATTAGTGGTCCGCAGAAAGCTCAAAGGTGTTTCGTGAAGAAGAACCTCATAAAGAAAAAACAAATTCTAATCCCTTTTGTGTCAACGTATATGAGTGAAAATACATTTTATCATTTATATTATATACAAAAAATAAATTTAGAAAACGTTAAAGACTTAAAGTTACGAACACGGGGCCGGATATTGACGTCGTTATGCAAACAAAAAAAACACCAACCATTTCATTAAAATATATTTCTAACAATTTAATTTAAATCGATTTTAATAATAATTGTATACGCGTTTAATTTGAATTTTGATCATCAAATGCTAATATTTTCATTACTATGTAGTCCCGAATCGAACTTAACAAAACGCTCCGTACTACATCACCATACGTAATATGTACATGTTTGATTTCTTATGTACAAAATCAAAGGTTACTGAGTGACGTGGGACATGGACATTTTCAAAATGTACATGTGGCACTCGGGCGTTAAAAGGTTAAGAACCGCGCCACCATAGTATTTATTGCGAGTGACGTTTTATGGTAAAAAAAAATAAAAATAAATAGACGGATTCTTTACGCGCAGCGAAATACCGTGGAAAATACTCGCCTGCGGGTACAGGGCCACGGCTCTTCTGTAGTACGTTTCCGAGTCGGACGTCCGGCCGGCCTTGCGCAACGTCGTAGCCGTCTTCACGACGATCTCGTGGTCGTCCGACGCCAGCCCGGCCGCCGCTTCGTACTGTTCCGCCGCGTCGTCCAGCCTGCCCACGGACGACAGGAAGTCCGCGTACCTGGTCCGAACCGCCGGATCGTCCGGTGCCGTTCTGCGCGCCTTGCCGTACCACTCTTCCGCCTCGGACACCCGTGACCTCTGTCGGAGCAAACAAATATCGCCGGGTTAGCAATACGATGTAGACATCAGCCACGATAGAACACTTCTAAACGACAACATGTACAGGGTGCTCCTGCGTGTGCTCTCTGTAGCGTATAAACGAAGATCCTTAGGTCCATTTTTTTTCCACCTTTAAAACCTGGGTTCGATGATCGAACTGTCTTTAGAACATTACCTTAAAATCCAAAAATGATCAGATATTTCTCACGAATTTCTCACGTGAATCGATATGTGACATCGATATTCGGCTTGTCGCGCGTCGTTTTTCACGCCGGAATCAAAAAATGTTGCGCGACACATAGATCTGTCTACAAGAAGTCTACAAGATAAACGACGGTAAAATGCATTTGTTATTATTCGACATGAGAAATTTGCAAGATGCATCTGACAAGTATTAATTTTTGGATTTAAGATAATGTAAGATTATTAGACAAAACCCAGGTTTTGAAGATAGAAAAAAAATGTCATAAAAATCTTCATTTGTACGCTACAAATGCACGCGTATACTAGTTTCCTCAACCATTTCAGGAACACCCTGTATACATAGTGCAATTATATAAGTTATGGTACTAAAAGTCTAAAACGGTCCTAATACTCCTTAGTATCTAGTAACCATGAAATAATATGTACAATAATTATATGTCACTGCAGTTAATTGTTATAATTACGAGTGGAAAATAAAACATTGTCAAGTGTCTCACTTGAATTATGCAATAAATAATTTAAGCTCGTTAAAACTTTAATGACGGTTCTGTAAACAATATTGTCTAACTTATTTATCGGCTGCCTTTAAGTGTTCGATTAGACCTTGTTTTTCGCAGCTATATACATATGTCTAGCCATAGTCTATATTATATCTCAACTATAACGACATTTAAACAACAGTTTTTAATGCAAGAAACTGTTAGATTTGAGTAAAATATTTCTCAAAGTATCTCGAAAAAATGGCTTAACTCTTAAATTTGAAGATATGTAAGCACGTTCGATGCCAACTGTCTAATTATATAACTATATAAACTGCACTGAGAAGAATTTGGTTTATGGCTTACATACTATTGATATCCTCATTTTAGTTATTTCAGCTTTAACTGCGAAATTATGAATTATCAAGCTGGAGCACAATAATAATACATATTATTCAGTTGTAACTACAGTTTTAAAGCGCAAAACAATGTTATTATATTACATTTTTATGGTGTTTGAAAACTGATCGTGGTCAGTGACATTTTACTTTTTTTTTTTACTGCGAGTTCGTGTAAAAAAAGTTTTTTGTTTCAGAAAAACTTAATTATATGGTTAACGGGAAAAAAATCCGTTTTCAGCTCAGTCCTTTGGGCCATCATCGCGGGGAATGTCCTCTTTTTAAACGTCAACGGACTCGTCTGAATAACAATGATATTGTGTAATATTAATACGCGTCGTCGTGTCATCGTATTCATCACGTTCGTCGTGCAGCATACGATATTATAATATAAATCTAGTATTTTAGGTGCGTTTATCGAAATGCCAGATCGTAGGTGGCGTCGGCGGACGGTGGACGGTGGTGGTGGTGGCGAATTTAATTAAAACCATTACACCGGCAGCATAAGCAGCTTACACAGTTACACCGCATGTATACACAGTGCGCACGCATGTAAATAAACTTCGTATTTGCTGCTGTTGCGGAGAGCCAATGTATTATAAGTCGGGCAATGATGACGTATCGTGTTTACGTGCGCATAACAAGATATTATTTTATATACATAAATGCGTGTATAATATTATATGCGTGTGTGGGAATATCAAATGTATACTTATATACTCCCGTGGACTCGGGGCCGAATTCGCCGCCCCGGGGCAACAACAACAAAAAAAAACGGCTGGTTAAAAAAAAAATTTTAAATATATATTATAACTTATAAGTAATAAGTATTGTAACTTAAAAAAAAAACCGTTGTGCCTACCTATTAAAATAATGAATTAATTGACTGTGGACATGTTAACAAATCGCTATAAAAAATTTAAACTTTAATGTAAGTGTAGAAAATAAGTAAACAAATACATGTTAGAACAAACGATTTTAATAATTTTAAAAAATCAGTCACTCGCCTAAAACCTACCGTTTGGGGCTACGGCCACTGTGTTGCTTCTCCCCTAAATATGGCTCTGCGTGGACTCGCAATTCGTCCGTGCAAAAGGATTAAAAATCAATACGCGTATACGATATACCAATAGTAATATTTATTAAATATAAATGTACCTACATGTAATATTATTGTACGCGCAGAAAGCTATAGAATACGTACTCAAGTATATTATTGTACGCACGTGGTCACTACATGTGCTCGGTAAGTCTACAAATTGGATTTGATTGAACGAAGTAGGTGCACACCACCCAAGCGTCTTGAATGGACCGAGAACTGATATGTGATAAAGTGTGCCGTGCACGGACTAATGAGAAACCGTAGTGCATTCAACATATTTGCATAATATACACATTGTACACTTGTACGTTGTTCGCGTTTTCATTTTCGAACTTTTGTCGTAATGGAAAATAACGCTTTCTGCGAACCACATGATGTATAATAGAAACTCACGGTCCTGTGATTAATTACACGTCGTTGGTGGACCAGTTTCATACAATTTTTACTGAATCCATGCAATATTGTACATTTTATACTTACCCGAGTTAAACGTTTATTTTATCTTAAATTGATCACGTTTTAATCGGATGTGTATAATATATATATTACATAGTGTCTAAAACTCGCGTAATAGAAATCAAGAAATTTTTCAAATATAATCCACTTACTTTTTTTTTTATATTTAATTTTTATAAAATTATATGGACATTGCGTTACAGATAATACCGTAAAAACTGTCAAAATGAGTATAAAACGTTGGTGACATTTTACGCAAGTTCGTAAATTGAATAAAACAGTGTTTACAAATTCGGAAACCTGTGTGTGTGTGTGTGTGTGTGTCTTTCAAAAGAACTATGAGTAAATATATATATATATGTGTGCGTATAAAAAAAACGTATAATTACATTTTTGGCCAAAAGATCGCCATACGTCAGGAAGGCGGACACATCTGTCGGGTTGACCCGGAGCAGTTGCTTGTAGTAAATTTCGGCTTCCGCGTCCTTGCCAAGTATAGAGAGAGAGTCTGCCAAGGCGTACAACATCGTCTAAAATCAGAGAATGGGTCTTAAATTTATTAATGTAAGTACTTACGTTATTAAAAGGAGTGAAAATATCGGTAAGAGTCAAATAATTTATATACCTGTACAGTGTACAGTGTGCATAATATACATTGTTGTATGTACAGTATATTATACACGTATCATTGTGAAAGACCTATTCGATGTTGTATTCACAATGGATATTGTATAATGCTTATATTTTGTAAAAATAAAATAGGTAATACCTATAATCGTAATTCGAATACTCGTAGTGCTCGTATTGCCTACTTAATGTTTCCCCTCATAGAATGTATTATTATTTTTGTTGTTTTTTATGAAATACTCGTCGCTATCCATACTCAACGTCATTCAAATGGATTACAACATTTTCCGAGTAGATTATAATGTGCAAGTGTATTATTTATAAAATGAGCACTGTGATAGACACTGGACTGTAACCTTTTACAAAAATCATTAATTTTAAAAAATAAAAATAAAAAGCAATAGCTATATATACCTAGGTATGAAATGTAAATGGTTGAACCTTTTATTAAAAACATTTAATTAAAAATATATAGGTAGATATGAAATTGATATAGGTAGCTTTCATTTGAATAATGTCGCCAATAATTGTAAACTGTATAGACGAAAATTATTGACGCTCTTCTTGGAAGGTAGTTACTATACGTAAACATGACACAGCTCATTCCTTCTAATAAGTAATTAATTTAATTGATATTTCCGTAGTATTTACAAGTGTGTAACATTTAAGTAACATTCTATTCAACATAATTAATTTTTTATATTAAAATTCATTTATTTTTAATTAATTATCAATATATGAATATTGAAGTATCACAGAAAACAAAAACTGTACATAATAATTTAATAAACTATTAATAATATATTAACTATGAGTTTTAATCGATTATGAGTATAGTATAGTTATATGTATTATTGTCCCGATGTTTTGTATTTATATACTCATGTAAATAATCAAAAGCTATTTGGTTATAAGAATATAATTTTGTAAGATATTGTTGCTGAACGGTGCAGTAGTCCGTTAGTCAAAATATTTGTTTAAATTTGAACTCGATGAAAAATCACAATACATTCGAAAAACCATTCCGAATGAATGTTTGTGTTATACATAATATATAGGCATTTAAAATATTATCTAGTAAAATTTTAACTAGCATTACTTTAGGTATCGCATATATTATACGCTATACAGGAAACATTGTATATACTTATGTAAAAACCATAATGTTTAAAATATAAAGCTCAGTGTTCGTTTTATATCAAAATGTGCTTGCCACACTTTAGGATTGAAAATAAAATAATCATCGTCAATATCTGAGAATGTTGAGCACAAAGTACTGGGTTAAGATAAACCTTGTACACAATTTTTCAGTCGAAAAATATAAATTTATTTATTTCAAAAGAAATATAAGCTTTTGCTGGGCTACATTTTGTATTATTTCCAAGATTTTTCAGTTTTTTTTTATATGAGAATAACTAAAGACGGAATCGACAAATAATTTCTTTAAGATAAATTTATTTTTAATTTCATAAGACCTTTCTTAAGTATTTTTTTTTTGCTTAGTTTATATTCTCGAAAGTACATTGCATACAAATGTTGATGAAGATTTACTTCCTCAGAAATTCTAATAACTGAAAAAAGAAAACTCAACGCCGGCCGTAATAAAACAAATAAATGCCCTGCCTCGTTCATTTAAGTATTTTCTAATTAGTAATATAGAATTACATAATGTATAGAAGTAATTAAGTAACTTTATTATAACTGTACGGTTCACGGTGTATAAAGTAATTATATTTTAAAATATAACAAATTATGTAAAATTAATTACCATAATATATTTAATTCTAAATTAAAATTCATAAATCGTCTACCTAATTAAAAGTCAATTTTTACAGTTACATCAAGTTTAATTAAATTTTAAATGGAAAAAAACTATTTGTATATTTTTACGTGTTATGCCAGTGCGTACAACTTACGAATATATCAGTTACATATTTTATCAATTCTCATGGTCAATGGTCATAATATATATAATGTTTTAAATTAAAGCTATAACTTGGTCAATATTGGATGTTTAAAACGTATGTGTCATGTTTTTAATTTAGTCCTTGCAGGTCACATATGCAACTCAACTGAAAAAATACCGAAAATAAGTGTGAAAAAAATATTAGTTGACCGAAAGAAGAAAAAAAATTTAATAGAAGCCGAATCATTCCAAACAAACGTTAATTATACGTGAAATTGTAACGCATTTTTTTTAGCTCATCGAAACTGCGATCCTCTTTTTAGATAATACTAGTATGATTTTCATTGTGTTAAACCTGTATAGTCAAACATTTTTATTGCATGTTTATAATATATAGCCGTTAAAGTTGAATAATTGTTATCAGCCTTCAGGTATATGATGTATAAACTCATTTAATTATGATCTAAATTATCTATACAGGTAACTTTTAGTATTCAAATATATGTTATACATGTGAATTGTAAATATTTAATTTTTAGAACACGCGTGACTTAAAAAAAAAATAAAATTTCCCAAGCGTCGCCTCGTTAAGGTAATGGGGTTTTATCTAGCTGAGACAAAGAACAATAATGTACAACATTATATAAAAACCATCATATTATGTATGAAGGTTTTAGTTTTTGAAATTTCAAAAGAATTGAAACACGCGTAACATTGTTTTCTTGCACCACTAGTCGCCCATTGTTTTACACATACCGACACAATAAGTTGGGAGGCACTTGAGCACAAGTTTTGATCTAGCCAAAGTACCGAAAAGAATAGAAGGATATGGAGGGAATGAAAAAAAATAAAAACACTTGCCCAGTAGGTATTGTTTTTAGAGTGAACTTTCGAGACTCGTTGTGTGAAAACTCGATGACGCACTTAACATCTACTTGGCCTTGTTTTACAAAAACTAGAAGGACGAGGAAAATATTTTGATTAATTGCTGTAACTTGCAGCTTTTGTTAGTCATCTTTATTAAAAAAATCCTTGGGTCATTGTTATATCCGAAAACTATGGGGAGCAACAACGAGTTGGACTTTTTTAATTATTAATAACAACAACGTTTAAGGGGCAGAAATATTCCGGTGTAGACAAAAAGACGCGCGAAAACCTCTTCCTATTCACACGAACCTTACAGACAGAACGCGCGACCGTATCGCAGAACAGCGGTGACGTGGAAATACGTTCTAGAGAAGCAAACTTGCAAGCTGGTTGTCCAATTCTAAAGAGGAAACAAACAATAGATTCATCTTTATTTAATTAATTTAATTTTGAATTGTTCTTTTTCAGCGTAATATTTTTATTTCGTTTTTTTCCTCCGAGATCGGTTTGAACGTGCAACTAGTGCGTAATCTTTTTTATACAGGATTTAACACGGCGATTTTACTAGGCAATATAGCTACACCAAGGAAATAATCAACTTATTTAGCCTATCCGATGTATTATGTTGCCTACATTTATGATATTGTCATGAACTCTTCATTTTTCTCGATTTTATCGTTGAAAACAATTTAGATGTACCTATTTAATAGTGGTGTAAAATATTAATATATTTAAAAAATATTTTTTACTACAGTTTATAAGTTGCTAAATGCATTAATTTTTAAGCATTATAGGTAGGTTTTTTTAATCTATATAGGTTTGTCCATTGTCCAGCATATGATATTACGAAATTATCGTGTTAGTAAACTTTAGCTTTCACATAAATATTGCATAATATTATGTGTTTACGTGTGTGTGTTTGTGTACCTACGGGTTATTTAATTTATGTTAAATAACTATTCTTGAAAAAAAATACAAACGCAAATTTCGCTCTACAGGGCAAGTATAATATGCAATTCAAACATTAAATTAAATTACTGTTTTTTCATATAGAAGGATTACATATTTAAAACATGAACACGTTTTTATAGCTTGCGAGCACCGACAACTTGACACACGTCGTAGTTTCATGTGTAACTAGTTGACATGCATTCATGAACTTTAAAAATTAACTTTGCCAATAATAAATTCGTTAAATGCTATAAAATAACTTCGTAAACAGATTGTGTACTGCAATTGCAACAATACATTATTTATTTATGATAAATTAAGAATTACTGCTGTTTCAAAACTGATCGATTATACTAAATTATCCAAGGATGATTAGAAATTAAACTTTTTTTTTTTGGGGGGGGAAACAATTAAAAATTAATTATTTACAATGTGCTGCTTAACGTGTATAATGTAATTTTCAGTAAATTACGTTACTGAAGAAATTTAGTATTAAACGATAATTAGTTTTATAATGTCGTTAAAAAGATAATACCAAAATAATTTCATATTTAGTTATAGATTTGTAAGTGTTAAACAGTACTCAGCTGCTATTATATAATAATGATTTTATGTTTATAATTAGTGTTGAATTACATACGATATATTAATAATAGTTAAAATATTTCAAGATACTAACAAAATCTATAGTATTTTTTTTTCCAGGATCATAATGAAAATATTATACTGTTGCATATCACTTGTGCTATAGCTAAATATTATTTTATATTACCATATACCACGGCTGTGTACATTTTAAACAACAATGGTTCTTACTGAACACACTTTTGCTCGATAATTTAAAATGTTGTATGACAGAAAAAAATATATTTTATGCCTATACATAGTACCTATCTATATATTATATACGCGTATATTTATGTTTCGTGTGCATTTTGTAGTTTATCGTCTAAACAAAATATGAAAATTTTCCCCTGTGGCGTTTGTCAAAATTGAAGATATTTTTTATTCATTGGAACAATATATACTAGTTATGAATATCTTACAGAAATTTTGAATATCTATCGGCAGAATAAAGTAAAAAAGACTATCCATTTTTCATAACCAATATTTATAGATAATAGTATATAATTCTACATTGAAATAAAAGGCTCTAGATACATGACGGGAAAATGTATTTTATAAAAATATACTGTACATAAGGTTTCTTAAAATATTATGGAAGTTACATTACAGTAATAATATACATTGTGTAGGTACTTCAAAATAATATGAGTTATTTGTCTGCCAAATAAAAAGTCTGCACATTATTAAAGTCGGGAATAAATAATTATACGACTATACGTTCCATTGCTGCATTATTAAGATATAACTACAAAATAATTTATCCTACAGAAGTTATAAGTTAAAAATATCGTGTAATTTTTTACTCGCATTATTATATGTTCAAAAATATTATGATGTCATTATAGTTGTATTTTCAAAGGTCTTCATCAGCTGTATAGACATTTTTTTTTAAAATAATTAGATCGTTATTTATTATAAGAAAGATTTTGAAATATTCTACCACACGTAACAAATAATAATATCGAGTAAATCAATCAAAACACGGCGAATATAATATTTCAATAAAAATGAAACATTGTGAATGCTGCTTTTCTTTAGGAAATGATTGATATTTTATTGTGCAATATTATAAATGTATTGCACCATCGTTGTCAAAAAATAAATCGTAAAAATAGACGATCATGTCGGTTAGATGATATATTTTATTTTTTAAGTTAAATTAAATGACGTTAAAAATAATGTAAGCTATTTGATTAATTTATTTAATTTCAACGAATAACAAGTAGAATATCCTATAATACCAGGTATCACCGTAAAAGTAATAGGGTTATAATTATATTATCAAATTTTGCAATACGAAAGTTATGAAAAATTATAATAAATCATTTAAACAATCCACAAACTACTTTAATAAGTTTTTTTTACCGATTGTCAAAGGAAAAATAGAATAAATGTTACCGTTTTACGAAGTAAAAACTTAACATTTACAACGAAAAACACACACAAGTATCGAGGAAATAAGTGTGTTAAGGTTTGAATTAATCACCCATTTTATGTACAAATATACATCATGTATATTGTATAGCTTGAAGGTTACGTGTTGCTGATATGAATGGTGATTATTTTGGAAACAAACATAGGTATAATTATATAATTAATCGAACTAATGTTTAACACCAATTTAATTTTTACTGCAAGTAAAATGTAGACGTTGAATAGTCTTGTGTTTTTCGCACAAGTTTTCGATTGTGATGATCAAACAATAGACATAATTTTATATTATGTTTATATAAGATTATACTGCAGATAATAGGTTACATTTGTAATTCGTATAAATCATGTTATACACTTATTATTCTGCCATTTAATAAACTGCAGTATACGAGCCACTCTACAAAAAAAAGACTGAGTGTGTTGTATCCTAAGCATAACCTAATCAATGATAATTGAATTACACCTTTCATCAGTATACAGTACATTTGATGATGGTTGTGAATAGGAAACCACCATCCGAAGCCACTACTAACGCAGCACGAGAGCAATCGGATTAGACCTTGCTCGGTAGGCGTATGCATCGGAAAGACGCCACACACAAACATTATGCTATCATAGGGTTCTTATACATATAAATAAAAGTATACCCTTCACTTCTTTACACATACACCACTGCAACGATGAATAGATACATCATTTTGATCCCTTGAACTTCTCTTCCTATTTCTCCTACCCACTCGACATCTTCTCTTTTACTCCATAGATCGCGAGGACGGATGCCTTAGTCCGGTTTTGATACGCATCATCTTATAATATATATATATTATATATTTATACATTATACCATGTACATATATAGCAGCTTCATAAATTATTCGATCTTTACTTTACGTTCAATAGGCAGTACCCGAAAAAAGGGTTTTCACCTTGTCACCGCAGCTCTTTTCTGACGTATACACCATCATTTTCTAATCCCAAGTCTAAAAAAAAGTTTTTTTTTCAATACTACTGCTTCTATACCAGTTTTTAGGGTTTTCGACTACGACGACTATACTTACTACCACCACTACTACTACCACTACTCCGACTACTATATGCGTTACGGTGTACGTATGATCCACTGCGGCTTAGACGACGGTGGGGGCTGAGGGTTCTATTGAAAAGAAAGTAAAAATGGGGTGTAATGCATTGGTAGTCTTTGTGCTTTTTTACCATGGGTCTTTTATATTTTATATTCTTATCGTGCCCCGAACCGAGAAAGATCGAATATTTGATCAAAAGGTGTACGCGCAAATTCTGATTGAACCGTAGGTATAAGGTGTCGAATACCCTTGAGAACGCGAGTGTTGTCCATACACATCGTCCTCGGTACTCTAAAGTTTATTATTTCTATTATTATTAGTGTTAGAAATTGTTACACGAATAAAGATTTGGTTTAACATTTCGCGAGTATGAATACGCATAATATTATCACGGAAAACTATACAATATACATAGTCCACATTTATAGATGATACAAGTATACAAATTCGTGCGATTTTATTGACAGTTGTAGTCGTCTTACAGTTATAACTTTATATAAATATAGGTACTGGTGAACCACCCACTAGTACTAGTATAATGGCTATCTATGAATTTGATAAAGCAAATTCGAATGACAGTAATAATAGGGGTTTGTGACATTCTCGCGGTGAATACTGGGCGTGAAATCAAATTGAAATGGAAGTTATTATTTACTGTGTGGGGTATTATTATTTATATTATTTATGTGTGTATTATTTTTACCTTGTTACCATACCAAACATAGTCAAATATTATACAACTTCAGATATTCTATAAACCGAACTAATTTAGATATTTATACATTACATAATACTACAAAGTATTCATTTGAATGCTTAAAAATAAAAATAATAAATTTTTACATGCGTACGATTTCATAAATGGCGTAATCGTGTAAATCTTGATGTCAACTCGACTTTCGTTTAAATTATTTTTTAATTAATCGAGAAAAAGTAATGACAGTTTAAGTGTTAATGTTTGCACTGTGCCACGACCGGTGTTAGTAATTATTATTTGACAACAAGGGATGATAAAATCGTGGCCACGTATACACCCTCTGTGTCAAAATACCGAGAAGCATATTAATGTAATGTTACGAAATTGTATACATTTTTCTCTCCGTTTTTCATTTTCTTAATAACCGTTTAATCGCTGGGGAATATAAGCTACAGAGCGAGAAATTCAAGCTTCCAGCTATAGCAATAATAAACGCTAAATGTACATTCTCCACTGCGGTGCGTGTATGGTGCATCATATTAATAATAATTATATTGTTCGCTGATGTCGGGTCGTATCGCTTTGTATAGAAGTACATAAATTAAAACGTCAGTCTTTGCTCTGCAGAACGTAAAATAATGACGTGTGTGTATGTGTGTGTGCGTGTGTGTGTGTGTAGGTGTATATGTGCGTGTATGAGTAGTTTGTACGTGTGCGTGTGTGAGTGAGTTTGTTTGTATGCGTGTGTGTTTCTATTTGAAAAACTAGTGACGTTTAATGAGAATTCGTTGTGTCTCGCGTATACGGTTAGGCACTGCTCCCCGTTGAAGCTTATTGTCATCCGAGACGTGAGTATAAGAAACCACCTAGACATTTATATTACATCGCCGGAAATCGTTTAAATAAGCATGGAAAAATGCGTTTGTAAAAATCCCGCGAAGCAATAAACGTAACGCCTCCAATATTAATATATTGTGTATGTTAATATGTAGTACGTGGGCCCGGTCAATATATTGTCGTCAAGTTCTATTGTCATTTATCTAGTGACTGCTATTATATATTTTACACATTCGTATTCGATCAAAACCCGATTACCATCTTATTGATGTACTTGATCGTCGGTTATTTTATTTCGAGCTCGAGGCGTATCACGAAATTTATTGAACGATCAAATACTGATGAGAATACCGACCGCGACTCGTTGATTTAATATTTTCTTTTACCCTTTAAAAATAAGGCGCATACTGCACACCTCCGCTCATCAATATATTATACCACAATTCACAAGCGTTTGATGGAGTTTATGAAATAATTTTTAATCAATGACTATTGAATTTATTGAATCCCACGTTATTTTTCTGGTATTTGAAATATTAATGTCTCTACTGCCTTTCCTCGTGCCATATTACTTATCATTTGTTATTAAATATTACACATTTATATAAAGTATAAGAAGCAATTTATTTTATTTGTGTAGAAACACACTAGTCCATTACATTTAGTAAGATGGGTTGTACGTGTTAAAGAAAACAAAACATTATTGGCAATTATTTGTGTGTCTTGTCCATTTATTTGATTTATTGAATAGTCGTATTTTTATCTAACCGTAAGATAATGTTGATATCATATTATTGTGGTGTATAGAGATAGATTTTCCAAATTGTCCCATGATTAATGGAGCCTTAAAACTATACATTTCAACTGTCCATTTCATATTTATTAAAACATAAAATAAGAAAATATTTCATACAGCTGATATAGCTGACATAGTGCTGATTCGTACGCATGGATTAGAATGGATTTTTCAAGCGTGAACATTTTTGTAGTTATTCGTGTGTTGTGCTGTTAAAGAAATATTTACCTGCGATGAAGACCCTTCAGATTTGATTGTAGACTTGAACAATTTTACCGTTTTCTGGTGCTTGCCAATTGCTGCAAACATTTTGCCCAATCGAACTACACACGATTTTTTCGCTGTTACGTGGGACCGAATATCTTTAACCTTAGAACCGTCCAGAGTGAGGCACTTATTCAGTACCGCTTCTGCTTCTGTGTGTCGATTAGTGGTCGCTAAACAATCACCCAGGCTGAGATAAGCTACTGCAACACGAATTACTCAATTAGAATGGTAAACAGTTACACGATTTGTTGATAAACTCTATAAGAATATGATATAATGCATCAGATTATTTACACGCTAATGTGGGTCTAAAATGGATGGCCGACCGGTAGCTTGAAATCGCTTCATCATATTTTTTGTTATAGCGCAACAGATTTCCCCTGGAACAAACAAAGTGTACACATGTGGTCGGTTAAAACGCAAAAGGAATTTCCATATCATATTCGATAATATCAATTCATACGGAATAAAGTAAAATGCGCGACATTAATCATTAGTACACTGTTGTGACATTAGTATTTATATTAATAAATATTTTGTCTCGTTCTCGTACCCCAAACGTATTATAATAGCTATAACTCAGTATAAAACTTAACAGTGGCAGTCGAGGCTGTTTCATGGCTTTTTTTTCGCAAACACTTCGGTTTCGACTCGCAATCATTTATATTATATGTCGCGGGGGTGTTGGCGTGTTGCTGTTGCGCCGTCTAAGGGATGACAATTAATTATTTCAATTAATATCCTAAAACATATTAGTCTGCGCGCACTGAAGGAATGTTATCATAAATTGTGTTAATAGTTCACCTTCCCCAGCCCCCGCGCACAGGTTTTCGCCCGCTGTGTTTAGCCGGAGGACGGGGAAAATAGGAGGACCCGTGGTATGGGGAAGGAGTGGGGAGGGGGTGGCGGATGAGGGACGAAATAGCAGCTCTCGAGAACGTGACAGGCAGTTTGTTTTTGGAACGAGTGGGGTGAAATAATAATGAAAAAAAAACAACACAAGCGCGCGTGTGCGAGAGGGACAGAACAAGTGCGGGATACGGGACCGAGTGAGACGGAGGAGTGAAGTTTGCCTGTCGTTGACGGAGAAGCTTCTCCATGTACTCTCTATACTCTTTCTAGTGGTCGAGAACGGAGTGAGTCTCCAAGAGGCCACAACTATACACTGTTATATACGGTAGGTCTGTGTGGTTTTCCGGAGAGAAATATATATTTTTCTTCTCGTATAGATATACACACGTCCGTGTCGCGGAACGCACAACACCCCGCCGACCGTCCGGCGAAACTTGTCAACCGAACAACTATACCTACTACAGCACTACTTCACGCGGCTGGCGACCGTAACCACTTTGCACGCCGCCTACGTCATATTATTATAATACCGCGGGTGACACGTGATTGTGCGCGTACATTAATCCGTGGCTAGGACGAGCCGCATATGATATTATCATGTCTCCTCACCGGGTAAATAAAGCCAAACCCCCCCTCCCCTCATCCCATTGCATTCCCATATATATATATTTGATACACATTATATAAAATATACATACGGGTTATAGGTACAAATGCATAATAATGTTTATACACTTTAACATAAATTTATTAAGAAAAGATATGAATGTAAATGACTTATAAAATTTATCATACAATAATTGTAATAAAAGCATATGCCTTTTTTCTTTCGCTTAGCAAAGCCTATAGTAATATTATCTATATTAACATTTATGTCTCTATTGATATGAAGCAGTGCTAGCCCATTTAATCGGTCTTTGCTAGTTGTTGACCTTAAAAATGTCTTCAATCTAAATAAATAAAGCGAATCACATGCATAGTAGCAATATATAGCACTGAAACATTTTAAATAAAAAAATTATAATCAAGCAATTACTTAAAAGCATTCAATTATACAAAATGAATGCATATTTTTTAATGAAAATACTTATATAGGAATATTATGAAGCGCATAAGCAAAGAATATTAAGTAGGTACTTATTTTTCTATAATATAAACAAATAATATTTTTAATTTTAGTGGAGTGAAGTAAACATTTATGTTGTATACCACTATAACATTTAGTTAATATTAAGCTAAATAGATTTACATACACTAATATACCTCGAAGTTGGTTTTAATTTTTTAATGTTTATTGAGCAATACTGAATACTTAAAAGTCAAATAATTTGTACATTACTTATAATAGAACCTAATAGAAAGTACCTTCTAAGCGTAGGAAAGCTGCGTCTTGCTGAAGCAACACCAATTAGTATAGAACAAATAGTACTAAGCATATAATAAATATTTGAAAACACTGATTTCGGACATGAAATTAAAGCTTCTAACCCATTATTTGGTATATTTTCCAAATAACTGCTTCTTCGCTTCATTGACATATTAAAAATAAGGCATTTCAAAATAAATCAACAACGATCAAATAATGAATGTCTTATATTGATAAGTGATAACTATTATCAGTTAGGTTAAGAGTGCGGGACCGAGACAAAGAGCAAAATACTATGATAATATATTATCCGTGGTTAAAACGAAAAATTATTTTGGTATCAAATCATACGGATTTACTGAATTCAAATAAAAACAAATCCCAAGGGGGGATCCACCCAGTGCCGGATTAAACATTGGTGGGCCCTTAGGCAATTAAAATTTTGGGCCCCAACAAAATTATTTTTTACATACATCTTTAACTTTGCTACCCTATAGTTAAAATAAACAACTTTAATAATAACAAACTAATATTAATAAATAATTTCTAAATCAAGTTTCATTAATTTCTCTTGTTTTTTCTTCTTTTTTTCTGCACCACTTTGATACCTTTTCATCTTGGATTCTAATATTTTAGAAAAACAAAAGTTATATTTTATAGAAGCATACCTAGATTGAATAATACATAAAAAATGTATATTGCTTTCATTCATTACCGTCAAACCGGGTTACTTGGGACACTTCACTCTCTAGGTAGGTATTTATTATTAAGATTCGAAATGGGAAAATATGTTAAAAAAGTTGGTGGAAAACCGTATCAAAATTATTCGGTAGAAACTTTAAAAAAAGCCGTAATAGAATAGAATTAAGGACAAAAAAATAACTTTTCGGGACGCAGAGAAAAAGTACGGGATTTCAAAGTCTACTCTGCACAGAAAACCACTGATAATCGACAGTTTACTGTATATTATATAAAATAATAAAGCTAGTTACACTCGAGGCGTTATGAACGCGCGTGTGTAAAAACTAAAAACTTACCTTTCAAAGCACAAAAATTTAGCAATTTGACAGAACTCGATACGATACTTCTCTCAAGTGATAGATATCAAATAAAATGATTAAAGCTATATATTATCTATAATAGTACGTACAACGAATAATGATGTAGCCATGTGGTCCATTAAAATCTATTTTTGATATTTATACAAATAACTACAATAAAATACAGATAACGACGGTTATGTAATTATTTTCGTCACTGCCACCGAAGCCGTATATCAATATATGATAAATATTATCAAGTACCTATTTACCACGACGATAAAATCCACCAAATAATTTTATTTTTAATACTGCGTATAATACCTACAACTTAATTTTTATATTTCATATTGACTTTTGTTCCGTAATCTCGTAAATATGATACAGGTATTATTAAATAAAAAATAGTGTGGTTTTTCGTTTTCACGGGGCCCCTTAAATGAGTAAGGCCCCAAGGCGGGCGCCTACTCCGCCTAATGGGTAATCCGGCACTGGATCCACCAGTCAACCACCCCTTTAAAACCGCTACTGTTATATACGAGTATTATAATTTGGTGTTTGTACAAGTAAATTGTCTAGGTCATCGAAACGATATCTTCCCGAGTGTACGTGTGTACAGTAATATGTGTGTTACACATTTGTGTAATATATATACTAAATACTTATACAAAGGAGATTTACATTTTTCCTCTGAAAAGGGTCGTATACTCGTATTGGTCTCAAAAGCAAATCTACCTCGCGGTTTCGCCATGGTATTTCATAACTAATAAGTATAAGGTTTGTGCTATTTCGTTTTGATACCTATATGATATACATAATACATTCTAATATATGGGTAGTTTACACAACAATAATGATAATATTTTTTTATAAACTATCCTGATAAAAATAAACATTACGTAATAGCATTAGTTTCAGTGTTCGCTTTATTATTTATTTATTTGTTATTAAATTTAGAATTACGCAGGATTAACTTTAATTGCATGTTGTCCATATAGTAACAAGCTTATAGCCCCATCTTACGCTTCATTATCAGGCGTATATACATGTATAAATACATTCTATTCTCGCTTATGAAAACACATTAACACCGAACACACTTGGGGATAAATAATTGAATAATAAGGGATTTACTTAGTTTTTAACGTACGCTACATAATATAATGTTTACATATTGAATATACGCGTTACTACCAAGTTGTTTTTTTTCGTTGAATGTTCGTATTAAAAATTAAACTTATTATATTGTTCTATATAATTTGGTGCAATTTAATAAAATTGCTATTGCTTAATTATTGTATTTTATTTAAAAATAAAATAAAAAATTGCCATAGCCAATTAAATATGCAAACCAAAACGTGTTTGTGATAAAATAGTGCATATTTTGTAGAAACCACCAAAAATTAGCATAGTATATAAAATGCACCGAATGCATATTAACGGATTTTGGCAGAAAAAATATACGTACTATTGTACTATGATGCTTATTCAAAGTTCCTTTATTTTTGAGTGTGAGAGGTTTCAGAATCACTTATACATGGGGTGCGAATAATATATATTATAATATATACCTACCCGTAAAAAACTACAATAATTTATACCATATACAGTAAAACCTCTCTATAACGGAATCGTTTGGGACCAAACATTTTTCCGTTATAAAGAGTTTTCCGTCATACAGAGGTAGAAAAAAAATTAAGTTTCAAGACTGTATGTATGTATGTATGTGTTGAAAAATTATATTTTAGGCAAATATGTACCTTCGTACAACTTAAATTTATGCAGTAAGATTATAATGTATGACTTAATATTTAAAAGTGTTTGTGTATAATACTAAAGAACTAAAACTAAGAACTAAAAAAAAACATTTTACTTAAAAAGACGACTGTACTGTTCGTATTTACAAAATTACGTACATAGGTTATCTAATATTTTCTACACGCTCATTAGAAGGTTTGTAATAAACAAACCAATATAACAATCGTGAAGCGATACTGTTAAATGATTTTTCAAGAAAACCTGTAATTTTTTTTTTAAATTATTTTATTTTCCGTTTAACAGAGAGTATTTTTACTAAATTGATTACGAAAATTGTCCGTTTCCGTTTAGTAGAGGTTCCGTCTTAGAGAGGTCAATTTTATATATTATTTGCACTGGGACTAATAACATTTTCCGTTATAAGGAGGATTCCGTTTAATAGAGGGTCCGTTATAGAGAGGTTTTACTGTATTAGAATAATATGTTTTAGTAAGACCGTTTTTGGTGTTATGAAATTGCAATTATAGCTGACTTACACGCTTTCCTCCTAATGTTCCTATACTCCTCAGTCCCCACCACCACTTTCTACACGGGAAGTTCAAAGTTGTGCACATGACACGTACACGTGCAATTTATACGTGTTACCAACTTGACTGTTGTCGACGGATAAGTTTCTGGCTTAGGAAATTAATTTTCACCATTTCTTTCAGTCGTAACTAACTTCATGTGCAATTTGGGCGTGCGTTGAGCGAACTTTTTTGTTCGACGATAGTTTCTGAAATGGTGGCCATTTATTGCGTACAATATCAAAAACCCTTCCGGATATGATTTTTGCCTATACATTAGAAAACTTTTTAAATGGCCGAAAGAAAAAAATATAAACATTGGCATGTAAATGTCAGCTTGCTTGCTGTATATGTAATACGATTATTTAGAAAATAACTGTTCATGGTTTTTTGTCTGACAAACATAAACCGCGGTTATGAAGGCGATTTATCATCGTAGCATGGTTACGTATTCAATTATTAAACTCCAAGTGGTATAATTTCATTAAGAATTGTTTAAATGTTTAATATGAATTATGATGAATGCATGCAATAACTGTTTGTTTACTATTTAATTATTTCAACTAGAAATATACCATAGTAAATATAGTTATTATTATTATTAAACAAAAATAAAAATTCTCTCTATGAAGACGTATTGTATATAGTGCGACTACATATTAATTTTAATAGGCATTAAATGGCATATTGCATTATTTTATTTATTTCTAAAACAAAATTACTAAAGTTACTTATCGTATTTTACCTATATATCCTATTATGATAATTTCAAAAATGTGTTCCTGTCTTAACGTTATGTTCAAAGCAATAAGAATTTCATTTTTATTAAATTTTTATACTAGTTTTATTCCAGATTAATAAAAACATAGTTCAAACAATTGATATAGTTTCGATTAAAATTTAATTTCAAGTCTTTGATTATATAGGATAGTACCTACAGTAAGTTTTGTTTATTAACTTTAAAATGAATATTTTTATTTGTAGTTTTATCTCTTTTGAAGTTATATATACAGATATTTCGCATTAAACCTGTTAGATATAATATTCAAACATAGGCTATAGGTGTTATGATATAACATATACATAGTACACTGAACGTCGTATAATACTTATGTAAGTGTTAAAACACTTATAACATAATATAAAGAATATTTAAATGTTAAATTGACAGTCTTACAAACTAATATCATTACGTAATGAAAAAAAAAGTATCTGATTGAAAAAATAAAATAATCTTACAGGATTTTGGTATAAAACCACTTATCGGGAAATTAATTTTTTTTTTACAATAAAGAAACAAATTATTTCCTAAAATATTTTTTTTAGTTGAAAAAAAAAGGGAAATATATCGAACGGGAAAAAATAAGGAAATATTGTGTAGAGTACGTTATACACAAACACACAACTTCAAATATGCAATATTTGCAAATTAAATTATTAGAAATTTAATGTGAACATCACATACTTAAGTTGTAGTATGATGTAATAAAATAAATTAAACATGTACAAACCATCCCAATTAGTAATACGAAAATTCCAGTCATTCCAATTTAGTCGGTTCTTTTAATAAATGTATGCATGTTTTATTGAAATCACTAACAAGTAGCTACTAGCTATTATTTTTTATAATAACTTTAATATAGATAATGGACAACAATTTGTTTAATTATCAATCGCCAAGTTCTGCAACGTGGTGCAAGGATGAACAAGTGGTTTCCAATGCTCGTCGAAGCTCATTTGATTTACTAATTCGTCGATGTGATGTTATTATAATTTCGCATATTTTATTATTTCACAAAATATATTTTTTACAAATCCAAATATAAACCAAGAAATGTAACTGTTAATCGAAAATAGCATAAGTTATTATTAATATGTAATATTACATGTAACAATTTGAGGGTCTAAAAGAGTAAGAAGATAATAATTGATTATTGTAAATTCAATTCAACACGATTTTTAATTAGTTGTATTATAATTTGTCAATGAATAAATAAAAATAAAATAGTTAATATTTAAATTAACCAGTAAAGTAGCAGTATCATTTAATACGCACTGAAGTTGGCGCTAATTACACGCGTATTAGATATGACATGACGCATGAGGTCTTGTAATGAAATCATGAAAACGGGCGGAAAACAATTATTTTTGCAACCTGTATTATGCGCAACGGAATAAACAATCACGGTAACAATAATTTGTCGTAATCGTGCACGCTCGCGCAAACACTCTTGTAATGCGGTTAGCGTAACAGCGCGTGGAATTCGTTCTAACCAAGAATCGAGAATTTATGCGAAAATAAATGAAATTATTACTTTGCACATAGCATATTATTATAATGCGATACTACACAGTACACGCGTGGCGCGCGATGAGCGCTAAGGTAAAAATACCGAACGGGTATTAATTATTAATACATTATAAGAAAAAGTGCGCGTGCGGAAGGTGAAATAAAAACGTCGACTGTGTAAAATTATAATGTAGACTTTAACCACCTAGTGGCCATAATGCTCTCTGCCGTCCAACGACGGTTTTAATATATTTCTTTCGGTAGAACGGCGTATTATTATTGTGATGATGATGATGATGATGATGATGATGATGATTATGATGATGGAGGTTGGCGAGAAGTTTACAGTCAACTTCTGGCGGGACGCGGGCGCGAAGTACATATACATATTACCTAAGCATTTCGGACTAATGACGATATTACAATAATCACTCGCGTTACATTGTTCAGCTAAATAGTACTTTTATCATGCGCGCGTACAACCAAGCAGCCGCAGCGTATCGTATACAGTGAAACCTCTGAATAGCGGACACTCTCGGTCACCAATATTTTGTCCGTTATTCGGAGGTGTCCGTTATTCAGAGGGGATACATTTTTTAAGTTCATAAAGCATAAATTTGTAGAAAAAAAACACATGTTTTAGTTAAAACACATGTTTCCATTTTGAACCCACGCTTTATAAATTTCTACTGAGTTAGACACAATATCCGCAATTTGTTTTTTTCCAATCTGAAATTTTTCTGCGAGTGCACGAATTCCTATATTTCCGTTGTTTTTACGGTAATCTAAAAAGTCAACTTTTTCGCGAAGCGACAACCGCTTTCGTTTTAACGTAGTCATCGCGTCGAAAACCGTCACTAACCGACATACTTTTGTCATAAAATTCATAACCGTTTCACCGATAACTAAATTTGTCGTAATCCTATCGTCACATAACGAGTTTGTTATCGTAATTACATTATAACGAGAGTACATATGAATGCGAATACGTATTCTAGTTTTCAAATAAAGATAAAAATAATGTCCGCTATTCTGAGGTTGTCCCATTGAAAAGTAGTGAAAATGTCCCAGTTCCCAAAAAAACGTCTGCTATTGAGAGGCGTCCGTTATTGGGAGGTGTCCGTTAGTGGAGGTTTCACTGTATTATTATATTGGTCGTGTTTACACTTTAAAATCGAATTCACGCGTATCACATATATACAATATAATATTATAGCACAACAGTAGCGCGTACTCTGTTATATTATTGCACGCTTGTCAGTTGTCAAATGCGCGATGGAGACAACACGGGGTCGGGGGGCGGACGGAAAAATGAAATTAAATTGAAACGATATTTTATAGCGTTGTAGGCGCGTACGCATACGTAATTGTATCGACGCGGAAGGGTAGTGCGTGTGCCGCGGCGTAAAGGGGCGGTGCAGGCTCGGTATAGCGGTAAAAGGACTACTACTGCTACGTTGCGTGTATACGACGGCAATAAGGCACGTCAGCGGAAGCGTTCCTAATTTATGGCGACCTGTTGTCCGAGAAATGCGCGCAAATTACCGTTCTCCGCCGCCGAACGATTACGCGAGCACACGCCGGCATTTAACACGGCCATTTAACAAGAATTAATATCCTTCTCTAACCCCACGGTAGTCGTGTTTTCACCCCGCGGCGCCGGTAAATATATCATATATATATATATACATATGTGTGTGTGTGTCTGCGTTTATACCTATTACACCGCTTTTAGACCATAAATCGCACCCTTCGTCCTTTCTTCTCCCACCACTGTTCTTCATTACCCCGCAGCAGATCTTAGCCACCAACAAAAGTTGCCCTCGGCGTATCGTGTTTCGGTGGTAGATATTACAATAATTGCACATAGTGCAATATCGTACGACAATGAAGCCTCATATTCTCATGATGAACGTGGTACTGATTGTCTGATCTTAGTTGTACAATCCCATTTAGACATCAACCTTGTTGATTACATTATTATACGTAGTTAGACAGCCGTTTTTATCTAAATGGAGAGGAACCAATTCGGTAAGAAATCAGTACCTCACACCTTTCTTGAATGTACATTATATATAAACGTTAGAATAAAACCACTCCATTTGATTTAGTTTATCCATCATAAGCCAATGTCGTTGGTATCTCAACCTACAAAACTATTATAAGCATTGAAATTACCAGATCAGAATTTAAGATAAGACTATTATAAAATGTTTCCTGCTACTTAGACAGTTATGTTATTATATTAATCAGAAAAATTAAAAAAAGTGATTGGAGTAACTAAATAACTAACATAGTGTATAATGTTTAAAATTGAAATTTATTTTCCATTAGTAAATTTTAAAAAATGTTTAAACTATAGATGTCATGAGATTATTAGTTTACCCCTCGAAACTGATTGTTTTAATCCTTTTTTAGATGTGTCTTATATGGAAAATTTACGAACGATTTTTCTTATCAATAAATGGATGGTCAGTTACAACTATTTCACTGAATACCAGTGACATATTATACTGCTAGTATTTTATTCACTAGTAAATTATTATTGAAATATTTTAAAATTCTTACCTCAAGTTATTAAAACATACTCGCTTGATATTTTAATGTTATTACGAAATGTATCTCGTATGTATTTGTTTCACATAGTATATTATTAAAATATTATGTTTATTTTAAAACAACTATTGATTTAGTATAAATTATTTGTTTGACGAAGACATTAGATAAATATAAAAATAACCACCGAGAAGGTAAAAATAACTACATGAATTATTCAAACATTTCTAAACCATATTTTAAACGAAGGTCTTACTCGTGAAATAATTCTCAATTGAGAACTTTGCATTTTTTTGTTAGTATTAGGTATCTTATTAACATATAAAAATAAATAAAAAATTAAAAAAAAATTTTAGTATTTTAATAACGGTTATAATATTATATAATATTTAACCACAGTTTTAAAAAACGAAATTATTTATAGACATAAACATTTTATAAATTATATAATTGAGTTATATGTTTTAGTGTTATTAAAAACCTAAATAATAGTAAACAGGTACACTATTCATCTCTATATATGCATGTTGATAGTTTATTTATTATTATGATGTATGAACTATTTGTTATTTTGAATAGAAATTAAATATACGGTACGTTCAATGTTTGAAATAATATTTAGTTTAGTTCACTAAACTTTAGTAGTTTGATTTTCAAATACATCTAGCTTTGGTAAAGTTTCAATGCTATTTGATTGTTGAATTTCATATGCATAAAGTTAACAAGTTGTTATGAGTATACAATAATTACTTTACATGTATAGTATAATAAGACAAGTTATTCATCATAATTGTATAAGCATATATATAGAATAATTATAATATATAATATAATGATAATAACATTATAATTATACAGATTTTCTAAAAGTAGTTATTATCCAATAAATGAAATAAAAACTCGAAAAAAACTGTTAATGATGATGTATTATGATATAGAATTAAAAACGATACAACATAAATATTTAAATCGGTCAACATACTGTAATGCTGGTACGTAATACTATGCAAATAATAGCGATGTTTAATTTCTTACATTCTTACTTTCGATTTAATAAAGAAAAACAACAAAATCAGTACCTAGATACATTAATAATAAATGTAATATGTATATTATATGTATATCGTATACATTAAACCAAAGACGGACAACTTACAGGAGTTGCAGTTATAGGAGGACCAGCTTTTGGGACTTTTCAAATCTAGCGGGCCAAAATAATAAGACTTCGACCGAACTACATAGCGTACACGACCCGATGGATACAACACTTGATATAACTTATAGTGATATTTCGACATTTAGCATTAAATATAGAATATAGATATACTTTTTCTCAACATTTTATCAAGCAATTTTTGATTTTAAACTTTTTTTAATTTTAAAAGGTAATGTAGGCCAGATATAAATGGTACAAGGGTTGGATACGGTCTGCGGGCCGTCAGTTGTCCATCTCTCCATTATACGAATAAAAATGCTTCACTTTTCTGAAAAATTAGTCTAAAGTTATAAATTTGATTTCGTGGTTTATTTTATTCCATGATATGGTTGCAGATAAAAGACATCGAATTGTGGTCAAGGTAGGAAAAAATATAAAAATGCACATAGAAATCGATGGCTATTCAGACTATTCTCAGTACGGCCAGTAAAAGTACCAACTATAATGTATGGATATGTCTATTCAGGCTCATATGCGGGGATCTTATCGAGGAGTAGGTGAGGAGCAGCGGATCTGATGAAAATTATGAATATATACTAAAAGGTATAAGACCGCATATCTGATTTATGAACGTAGTAAGAAAATTGTGAGCGGTCGAGAAAGTTAAATGGTATCCATTCATTTCGAAACACATTATTTTATGGTAATAGAAAAAATAGTCTTATGAGTATAATTTTTACTTTCAGTTGATACGATTACGTTATAGTTAATAAACAATTTTGATAATCTTATTGCAATAAAACGTATAGACTTTTACTGTTAAAAATAAACATTTAAATTACAAAAAGTAATAAATTAATATAAAAACAATTATTCATTGAGATACTGCAGGTTCCAGGTATTGGTCCTTACTTATGCAAATAATGTTGTTAATTTCATTTTAAAAACGAATGGTGGATCGTCTTATTCAAAAAGTTATTTTCACCTAAGATTTCAAAACAATATTCTATAACTGGTGTCTCATGAGGATGACTTACCAATTCTCTTGTCTTATAGCTATGATTAAAAATATCATGGAATTCTGTTAAAAATGTTTTTTGACTTGGTAAAAGAATAAACTAAAGAACTTGTATTTTATTATTTTTTAAAGAAGTAAAAATATTTTAATAGTATACAAAGTTTTACTGGAGTATTTACAGTCCTTATTCCTGAATATATACATAAGAAAAAATCTTCGTGGAACACCCTATATATGTTGAAAACATAATTTTTAAACTATTTAGAAGCAATTTACATACATACATAAATATACGTAATGCAATCCATGTGAATAACAAAAAAGAAAATTTATAGCATATATACATATGTATTTTATGAAAATTACCGAACCAAAATGATTATATTTTATTAGGTAACTTTTCTATTTTTGGTCCATTGAAAAAAAAGAAAACTTGTAAATTCGTAAGCTTTTTGGATCCCGCAACGATGACAACACATAAATTATATATTATAATGGTGTCTGAATGTATAGCGTGTAGTTAATCGCATGTAATCTGAAGCAATAACAGTGGCCTTTTCCGTTCTGAGCAATGGAGCGGTGTTCGTAAACTTCGGGGCGGCGGCAGTGGTTGCGTAAGTCGAGGAAAAAAAGGAAATACTTTATCAGCCCATAAACCTTGTGCGTGTATAATACGCAAACACACACACACGCACGCACGCACACACACACCAGTTGCTTCGGCTTAAGTAACGTGCGAATATCGGCATATGCGTTACTCGGTTCATTAATCTTTCGTTTTACACCACACTGTATGTATATGTATATATATATATATATATAAATATAAGTACGCGTGCACCCGATGCCTTGAACGCCTCCATACATAATATATTTACGAGCACACGCGAGCATCATGCATGTATATATGTACGTCGTGCGCGTATTAACATTACTCGTTTTGTGCGGTCTTTGGTCGCGCGAAACTTATTATGTGCGAAAACCAACCCATTCATCGTATATATTATACAATATGTGCGTAATATAATCCGCGAACGGTGCGCAACCACCGCGGTGTGCGAAAACGGCGCTGTGCAACTTGGAAAGTATGGTTGTAAGAAAAAAAAAAAAATATTTAAAAAAAAAATATTAAAATACGCGTAGTGTAAGGTGTATGAATACGCGTTTTGTTCGGTTGTAAACCGTAATATGTATTTTTGAACGCGAAACACAATATTATATTTATATACATACGCGCGTGGTAGGTGTACTACCGAGGAGAATGTATGCCGTAGTCTCTCCATGAGACGGTTTTTTTTGTCGGGTGTAATTTTTATTTTAATGACAGCGTCTACTTTTTGACGCCACCACCCTCGTCGTCGTCGTCGTCGACAAAACAAATTGATACAAATGGTATATGAAAAACGACATTTTTTTTTCCTCTCGCCCCATACATGTTTCCCGTCAGTCTTCCCGGCCGACGTGACTTCCTCGCCGCCGCCGGCAGAACCGTCTGTGCGTGCAAAACTTGTACGTATACACATTGTGCAAATTAATCATCGCACCCGTGGTACAAGCGGCGTTTTGTTGTCGCTAATATCTATTTGCGCGCACTATTGTGCCTAGCCAACAGCGTACACACACACGTGCACACGTGCACACAAAAAAAGGAAATAAAAAACGTATACGGATAAAAAAATAAAATAAAAAACTCCACGTCGAGAGATACGCCGTGACAATGATGTATTCACGTTCTGCGATATATACGCGTCGCATAAACACTGCATGTATATGTACGTTTATACGCGCATTGTGTTACGCGCTCGGCGTGCACCGGTGAACGTCGACACATAATGCGTGCATACACTGCGCAGTTTAAATCGGTGAATGTTTATAAATGAAAAAAAAAAAAAAAAACCGTGCCAAAGTCGACGTTCGCATAATTGTTTTTGCGAGTGTTGACGTGTTCCACACGATTTCGGTGAACGCTGTAATGATCATACGGTATACAATATGTTTTTAGCAAACAGATTTGAACATTTGCTCATGTTTATTATCCGAATCATTTAATTTCTGTTACAGGACATTTCTATGCCATTCGAACGCGGCTTATCATATGAACAATTATTACAACGTGGTAAAAATGGTCCCGTCAGTAATTTACCTGTAACACTATAAATCAGTTTTAAGCTATTTGCAGATATTCCATTGTTATTGCGACAGTACTAAGTTTCAGAACACAAGAGATAATACTATAATTTATATCACTTCATTTTGAAGTGTGTTTCACCATTACATCTCACATATTGTATAATATGTACTATTAAGTGAGTTTGTCTTAATGAAACGAATGTCGGTTTGTTGAATTATTGAAATCAATCAAAACCTGGTACTACCACAGCGACAAATTACGATAATATTCTAACGATAGTAGCACGCTCTTCGATATTGAGTATTTAAGAACATCGATTGTTGGGTAGGGAGATACAATGTATTCAAATTACTAAATACTACGATTAATTATACAGTTGTAAAGTATAGTATCCAAATATAGTACCTACTGTATCTTTCTGGTATTTGACACAAAGATTTAAAGTTGGAACTGTACCAATATTCACCAATATAACTATGAAAATGTCGGAATTCACTAGTGACTATTTGTATACAGTTTTTTCAGTTTCAATCGGTTGGTCAATATTTTTTTATTTTTGGATTATTGTATTTTTATGATAATTAATGTGTACCAATAGCAAAATCAACTATAAATGGCAACAGCTTTAATTTACAACGGATTATAAAAAAGCTTACTTTTCTAATGCGATTTTTATACCTAGTCTTAAACTTTGGTTCAACGTGTTGTTAAATATTAACTTCAACCCTCAAAAGTTAAGCCAACTGATTAATAGTTATTTGGCTAAAATAATTGGAATACTTTACCAAAGCTATTTTTTTTCTAACAATCTATTTAAACAGTTTTATACTTTAAGAACCAATTGAACTTTCACTGTGATCAATAAATGTGTCAGTCAGCCTAACCTAAACATAAAACTATACGTATCTTTTTTAATAATTATAATGATTATTAAATTATGTAATGCTATTTTTTTTATATTTATTAAATTTGTTTAACCTAACCAGTAAAGTTTTTAGAATTTTTAATGGTAACGTGTTATAATTCTCCAACACAAATAAAAACATGGAATATTATGTTGGTATAATAAGTTTTGCATTCACGAACCTGTGGGAAAAATAAACAATAATGGCATATTTGTTTATTGTATAATATTGACGTGGTTTCACTACATCGTTATTAATGCTGTAAAAGTATAATAATACTATTAAAACATAATTCAAGTGCTAAACTTTCTCGGTTTATGTATCTACATACAGATGTTTGCAGAGCCCTGGGGGTGCCCAACTGTTCCAAATTTGGGAAAAATTGTTATATGAATATGACCTTTGTGTTCCCGACACACAAGTATTCTGTATTACCCATTACGAAATATTATACATTTGTGTAGGTTAAACCGATATACTTGTTTCGTTCTGATAACATAGAACCCCATATATCCGATGATCCATTATTTGGATTTTAAGCAATCATAGAGTCTCCGTAACTAATTTTGCATCACATCATTTTTGTACGATTCAATTTGTACACAACGCATTAAAAGTACATTATATAGCATGACATAATTACTACGCAATGTTAATAATAACATTGCACGGTTTATAAACTCATATTATACACTTAGAATATTGTTCACGAAATCATAATTTATATGAAATTTTAGTATAAATAATATCTATATTGTAATGGCGATGCATATAACATGTGTTTTTGTATTTATCATCATAATATACGACATATTTTTATTCTTAAAATGTGTATTTATAGATAATCTCCATCTTGTAAAAATGTCTCGATTCAATGCAAATAGTAATACGGCCGAGAAATGAGAAATGTATAGTTTTTTTTTTTTTAAATTGCTGAACACGCAGTATAAATAATTATTACTTTATTGAATCGAATTATGCAAATAAGGGAAAAACGCATTATGCAAGGTTGTTTCTAATAATAAACAACCCCGTTTAATTTGCTTATAGCTTGAGCTATATAAAAACACTGAAAGAGTATTGGTATTAAAATAAAAAGTATCGATTTAATACTGTTGTATAGATGATACATAATGATTAAAATCGAAAGGTCTGAAGTTAGTTTTAACTAAAATAATGGCAAGCAATTAAAATAAGTATTTTAAATTATTGTTAGGATATAACGTCATATCGATTAAGATAAACGGAAACATTTCCGACATAAAATAAAAATAAATGTTTTCACTTTGCCTTGCGTCGTAAACTTCAATAATTGTTCGCCTGCTTAAACACGATTTTTCACCGGGAAATAAGGATTCAACACCATTATTAAGAACTGGGTAATATATACTGGATTTATATAACAACGTGATCACTGATCAATTTTTAAATTGCTATAAAAATGCGAGGTCAAACGTTAGAATCAACATACCTTCATCTGATCATTTTGATCTAAAGAAAATAGATGATGGTTGTCACTCAGTTCATTTCACCGATAAGTCGTGGTGATAAAAAAGCAGTACACAGGTTGTATGCTACTCGATAAATGTAATTAATGAAATTCGCTTGTACGAGAAAAAAAAAGAAACACTATTTTATTTCTGCATGTGTCATCACGCCTTTTCGCAATGGCAACTATACACGACAAAGTCTTAGCCGCATCTGCAGCGTACAATATATAATTTATATATACACAATGAAACGACACGAATATATGGTGAGTCAGGGGGCCGGAGGGGGGATCGGTATAGTGTTGTTCCAATTTCCCCGCACACGTGCTGATAGGGGAAGTATTAAAGAGGGGAAATAAAAAAAGTTTTCACCAATAATTCGAGAACGTACATGGAATTTATCGTTGTATTGTGCGTGCACGTATATACGCGCTTGTACCGCCGAGAAGTTTAGTCACCAATTCGGTTTTAAGTCGGTCGGGCGATTTGTTCCTAATTTTATGTGCTTTCTTTTTATATATATTAAGCTTACTACCGGGCGCGAGGGGTTATTGCTATTGGCGACATCTGCAGAATCGGTCTAAACTGTCGGCCATAAACGATTCTTTTTCACATATTGCTTTCTCGATCACTATATACGAGAACGGTATGTATATACCAAACAGCATACATGCACTAAACAATACGGAAACCCGTCCGGCATTTGTTACAAATCGGTGAATTTATCTGCGGTTATAGGTTTCTGTCGACATAATATCCTCTACACCGCCGTGATACGCTGCGCGCAACCAAGAACTGCGACTCGCACAAAGGACTTATATTATCAAGAGGTGCGTGTATATTATAGTATTCTCTATTTTATTAATCGATCGGCTATGGTTTTGGGCTTTTGCCGGTACGGTTCGACTTGAAGTCTTAGTGCTATGTACGCAATTTATTAACGCTTCGGCTGGTTTCACTTTTCGCTTTTCTCTGGAGGGACAGAGACACCGGGTGGTCGATGGAAGCAGAGAGAGAGAGAGAGAGAGAGAGAGAACAGAGAGACAGAGGGACTGAGAGAGCAACGCGCGTTGACCGAACGACACTATTATAACGACACTCTATCAGCTATTGTGCGAGCGAACGAAATCCCTTTCGGGGTTAATACGCTCGGCGATCTATAGTGGAAAGCGATTTGAAGAACTAACGCGAATATTGGCTTTCCCAAACGTAGTTCAAGTGCGAAATTGGTGATTTTCCGACCGCAGCCACTGACAGAATTGCGCGAGTGCACGCGGCCCGCACAATGGGTCCTTTGATCCGTGTGGTCACCGCGCCGCACTGTCCTCGGTCGTATTGTTTGAGTTTTTGGAATAATTGTACGTCGACGACAATCGCCATTATTAATTGAAAGTGAATCTATTTATAGAGAATCAATCATCGATATCCCACGATAAACAACGTTATAATTATGATAGTGAAACAATATGACGTATTACAATACTTGTGAATTTGTTGTAGTAATAGTATATCAACCACCCACGACCGTTACATGTGTTCGTCGTACACATTTTTTTATGCGTTACACCGTGGTATTTTTATTGGACGAATTACAACTTTGATCACGTCGGCTATTAGTTTTAAAAACATTTTTTTATAGTTTATTTATACCAAATAGAGAAACTAATCCCTAAATATGCAATTCGATCCTCTGACTTGCATTACCTACGGGTAAATTATATTAATATCACAATTTGTCTTGAGCGAACCTTTGTTCTAGGGTAAGAGAGTATCTTAAATGTGTTCTTACTTTAAGCTTGGTGAGAGGGAATATTTCGGCAAAAAAGTGTCGCTCACCAATAATTTTAATGGAATGTTATTCAAAGAAAAAAACGAATGCATCTTCTTAAAAATTATTGTATCTGTCACGAAACAAAATTTTAACAGTCCTTTTATACACCAGTCGGTGTTTCCATAATCAAGTCTTATATAGCTGTACATTTAAACAAAAAAAAATGTAGCGGCCATTTCCCATATTATGTTAAGGTGAGGAAGATAAACGTTGTAGCGAATGCACTAAATCACTGATCGGTTCCGCCAAATGTACTCTCTACTTAGGTTTATACAAAGGATATCGTTCGTAAAAAAAGCTCATCACTTTGAATTTTTCTTTAATTTGTTATTTATAATCATTAGAATTTTAATTTTGGTATTATTGTTGGATGTTGGTTGTAATAAAATTACACTTTTAATCAATAATTTATGATTTAGCTACATTCATTTAAGTTTATTAAAACAAAAACTTTAATTAGATGTGTAATAATTTAATAAACATCAATTTATTTTAGTAAATAAAGTTTTCAATATAATTTTGAACTACATCAACACTATATTTAATTCTAATTTTTAATGTCCGTATATTATGTTATTGTTTTTTCAAATGTATCCTCATTTACCAATTCAGTTGAAGTGACTCATCCGCCATTATTTATTTACATATAAATGTATAAATCCCTTATAATTTCAAGGGATTGCATTTGATAGTACTTATTGTATTAGTTTTTAATTTATTAAGGTGTGTAATGTAAATCTTATCAGTTTCTTCGATTTATAATTTGTAACTAGAAGAATTTATATAAATTATAAGCTCTTAAAATAGTTCAATCTTCGATACGTTCAGAGCTGAAAATTCTTCTTTAATTTAGTCCTCAGACAACTAAAAAAAAAAAAAAATGATTCAGATGCGATGTTTTCTTATAATAATTGTTATGCTCTTTTTAATAAATTGAAATAATCTTAATAAATTAATAAATATAGCTTACTCTCAACTTTTTATACTAACCACTTGGATTCACTTGTAAAAACTTAACTTGACATAATAATCGCTTTTGGCGTTTTTGAGAGTTACGTTACAATGTGTCATATATGGAATAACCTTGATAGACGATGTTGGTAAACTTTTAAAAAAGTTGTTTGGATCATATGTTAATTCACAAAGTATGATTTTATATCGGGAAATGATTTACATAAAATAATTAAAAATTATAGCAGTTATATCTTCCAGTGTACAAAGTAAGTTTTAATTGTATCTTAAACCTCAAAGGTGGTCAATACCCATTAGTATTATACTATACATTTTAGCTATAATAATATCGTAAGCTTGCTAGAGAGACATATCGTATTACAAAAGGTAGAGTTTATGGTAAATTACAATACCTTAACATTAACGGTAAAGTTAGGTACGTATAATGATAATTGATGAACTACAGAATATATTAAGGGGAATAAAAACATACCAGAGATCAGGAAAAATTTATCCGAACCACGGATGTATTTTTTCTTGGATTCTGAGCAAAACATATTGAGTAGGAACTAAAAAACCTTCACTGACTACTGACAAACTATTCCAAATAGTATTTATTTATTTTTAATTTTTGAAATTTTACGCCTGTATGTATTTCTCACCATGTTTAAGATTACAGCTTTTACGGTCCCTACAAGAAAATTCTCATGATATGTAAAATAAGAACAATTTACTTTTGCTTCGACAATGAAACTCGTTTAAAATTGTCCATGCAATATTCAATATTTTTTAACAAATTATATTAATAATTCTGTTTATTACAGAATAATGTTATTAAAATAAAAACTTTCTATCACTGTTAATTATTCTATTTTCATCACCTTTTCGCTTTTCCTTCGATTATAATATGTATTTATTTTATACCTGCAGCGTACATACATACCTATTACATGCACGTTTGCCTTTAGTGCTGTAAGTAATAAATAAATAATACGTATATGAAACATCAAAAATGTTTGAAATGATGGATTATTATTTTAGTGGAACTAGAATTTTATATTTTTGGCAACAAAAATTGTAAACAACCGCTGCAAAGGTAAATATTTACTGTAATTTTAATCAACATTATAAGTGTATCATCAGATCACACTCAATATTTATGAGAAATATGGTATGTCAAATAAATATATCAATGGTGTTAAGTAAATAATATAACATTATGTAACATTATTAAAAGTTATTAGTTTGGGGGAAAATTATTAACATACCATTTTGATGGGAAAAAGTTATTTTAAGAATTCCATATAAAAAATACTTAAATTATCTTTCATAATTTTAGCACTAATTTATTAATTTTACAAAATGGAATTATTTTAATTCTTGTATTCTGAAAATACTTTTAAACAAGTAACTACAAGTTTTGAAAGTTTTAAAATTGAATAATTTACGTTGAAGCCCAATGAAATATTGAAGTTTATTACTTTAGTTAAAAATATATAGGTATGCATTTTCATTCAAAAACGTTTACATTTTAGCAAAAATAAAAGTATTGTGTTGAAAGTAATCAAGAAAAATCACAAGAAAACCTTATCGTTTCACTTGTAATGTTCTGGACCACACATGTCATTTTATTCTACTAAACTACCGAACAATGTGGTTTTTATTGCATTTTTTTTTTTATACTCTTGAGTTTCATTATGTGAGTAACATGACGTTTCATTCTTTTTAGATGAAACGAAAAAAAAAGAAAGAAAAGAAAAATATATATCACTCGTTCACCAAAAGTAGGCGTATAAAAGCCATCAACTTTCGGACAGCCATAAGCTCCTTGGGTGTGTTATTAAATTGTTTTTCCTAGCGTATCTCAATTTATTGTTTTGTTTCGTAGACGAAAAGGAGATGCGGAACAATAAGAAATGATATTTTTTTTACGGTCTTCAATAAAGACTGTGATTGTTATACGGCACATTTGGCACGAAACTCGCCCCCTCCGATAAATAACGGAACATATTTTACGATTGAAACAAGGCAAAAGCATATATATATATATATATATATATATATAAATTAGAATAAAAAATTGTTTTGTTTTTTTATGCACTGACAGGTATGCGGTAAACGATATTATTTATAGAGTCTCGAAAATCGCATTAGCCGTGTTTATTGAGGACAAAACAAATATTAATATAAATACTGCAATTTCCACGTTTTACGATGTACTCGTAATATAATGTACAAAAACATAACATTGTAAAATATTAAGCAAACATAAAATGATAAAAACAAAAATATTAAACGCAAAATCATTACTCACAGGTTGTAATGTACTTCGGCCATGTTTGGCCGGTGCTCGAGTGCGGACCGGTATGCTATTTCCGCCTCGTTTGTTCTGCCTTGAGAGCTGAGTATCGAACCAAGATTGCCATAAGCTGAAATTTAATTATAAGATTCAACGTGAGAGCGAAAAGGTGAAAAATAGATAAGGCGAAAAGGAGGGAAACCGAACGGAAGCGATTAGCGGAAACTATACAGTCTGATTGAATTAAAACTACGTCGTGCTGCGGTGCGTGTAGAATTACGTTGGACTGACAGGTTAGATAGGTTAGACGTACACCCGGTGGCGAATAAAATGCGGAATAGTGCAATTTTAAAAACGCACCAAAGTTCGGTCGACGCACAAGAGTGAACGTCGAACAGTGAGTATTTTTTTTTCTTAAGACATTTCGGGTCAACAACACAACGCGTGTTGTGTGTAAAAAAGTGTTTAGTTGTCTGTTGTCACTTGTTGTGTAGTACGATAATATCTCAAAACGTATCTTTACGCGATGCAATACGGTTTTCGTCTGACAGCGATCATAAATACCATAAACCGCATAGACTTATTTTTCAAACAAACATAGGTAGGTAATAAATAATATTAAACCGAGTCTTACCCGGTATTTTATACTCTCTAGACAATAATATATTATACGATCTACGATATTTTATATATTGAGCGAATTATTATTTTTATTTACAAAATATAGGGGGTACTGTACATTATGAAGTGTAAGGCCGGCCACACAACAAAAGAGCAAAACTTTGTTAGTCATCGTTAGTCATTTTCGTTTAAGTCAACTAAAGTCAACTAAAAACAATTTGTTTTAGGCCGACCGCACACCAAAAGAGCAAAACTGTGTTATCGTATTCAGTCACCAACATGTCTTCCGACGAAGTCATTGTTTCCAGGTATACATTTTCAGCGGTCATATTAAAGTCTGAGTAGAAAAATTAAAAATAATACATATTATGTTTATTATTTCTTCATATATTATTATGTGGATAAATAATATAATATATACGCATACTGAAGATTTATTTAACATGTCTATAATTACCTTTATATAGGCATACAAAATGTATAATATATAAGAAAATATTAGTATAGTACTCGTAATTAAAATATTAATATATAAAAAGTAAAAACAGTATTAATTATAATATAATAATAACGAACATTATATCGAAAATATTTAGAAATATGAACTGATCCACCCAACCTCTTTCATTCAGAATCGTTTTGAGAGACCAATTAGGTATATCAGTTTCAAGTTTAAAAAACCCATCCCTATATATCAACCGATCGTTGAGTTCCATCCTAAGAGCAGTTTGTACGCACTCACCAAGTAAATTGAAAATTTAAAACTCATGATTTTACAAATTAAATTAATTTTATTTTATTAATTAACTTTATTGTACATTTACGATATACGTTTTTGTTTTTACTTAGCCGTTTTTTTACACGTAGCTCTAGGTAAAGTTTTTTGTTGTGATAATAGTACATATAATATTTTAGAATAAGGAATTTCAAATAAGAAGCAGGCTAAACGAGTTTCTGAAAAAATAAAATATAAATAGCTGTTTTGTAATACACAAATTTGCAAGTTTACAAAGTGAAACAGTACTATTCTGTATACATCTGGATAATGGCTAATTTGTGATTTCCCGAGTATTAAAATTATTAATAATACATTTTCTCCTAGTCTCGGTATAAATAATAAGTGTAACTAAGATATTGTATGTTTTCTCACGTTTGATGCATAAATTAAAACCTTTAGGTATGTATTAGTACACGAGCTATATAATGTAAGCAAAATATTGTAACTTTATAATTATGGCTTGGCGGATTTACTGTAGCATCAAAAGTTTGATGTTTTAAGATATTAAATATTCTAGAATAGTCATCAATTTCTTGGAAAGCTATAGACTACTGCATACAATTCTTACGACGACGAAACAAAAAACCATAAAATACTAATTATTTTTCTTTAGAGTCCAGGAAAAGATACGTGTAAATAAGATGTTGCATATACTCTATAATTTATATTTGTCGTACCCGAGCGTTGAAACTTTTCATATGTAAATCATTATGCCAAACCCACATAACGAATTTAACGAGTTGAGCATCGCCCGGCGTTGATCTCAGATGGGTGACCTTTTTGGATTATACGGAAGTTCTGAGCACCCAATCCGAATCAATATTCATCCGGATATCGAATTAAATGCCATAATTCGTTTGTTCCGGATTTCTCGATAACCTTGATTCTCAGATTTAATTCGATTTACACCAATAAAAATTGTACCACAAACACTTTATAGGGTGTGGGGATAAACATTGAGATATGGACTTAAATAAACAAAAATCCGATCGGCGCGCCTAACGGTTGAACTCGAAACCCCGGACGGCTTCCGAAATCCAAACGGATCGATAGATTGTATCCGAAATGCGGTTGGATGGACCTATTTCGATGGGTTGAATCCGGAATGCAGGTAAAATGATTGCATCCGGATCTAGATTAAACAATCCGGATTACGGATCAGTCAACTATAGTTGCCAAGTAATAGTTTATAGCGATGAATCTAAGTATCATGGCCCAACATGACGTGATCCGAAATGTATTGTTGTACATTGCTCATGTGCTTTTGTGCTAAACGTATTGTTACTTCGTACGGTTGCCGACGATCGGACAAATGGTCGAAACGGCTAAAGGTACTTGATGAAAATTTAACGATCGCCCTAACGCTTAAACCTCGATGCGCTTACATTTTGGCGGGTTCACATGGATGCCGGACCGGTAGAGGGACTCCTCGTCGCGCCAGTCGCGGTTCCTGATGACGGTCCGGAAACCGTACAGGGCTACGGTGGCCACGTACAGCGCGTACACCACGGCGGAGCGCCGGCGGCCACGGGCCCATCGGGCGAGCGCGGCGGCCGAGCAGCCGACCAGCAGGCAGTAGCCGACGCTGGGTATGTACAGGACGCGCTCGGCCACGACGAAACCGACGTAGAACAGCGCGTTGGACGCGGGCACGTAGGACGCGACGGACACGGCCGCGGCCACGGCCACGGAGGCCCGTTGCCGGCGGACGGCGGCCCGTGCGACCGCGGCCAGCGCGGCGTAGAACAGCGCCGTGGCCACGTTCCGCGGATCGGCCGCCGACTCGACGCGCGGCACCGCGTCCATCGACCAATCGTAGCTGAGCACCTGCGGCCACACCAGGAGTCGCGCGTTCACCACGGGCAGGTGCAGGAACGTCAGGGCCCTGACCGCCGGGTCCGGGTGCTTGGCCGCGGGGTTGTCGGACGTCGCGAACGTCGGCACCGTGCCGGACATCACGCACAGGCGGCCGGCCACCATGACCGCGGCGCTGGTGACCAGCACTTTGACCGTTCTCCAGCTGCAGTCCTTGTCCGCTTGCGCCTGCAACCAACCGATTTGATGGTTTAATACAGTGGTGGGCAAACTTTTGGAGGGGCCACAAAGTTTAAGAAATTTTAGAGGAGGGCCAGAATTTATAGAAAAAATGCATTTTGTGTTAAAGCTTTGAAACATAATATTATAAAAACATTACAGCATTACACACACAAATGTTACAAATTACTTTTTACCTTAAATAATAGTTGATTTAAAAACTTGTACACATAAGTACATCATACATATTACTATACGAAAACTACGATAAGTACGCACCAAACCGAGATCCAGGAAATATATTAATATGAACAAAAATATAAGTTATATACCTATTATCATAGTGTCTACTATCTACCTAAACCACACTGTAAGAGTACGACCGCGCAATCCATTTATATATTTAAAACTATTTTCTTCGATCATTTTCAGAATATTTCGGGAATTTTTTTATACTATACTTTTATACTATACAGGCCATACTATCCATACTATCCATACTATCCATGTCAATGGACCCTCGGCGGTCCGGATTAAATACTTTCGCGCGCTGTACTTTGCCCATCACTGGTTTAATAGAACACAACGAGCAACGAAAAATGTATAATCATTATTCGTCATCATTTAACCAGTACCAGTATCATTTATCATGACGTACGTACAGAAAATTCGAGTTTTCTTTTTGAAACTGTGACGTGTTTACTGTTTACGAACGCCAACTAAATCGTTTATTTTATTTTTATTTTTTCTGCAATATCGCACCTCCTGCCAATCTAATCCACGGTAACCTTAACATTTTTTTCCTATTTAAACCGACCATAAGTTGTTCTTTTCCCAAAGGTGCATCCAAACCTAACATAACTTAACCTAACACTAAATACTACCGTATCGTTAACCTCATAGTATGTCTGTATATACAAAGTTACAGTTTAAACTGTCGATTTCAAAGACGTTTTAACATCACTTGTCTTCATTATTCCTGTAACGTCAAAGAGATCGCGAGAATCGTAGACCGTTCGTTATTAGTTTTTTCAAATATTCGTGAACCATTGTTGCGTTATAGCGATGCTACATTATACGTAGAATAGTATACAATACGACTGTGGTATTCGGTAAAAACGTCTAGGGGAAAATGGTACGTAGATATTTTTTTCTTTCGCTGCTCTTGAGCCGAGACATTTCTAATGAGATTTAATATACTTATGTGATACAATAAATTGTACAGCTGTATATACAGTTATTGTAACGTATTTACAATCATACGCTAATACGGCATGATATTGCAATACAATGGTCCGCATTTGTTTCAACAATAATCCTGCATATTATTCACGCGTGTATAGTATTATATGTCTTCGCTTAATTATCATTCCGAAATCGATTAAGACACGTGCATATGTATACATATCATATAGCCTGCTGTATAGTGTGCAGTAAACACTTATTGTTTGCTCTTAGCTGTTGTAAAATAAATATCAAACCAAAAATATTAAAACCGACACGTCTGACTACGTTTAAACACGTATTATGTCTATGTGCATACATTTATATTGTGTCTATAGTCGTTATTTTTGACATTAAGCACATTGTGACAGTTTTATACTTACCGTTTACATTTTATATTATGCGCGCCATCGATCGACACACATACTCGTATACGTCATATCATATTATTCGTTTTGAGTATACGCCATATATGACATATTGCAAATGGATACTGTAGGATAGTGCCTACAGTGTTTTATACGAATATATACAGGGTGGTTCATTGACCATGCTCACCTCCTTTTTTGGCCGTAAAATTGCATAAATTTGGATTATTTTTTTACTGTTCATGTTACCATACATTTTTCCACATTTTTATTTACGTGCCACCTCAAGGGTGTCCATGAGAAACAAATTCCTTTTTTCTCTCTAAATTTACTCTTTTGTACTACGGTGTTTAATTGGGTTTTTTTTTTGTGAATTTTACGCAATGAAATCAAAATTCTAAACGAGTAGTTTTTGAATTATTCTTATTTAAGTATTAAGAAAAATAATAACTATTATTATGATATAGTTTATAATTGCATGTTTTTGCTATTTGCTATTGATTCGAGGTAACGCAGATTTTATAATTTTCATACGCGATTTTAAATTTGAATAATTCTAAAAGTATGGGTCCAAATTTTCACTACGTTACATTAAAAATTTATAAAAAATTAATTGAATAATATTTTGTGTAAAAAATGTGGATTTCCCATTTGAAAAAACTAAGTTTGTTCAGCCATAAGATACCCTTGGTGGCATAAAAAAAAAATTACAGAAAACATTGGTTTGGTTACTTGTACATTTAAAAAAAAAGATCCAAATTTAAATATTTTTACGGTCAAGAAAAGGGGTGAATATGGTTTAAAAAATCACCCTGTATAGCTAGGATTTTCGTCAAAATAAAAATAATCAATTTTGAAATAATGTATAGAATATTGGAGGTTGGTATATTTGTAAGTGAAACGGTAAACAATAATGTTGAACTCAAAGTCGTTGAAACGTAAGAGTAAAATAAAATACAAGTTAAGTAAACAATTTTAAAATATCAGATATATTTATAAGATATTTCAAAACATTCGTTGTTAGTACATAGAAAGTATCGTTACAATATAAAAGAATTATGTTGATGTTTTTTTAACACAACCATTGAAATTAAAGACTTTTTTAAAATAAAATAATCGTAACTAAAATATTATGTTCTACCTGTTGTACTTCAACTGAAAAACGTTTTTATAACTTGATTCAAACTTTTTTCTTGAAACTCAGAAAACACATATTACGTATATATTCGAATTTAAGTGCGAGTCTATGTGTTCCACGTTTACGATGTGCGCCCACCAAACTCATAAAAACAAAATACATCTTTAAAATGATTTCTGAAACAATTAGGTACTGTCAAACTTTGATAGAAAAATAACTGGAATCAAGGAGAGTGGTAAACATTAGAATACATATTTGTGAAAATAAAACAAAACTTGCCTTCTTCTAAATTTGAAATTCTAGTAAAAAAATTGGCTGGGTCAAATCATCTGATTCTAAGTAATAGATTGAATAACATAGGGTTAGTGACGCATATAGTTCAAAAGCCATAAAGACACAAATCGACTGTTTTTATCGAATGATATGTTAAATGTAATATTATTTACAAGTTGTTCAGGTTTCCTTCAGAGTATGAGAAAACTAATAAGATAAATAAAAAATCTACCACGTCTTTGTTTATATTTTAGACATGTATCATAAAAACGTGTAGTGCGCATTAACTAAAACCAAAATATTGATAATAGCAAAAAAGTAATAATAAATTAAAAGTGTATAAGGAAACGAACGCTTTCACCATATTTTGACTTCAAGAATTGTAATTTTAATAGTAAGATTGAATGGGCTGAATCTTTTGATTTTGCTAAATGAAGGTACTCAGAATGTACGTTGCGTAGGATTTTAAATGTAGGTATAATTTACAAAAGTTAGATTTAACCAAAATAAAATATATAAAGTAATGTGGGAAGACGTTTGAAACATTTTTAAATAGTTATAATAGGCTTATAATATATATTGGAATGATTAAACAACTATATTTTTTACAAAAAGTTTTTATAGTACGTACTTAGTTACGAGTAATATTGTATTCCCGAATAAAATGTTAACGGGAAAATTTACCATATTGTCATATAATGAAAATGTATAATAAACTATTAACATTACAAATATATAGTATAGTGTATTGAATTTTATATTTTATTTTATTATATTTCTTTTTTTTTTTATTGAAATATACCCTCGACAGTAATTTCCGTTGGGTGGTACTTATTCTTTTTATTACATTTTAAGAGAAAAAATAACATCAAGAAATGATACACAAATATTACATAGATTTCTTAGATACTAGAAATACATGGAGTTAACATATATTATATATTGTTGATTTGGCAGGTTAAAATGATAAACAATGGAGTAAGGATCCTATAGTTTAGTCTTGCATCCAGAGATTCCGAAAGTTTACAACTGCCCGTGTCGTAAAAGTGGCGTTCGGTAAAAATGTGTTTTATAATGATATGGGCGCCACATGTGGTACGTATTGGCGATACATATTGGTGCGTCCTCTTTAGACTTTAGGAATTAGGATGCTATGTGATATTTTTGTATTGCCAATTCTCAGTTTATTGATGGTAACCTCAAACTTTCTTGATAATTCAGGGGGGAGGAAGTCCAGTGATGTATATTTTGTTTGATTTTGTGAAGTTTGGTGGATTGAGATGACCATTGTTTTTGCCATGTAGATGTGCATTTGTTTTTAATTACGGCTAATATAATCATTATGGGAGACGATTTAATGGAGAGATCATTCTATTATATTTCATATTGTCTAGGTATTATTTGATATATACGTGTATGATTAATATTTACCATTATTACGTTTAATTTGATGCTTGATATGAATCATTCAATGTATTGTGTTGATTTTTAATATTGTAGTATTAGGCAAAAGCAATAATTTTAGTTAGCATTACTTCAAGTAGGTAATTTTTAAAACAATTCACCATGTAAAATACAAATATATGTTTATGTGTAATCGATATAAAAATTATCATTAACCTTTATTATCATCTAAAACTAGGGCATTAGAAATAGAAACAATATTTTAGTCTCATCAGTCATTTTAAGTAGAATTTCATGAGTAGGGGAATTGTGTGATAAACATAAAAAAGAATGAAGAACAGTTGGTGGATGGTGGTGGATGTGAAAATGTTCATTGTCGAATAATTAAGTTTAAAATAACGTGATTATAATTGTCATCTGTGTGTTAAGTCTTTTCTGGTGATCGTGTGACGCGATCGCTTGAGGACACTTTGCGTTATTTCATGTTTTATTTTTATTCATTGAGTGTGTGTGTCGTAAACGTTTAAGTGATCGGTGAGTACGATAGTAATAAAACCATGTTTTAATATTTTTAAATTTGAACGGTAGTCATTTTTACCTGAATCAAACAAATTTAGTTCCTAAATTTTGAAATGAAAAAAATATAAATTACACATTATATACCGTTTTCTTTCCTGGTAAGGTTGTAGTTTTCAACTGTTTGTACATAATACTTATGAATTACAAAAATTTGACATTTTTTCTGGATAACATTTCGAGAGGTGAACGTCATATCTTCGCGGTACATAATTTATATGAGAGTACATAAAAACACTGGAGCCACTGAGTATAAAGAGAGAGAGATAGAGGGATTTCGTATAATATTGTCCAAATAATCGTCGTTGAGCTTATTTCTCGCTATTACGTCCATTAGGGACCGTCGACTTTTGCTGAACAGTGATGACTAATGGTGTGCCTTTTACCCGAGCTTGAAACACCACGCAGTCGTCTTTATGACGTATCGCGGTAATGCGTTTTACCGGATTGCCTTCATCAAAGCGGAAGAATGGCTAGCGTATGCTTACTCTCTCCTATTTCATACACACACACACATTGTTAGAAAAACGTTTCCAAATGTGTTCCGATAAGTGATTATATGTGATAGTGCGTGAAGTGATAGGACTTCCACAATATGTTGTAGATCATACAACTAATAACGTACTAATTCGTTAGAAAGATTGAAGAAATGCGTACAATAAAATACGTATATTATTGCCGTTGCGTAACGTCAAGTATTATCAAACGTGGCCAGCAAAAATAAGAGCCTCGTGAACAGCACCAAACTATGAAAAATACGTTTACAGATCACATTCAGTAGATTTACTTAACTTTTATCAAGTGATATGAATGTCGAAAAATAAATTCCATGATTTAAGCACAAATGGGTTCAAGTACAACACTGCATCGTACTGAAAAATAATGTATTTTGTTTCCAACATAAGTATATTTGTCCTTATTAAGTTATAGACATTACGAATAGATCTGAAAAATATAAAAAAAATAAATAAACGAAAAAATCCGGAAGTAATTTTCCGACTAAAAATATAAAAAGCATATCGTCGTGAATTCACGAAGTAATGAAATAAAGTACAAAGTTGTTTTTATATTCATATACTCGTAGTATAATATAATAAGAAACGCAAGTGTTTGAAGTGATAATTTTATGCTAAAAAATTCAATATCGTTGACATTATATATTATTATACTATTATACCATACCGACACGATACTAATAAATCAAAGAGTGATGATATGGGGGTGATGAAAAAGACAAGTTATTATTTTGTTAATTTAAAACGATCAAAGCATAAAATAGGCAAACAACGCATTTTTCTAATTTTTTTTTTATTCTCTGTCGTACAAAAGCACGCCGTAAAATAAAACGGCGTTTAAAAACAGACAAAACTGTAAACACTGAACGGAATAAAGTGTGAAACATGAAATTCCCATACGTCACAGAACCGTTTAGCATTTGGCACGAGTTTATTACATTTGTCCGTAATGGTTAAATTGTTTTTGTGAAGTTAATGTTAATAGTACAGGAACGAAATTTTCGAATACGGCGTTGTGTATAGGTAAAAGTAGTACACAGCTGTGACGAGGGACGGATAGTAGTATTATTTATTATTACACACCGTATGAGCTTATCATATTTTTGGATATAAATACTTGTGAACAAATTTGAGAGTCCGTACATTCTTCAAGAATTATTACATTAAATAATCAGTTAAAAAAAAAAAAGCAAAACTCTCAAGTGAGTGTCATTGATGGATGGCTTCTCTAATCCAGTTATTCATGTAAATATATATGTTTTTGTTAGTTAGCGTATTAATGTATGATAATAATACATATTATGTAAATGACTCTTATCACATGTACTTATTGTGCCTCTTAGGTATAGATTGTACATTCATAATAAAGAAAAAAAAAATAATAATCACTTGAACCGCGTTTTACACTTACTAGATATATGTAGGCACATTTAAATGAGCAAACGGTTAAAAGTTACAATTCATAAAAATGTAACTTCACCGCCCTTACCTAGTCGTAACAACTTTACTATAGGAGTGTGCACAAAAATATTACGAATTCGTGTCTCGTCATTATACACTGCAGATTATTGTTCAAGCGATGAATTTACATATAATGTGATTAAGTGAGCCCACGCTTTGCTGCGTTTTAATCAAAACACCGGTTTATCCGGTTACGGTACGTTGAGCTAAATGCGTTGGTATAGTAGCGTGGCCGACTAATCGCTCGTGAACGACTCCACTTTTCGCCCGTGGGGTGGCTGTAATCTGCGTGTACGCCGATTTTCGCGCTCGCGATCCACGTGATTACGATTCTCACGCGGTTACGCTTACGAACGATTATAATCTTTCGATTCGTTTTTCACACTATTATATTATATTTGAACACGCTGATGGACGTTATATATAAATAAAAATATACATTTTTGTGTGTATAAGGGTACATACGAGTTCGATTTAAAAACCAAAAACATTCAAATCGAGTCCTTGCTAGAAAAAAAAATGCTACATTGGTTTGCTGATAATTTTAGTCAGCTTAAATACTATTGCCTTCTTTTTTTTTTTTTGGAGAATTTTCTTGTGTTACACATGATAACACAACATTAGAGATTGAAGAAAGCAAGGGTTAGCTCCAGGTGTATTAGATTTATTTAAGTAGAACTATGCTTGAATTTGCAATTCAGCCAGGCAATAGCATAATATTCTGCCACAGAGTAGAAGATATACGCGAAGTGATAAAACCGCTATCCTAAGTGGACTCACGTCAGCGGCAGCGTATCAGCTTTGAAATAATATCGTGTCTTGAATTAAACTTCTTTGCTGTCAGCTCCGAGTATTGTCTTTAGGTTATGACTTACTCTTAACGCAAAATCTCACTTATGACGCTGGGAATATTATTTAAACTTAAGAGGATATCATGTAAAATATAAAAGCATGTGTTTCAAGGAGCCCAAAGCAGCTACTCATATCAGGTATTGATCTTAAATGACTAGCGCCCAGTCCGTATTTACCTGGTTTCTTAAACAACGTTACTTTAGATTTAAAATAGAATTTAAGAAATATAAAAATTAAATAATAACGTACAAGACATATTAAGATGTATGCGGACGATTTTTACGGTTAATACGATTTTTACAAAAATGAAATAATAAAACAGAAAACGTGTAGAATTAGAGAGTTTAAATTGTTTATGTAAGATGAAATATGAAAAAATAATTCAGTACGATTCGGTAAAAATTACAATTCCACGCGCCAATGTATACCTATGCAGATAACAGTAATTCTGGCCGCAAATAACAATCCCCAAATAGTATCCGATGTATTACAAGACCATATTAATATGATCCAGCTATGGTGTGAAGGACGGGAAAAAAATATATGACTCCAAATCATCGTTTAACACATTTATATTAAGACCAAGATATTAGCCCCCAGTCTCATTGAATAATTACATAATCCAAACAACTACTTTAATCAAATACTTATGCTCGACGTTCGACAAACGACCAACCTGGGCCCAACATCTTAAAAACAAAATGAAATCTTTCAACTACAGACTCCATTTATTCCCCTCTTCGTTTCAAATTAAACATCAGTGACACATTTTTAATTCACAAAGCCTTTATAAGGCCCTTATGGTCGTATGGTATCCAGATATGGGGCTTCATCAAACCTTTAAACTTAAGAACTTTCCAAGCATTCCAGCCCTTATTTCTCCACCAAATCGTCTTTGCTACTTGGTACATACCAACCGCTTGTATTCACAACATTATCTCAATTGAATAAATCTCACTTTCTCTCATTCCATTCAAAGCTATAATCTACCATAAAAATCCAGTAACATATCGACTCTCTTCCCACGAAATTCCTGACAATCAACGGAGAAGACTAAAACGGTCTTAACCTAGAGATCTGCTAACTTAATCTATCATGTGGTACTACTGAGTAATTACTACTATAATAAAATAAACATATAAAAGTTTTTTTCCCTGAAATAAAATTATTTTGGTAACATCCCATCTTTTAAAATACCAGGTTTTATGTTTAAAATTACTTAAATTATTTTGGTAAAGCAAATATAAGTTAATAAATGTTTTCAAAATTCTATCACTACGTTGTTCACTAAGTCATTCTTCCACCTATTTACAGTCGTGGGTTTTAATATTTTTATGTAAGCCAAAGAAGTTATGAATAATTTGGATATTTCTTTTTAACATGAAATTATGGAAATTATTTATTTTGGTTGAAGGCGGGCAAGCTTAAAGTTAGAGGTATTTAGATTTACGTAATGTTTTTATATTTTTAAATAAAAATAAAGAAAATATTATAAACTTTTTAAGATTTTTGCACATATAAGTAGGTGCTATTTCAAAATTATATTTGTTATGTTTTGTCTATATTTTTTTCTTTACTCGAAAACAGATTTTTCATACTATATAAATTATTTAAATGAAATCATAACAAAATTAGATTAAACAACAACCATGCACAAAGTTTTATCAAAACATTTTGTGAATATAAAACTTGGGGGGTTGTAATAAGAATGTTATAATAATGTTTCTCGATGAATTAAGTTATTTCAATTGATTAGCATATTATCAGCTTACCATATAATAGTTCAATGAACAATGAATATAATTTGTAATTATAATGTCATTATTATCGCAAAGTAACTTTGGTGATCACTGATGTAGTTTTGCATGATGGAAGCCATTCATTGATGGTATTGAAAATTCAAATAAATCCGTTTAAACCGTACGTAAGATAATATTAAAATATATGTTATTTAAATAAGTGTTGAACGTTTAAAATTATTAAAATATTATGGTATAATCACTATAATAATATTATTATATTATAAGTATTAATTATAAAATATGAAATTTACAATTATTTTATTTTAATTATAATTACTCCAACCGTCAAAATGATTTCACGCTTTGATTTCGACGAGATTTCACTTAAAATTGGTATCCTTATTATTTAATAAAACAAGTATTAACAAATATTTAAAGAAATTTACTACCTTTGTTTCCAAATTACAATATTAAATCATGGTCTGGAGAAAAGTTGTTAAATTTTTCTAAAATATAACTCATAAGGCAATAGTTATTTTTATAAATTTTATAATTAATCGTAATATTTCTACATCAACGCAAAATAATTATTTTCGAACTATTAAAAATATTCAATGTTATCGTTTTTATTCGACTTGTTGTACAGAAACTGCATTTTGAATTATACATTTGTTTGACTAACAGTTTTATAAAATATTTACACTGCGTAAATAAGTTTTTCTGCATTAATAATTCTATCTATTTCCCAGAAATAAGCATTAAATCTACTAAAGAGGTTTGAATATAATTCCGGATTAATAATACGGTATGGAAACAAAAGTTCGTACGTAATACTCCTCATCTTGTTCGATGACGTAACAAAAAGCCTGCGAGGTCTTATCATTAATATCCATGTAAATAATGTCTGTTGTTACCGTTGTTTTTAACATCTATTTAGCGAAACGTTGAACGGAAAAGAGATATTAAATCGAATTCGCCCTGGTAAACCGTTTGCAATCTGATTTCCATTGATTCGAGTAGGTACTGGGAAAGGATTATTTTTTAAATAAAATAACGGGACGTTTATGACTGTTGTGCAGTGTTGCGAAAAAAAACAGTTAGAACTCTTCTATGTATAACGGTGCAATTTATAAATCCCAATGAAGAATTTTCATCGGTCACAAAGCTCGTCTTCCGAAAAAAAAGATTTGGTCTAGACTGGCATGTAAAAGGAATTACATTATGTTGGACTACAAAAAAGTAACTACAGGCTGAACCGTACATATGTATATGTATATATATATATTAATAAAGGTATTGCCATATAAAAATGTCCATCCTTACATAACTCCATATCCCTTCATGCATACATATACATACACATATTATATATACGTATATGGCGTAAGCTATTTAAGCCGGTTGCCTTCACATCACAACCAATATAAGTACCTCTACATTCGAAATATTACTCTATATAATAATAAATATATATATTTATACATCCATGTGTAGGTTTTTCTTTCTTTTTCTATTGAAATATGTCTCTGTTCTGTTCTTGGCAATTTTTCTTCAACATAATACGCATATGTTTATACGTACATCTGTGGGTGTGTGTGTGGGTATGTGTAAGAACACTTCAATCGGCTTATGCGATCCTTTCCACTGGTTTTTCATCCCCGCCCCAAATCATTTTACATTGACAGTCGAGTACCGAAATCCTCAAGTAACATCGAAGAATGCTATTGCGAAGATCACTTTTCTTGTTCACTTTCAATGGACCTCCATCAAAAATAAATCCCCATGAAACCCTATTGTTAGGGACTGGGGCTAAAATGAAAAACTCAAATTCCAATATTATAAACGATAGCAACGTAGTAAGCCAAGAACTAGCCGAATAATTTGATAAACAATAAGTAGAAAAAATAAGACTATATACGAGGAAAACGAGAAATGTTTTCTTATCTCAGAAAGGTAAATTTGTTGGTACACATAATAACATGGAACATGGAAAATTATCTAAAAATTACACACGAGACAAAAGTAATATTGTTTTGTTACATACAATTTAAAAAAAATTACAATAACATTTTTTTAAAATTTTCAAAAATGTACAATCAATTTAAAGCGAATAAAATAAAAACATCAAACTACACATGTTTGTTATCTTATTCACATTTTAACGTAGACCGAGGTTATATATACATATATTATGTAATAAAGAATTATCATCGATATTTTTTAGACATCATGCTACTTTTAAAAAATGTGTAATTTCAAATTTTTCGACATATTAACGGCTTGAAATAATATAGTTCTGAACATGAAATATAAATTTGTTTTACGAGTATACACACAATTAGCTTAATATCTCTATATCAGGTATTGCACTGCCTTTTTGGCTTCTTGTTATTAAATGCAATGACATTAGTTGTTATGAAATAGTTCTTTAACTGCCCATTTTCCTCCTCGTTAAAAGTAATACACGAGTTGTACGGTACATCATGCGAGTACAATATGATCATTCATATCCACATTAATTTTATATTCATATGCAAAAATTGTGTTAGATAAAGTATATTGTCTGGCCACAATATACCACGTCATCCTATCACTTTCGTAAACAAACACACACACCACAAACACACACATACACACATATACGTACACGTAGACCGACACGGCGTACACAGAGTTTTGATGAGAAATAAAAATTACAGAGGAGAACTCTTTAAGAAATATTTTCATTTCAGTCGAAACGCATGGGTAGGAGAGTACTTAGCTGACATGTGTTGGGAAACAAAAACGAACGTCCGGGACACTCAACTTTCAATCGGGAAAGTTATCTGTCAATAACAGACTCCATTACGAGGCAACCCCATTTCTTGTAGCCATCGGCTAAATCCAGTAAAACAAACGAACAGATGGAACAAGACAAATAATAGAAATAGGAAGGAAAAAATAAACAATTTTCACGTCTGACCGACTTCTAAATAACACGTGCGGAGAATTTTTATGCTGCGGCTTAGCAGTTAGTTTTAATAAGTTTAATTCAACGATATCAATACATGTGTTTCATTTTCCGTCGAAATTCGAGCAGGCTGCAGGATATCGCCATGAATTATTCATTGAATTATAATTACTATAATATCTACCATCAATAAAAAATAAAAAAAAACCGCAACATACCATAATATGATAATCAATATTCATGTTTCGAATTCAAAAAGCATCAGCCCTCGAGTGCAGTCATCAATATTATTGAAATCGTGTACTGTCGTAATTTGCATAAAAGGCCAGTGAACACAGCGCTCGGGGAACGCTCTCATAATCATTGCTACGGATTTCACTTGTTCGACTGTTTTTAATAAATAAAAAAAAAAAAGACGTTTAGGTAGACGAGATGACGCTGATTTTAGAATAACTACTACGCTTTGTAACAACTCGTTTAAATGTCGTTACATGGTTGAAAAGTGTCGGTAAACAGCCAGCAGGTGGCTTTAAATTGTATTTAACTTGTTTATTGGTTCTTTCTGTTTGTTTTACACTCGAATATTAAAGCGCGTGTTATATCGCGTTACACGCCTATTCGATTGTGTGGTAAAAAAAAAAAAACGGAATAAAATCAAAAAAAAAAAAAATCACATTAAGAAACATTTATTCCGAAACAATTTTACCGGCACGAGGACGGTCCCCGGAGATGTTAAGGACGAGTGACTTTTTCTATTGCCCTCGGTGTACTACAGTGTTTTTGAACCGAAGGAAATATCCGTTTAATATGCGTTGGCAAAGTTCCTAATCGAATGTGCACATTCCATTCGACTGTCTGACAGTGTGTATAGGTGAATAGCGAACACGACTATAATGGATTTTGATCGAATTGTTTTTTTTGCCCCCGTTCCGTCTTCTTTTCAAGTCGGACGCTGGGTTTTTTCGACTTTATGAAATTGTTACATTCGAAATAGAAAAAATAAAAGTTTTCAAATAATTTTGAAAATAAATCAATTGAAAATCTTCCATGGAAACGACGAGTAACGATAAAACGATGATTATCATTGGACACCTCTGAATATTTTTATTTCACGGACAAACAATAAAGTGCGACGTCTTTGACTGAGACGTTTTACTGTAGGCATAAAGTTAGTTTAATCTGTTTAAATTGCTAAAGGCTAATTAAACAAATAAATATTTGAGTGAAAAAAAAAATCATCATTCCTTTTAAGAACAAAAGTTGATAACGCCACAGTACAAGTACTTCTTAAGAGCCAACAGGTACAAAAATCGATACGCATTGGGAGATATTGTCTTATAGCACATAATATACATTTTCAAAAAATCAGAATTTAAAAAAAAATGAATAATTTAAGCTCAAAAAGAGGTGAAAATACTTATAGAATCACCCTGTGTATAGCATCTATTTACGTTTCACGCAGGCACATTATATTATGAACTCTATTTAAATAAAACCTCTCGAGTGCGCATTCGACGTTCATTATTTCGATCACGAAACAACGGAGATGGTTTGAAATTTTTAATCCTAAAAAATATTAAACGACGACGACCCCATTAGAGTATAAATGTGTACAACTTGACGTTAACGTGATATTTGCGAACATAATTCACCATTTTGATTTTATTCCGTACAGCCGAACGTCATGCTCGTTATTAATTTATGCGATTCGTGTGCGATATTCAGCGGAAAATTGTAACGAGGCGGACCGAAATCTCTAATTTGGTTTTTTTTTTTTTTTAAATTACATTATAACGAACCACACCATTCCGATTCGTGGTATCCCTTTACCTTTGCCCAATATCGGTGAATACAATTATTTTAATCTGTTCGCATCATTTTGTCCCGATACGCTGCGCATAAACAAGCACAATCTCGCACTTGCCCACGCACATGCACACGCATATATACTTATACAAACACACACATACGCACACATCCCTGTGTATTTAGTCCGATCTCTCCACTATATGTAATGTACATTGTCAAGGGAGGGTATAGTATTAATACCATTCAAAGGTTTCTCTGCTAGGACTTGTCAATATTGAATTTGTTACCTAGTTATGGCAAACAACGCCTTTACGTCATTAGGTTATTGACTAGAGAAAATAATTTTCCACGAATAAATGGGTAACGTTTGGAACGCAAGACTAGACGCACATTATATATCACATTAGTATTCATCCTTCTGTGCTTCAATAAATCTATGTACATTCATGTGTTAGTGTGTTACATATTATTGTATATAACTTCTTCCTGTAATATGCATGTATATTATATTTAAAATAAGGCCATCATAATATTATTAGAACGTGATGAGGTATCATTTTTCATCGATTGTTATACTGTTTATTATCCGTAGAGACCCTGGTAAAGGTTATATTTTACAAAATTATATAACTCAAAATGTATATTATATTTGATAAATTGGGTATTTAATCAACTAAGACTCTTGAGAAAAACAAAAGAAAAATCCAAAAATGCATAATTTCAAAATAATTTTAGCTGATCATTACTGTTAAAATATGGACCAGTTCATTGTTCAAGCAAAATAGTGCCATTTGCTTAATGTTCTGCACTTCAGTAGACTAATTAACTAGAAGTTATCGAAAGTCTTTTTTTATTCATCGTATTATTTGTTATATAATTTTATCTACCAATTAATATTATTTTTAATTTTGTATTTTTTATAATTTGACATAAATTTAAATTGTAAATTTTTTAGGTTTTGGATTTTTTGTGTATCAACAATTGTATTACATCGTGAATAACCATTTATTTTGGCCAACGTGTTATTCGTTTGTAATATTATACATAGTTTCAATATTATAGCTGTTAATTCTTAAATATTAGCCAGTAAATTGTGGATAATGTTAAATCGTCTTGTGATATTCGGATAAAATGTTTTTATTAGTATTTGTTTAGTATTGAATTATAAAATGCGAACCAATTACTATATATTATAATTTAGTATAGTTAGTAATATTGATCCTAATTTGATGGTAAACAGCAATCACCTACATACATTGATTATACAGACAAAAAGATAAACCCTATTTATTCGATGATTTGTAAAGGTAGCGAGCCAGAATGAAAATCGACATTATCCGAGCCAGGTCGCTTAGCGACTTAAGCTAATACCGGACCATTAACTTACTTTATAAAACTCATCAACCCATACTAGACTTTTAATACCACTTTACTTATTACCACGTACAAAACTGCAGATTATCCAACATATCAAAATGTATATAAATACACGTTTTAATTACATATTCACTTAAATGCACAACCTGTACCTAACTATATATCTCAAACTTAGCTTACAGAAGATAGATATTAGATAGTTCAAATATATATTGTGTAACTTGCATATTTTGTTATATATTCTGAGCGAAACGAGGAATAGGTTTTATCATAATGGGCGTATTTTTTTTATTTTTATTTGTTTGTGTGTTCTTTGTATACGATTTTGACCAGAAGGATTTGACCGATGTGTACAAACTGGGTTTTTGTAGATGCACGAATTTTTCTAAAAGTAAATGTAGTCTAGTCGGTACTCAAAGGAGGTTATGTTTTGAATTTCTCAACAGTTTTTCGAATAATTGCGAAAACGGAGAGAACATTGCGATTCTGAATCGTCAGAATCTAACCAAACCGGCTCTGACTAGTATTTTTGTCACACACTTGTTGATTTATTATAAAATTTTCTTTGATTGGTTGTTGTATGTTATTTTTATTATTTTATGTATTATCGGTATATCGATATAAGCAGTTCTAAGAAACAATTTTTATTTTTGCAAAAATTAGAACATTAAAAGTTCAACCTACCTTATTAAACAATTTGATACTATTGTTACATTTACTATCTTTGGAAGTATAATACTGATCCAACCGACCTCTATTACTCAGAATCGTTTTTTCGAGAGCAATTGGTTTCGAGTTTAAATGCCCGGCCCAGGGGTTTCGTTTTTATTATAATAATAATATGTAATAGCCGACTGTGTGTTTTGTACCAAAAACGCCGTAATCTTAATGTCAAACGTGAGGGTTGCGGGTCGTTTTCGCGAGTCGGGGAGACGCAAGCTGCTACCATCTGAACCCCGTCAACCCTTATAAGATACGTGCGTATACTTCGGTTGTCGGTCGCCGGCACGCGATTCGTGCTGTACCGTTGCGGTCATTGTTTTAACTGGTTGTAATATTATCGATGGGCCATATAATGCGACACGAGGGATCACTAACATCGATTATAGAAGCAAGCATAGAGGGGAATAACCGCAGGGATGGACCAAGATTAGAATATATTCGACGGATAGTAAAAGGCAAAGGTTACGACTCGTACGTAGAAAGGAAAGCGGACGTTAGAGAAGAACGGAAGACGGCCTGCAAACCAATCTACGAACCGAAACCACGGAGGGACAATATCATTGCGATAACGTGGTAGGTGACACGCTTACCTTGTTCCTCTTTATGGATCTGAGCCGCAGCATGAGTTCGTACACGATGCACACGGCCATCACGGATATGCCGTTCTCCTTGGCCAGCATCGAGAGGAGCGCGAACAGCACGCAGAACACCAGGTACGCGGCCGCGGCGCGCGTCTGGTCCGCCGGCCGCGCACCGGCCCTGAACGAGATCGGCGGCGGCCGGTGACCGGGACCGTGGCCCTGCGGGTGCCTGTGCGGCCGATGGTGTTGGCCGTCCCTCGCACGCACGTGCCGGCCGTAGCACAGGAACGACAGCAGGAAGAACACGCAGGACAACACGTCGGCGCGACCGACCACCGAGGCCACCGCGTCCGCGTGTACCGGGTGCACGGCGAACAGCGACGCGGACATTAGCGCGCCCCGCCGGCACGACACGGTCCGCGCGACCAACAGCACCAGTCCCGTGGCCAGGCCGTGTAGTGCCACGTTCGTCGCGTGGTACGACCGAGCCCTTAGGCCCGACAACCTGTAAGAATTGTACGGATTCGTTATATTGTCCGGGCTCGCAAGTGCGCGCGCCGAGAAGTATCCGTTGATGCGCCGTGAAAAATGCACTTAGAAGAGTTCAAAAGTGTGCACCTGTACGTGCACTGGGAATCTCAAAAATGGCAACTTTTCATTTTTAACGCGTGTAGGTGTTACTCTTCTAGAGGCACGCGGTGTTGGTATTTATGTAGTTGCAGTGGCAAAAGTTCGATCAGAAAAGCTCGAGTCGTCACGATGTGTAATAACATTTGCGCAGTCGACATCGGAAATAATATAAAACTATTTGATGATAAACGCGGGGATTTACTAATCGCGATATTATCTTCCGCATCAAGATCAAGATCATTGGGTATTTATTTTTCCAGCCATATTTACTGGGCTAATAATTTTTCCGCGACACCGTCCTCCAAGTCTTAAAAGATGTTCATTCGTAACAAACTTTAAAATAATGCAGCTTGCCGCCCTGCGTGTGTATATATTTTTTTTTCATATACTTTTCCTCCCAGGACTTTTAAATGGAAACTAATTAGATGGTGGAGTAAGTGAGTTAGGTTAGTACGCTTGTACGCTCTTTCTACCAACTTAATCTATAATTTGTGAATCTACGGTGGCTGCAACGTCTAAGAAACCGTGTTTTAAACAGAAAAAAACAGTGAACTTAAGTTGTACGTTACATAGTATACCAGGGGAAGCGAGGGGACATGGCAGAACGGTTAAGGCTAAACCTGTGCTAGACGCATGGTCACCGGTTCGAATCGGGTCACCGGTGGGCGGAAACACGTCCGCATAGAAGAAGCCACCAACACCCCTTCACCCCGAACCCACTGTTGCAAAAACTCGAATTTTACTAACTAGTACCCCCGCCATACAAGTTTATTACCTTCGTATTTAAAGCTGTACCAAGAAATATAAAGAAAAAATAGTAAATAACATACTAAAGTTTTGATTTAATTGATAACGGTATAGTATATTAATTTAGTTTTATCTTATGTGGTATATTATCTTCAAATTTGTAAGAAATTTGCGTCGTAATAGGTTGCACGTAGGTCCGAAGACACCAACAATATTGAGTCATATTAGCTATATAGTGAAGCACTTTAAAGACGTGATTTAAATGGATTCAGGGAAAAAATAAAAGTTTTATGTTTACCTGTAGTTGAGACGATACGACAGTACGGTAATTGGTCTGTACGACCCATGTGAGTTTTCCGTTCCCATTGGCGTACCCCAAAAGTCATTCCACCAAATGTTTGACCCTGGAGTTGATGGTCTAATATCTTCGTTTGCTATGATTGCTTGACTGCAAGTAAAATAAATATATCAATTATATACCAGTTCAAAGCTTAACAAACATTTTAGTTTAAAGTTTAATACATTTCAATAAATTTCATTAACAACAATAAACAGCATAACAATATTATTTTAAAATAACTAAATTCTTAAGAACCATTAAACAATAAAACAATTAACAAGCGTTGGGCAATTACTCGACTTGAGTAAGGTTTTATTTGTACTCGAATTAACTCGACTGTATAATTGAAAAATTACATTTTAAAAATATAAATATTTCGAACTCCAAATATTTCCGACGATTTCCAATGGTTTGAATTAATGAAATACGCTGAAAATATTCTAGTCCTCGTGCAATTTAAAATATTCGAGAAATTTTTAGTACTCGACAATACTCGACTTTAAAACTCTACTCAAAACAATAATACTCGATATGGGTCGACTTGACATCTAAAAAACAATATTCACCTAACACTAGAATTATTAAGTTATCCCAAAAAATAAATGTCCTTAATAATTATCCTCGTTGTATTAAATATTTACATAGAACTTTTAGATTTTTCGTAAAAAAAAAGTTATAGAACTACCATAACATACGTCTATATCTATATTCTAACTTATCATAGATCGTGACATCGTTTTCACAATATGTTAGTTTTAAGGTTATGTATAAATAGCGTGTGTTTTGAGCGAGCACCGTCATTTTAATTCATTATATTTTTTTATTTTTTTTTGGTCAAAATATTTCAGTTTATTGTTATTACATCTTAAACGATTTCGGAAACAAGATTATGCCTATTATACGTAGTAGGGTCATGGAGCGCCACATCACTAAATGTTCCTATGTTTAATCATTCGATAACTAATTATCAGAGAGATAAGTTACTTGACCTAGGCGGCTTTTCGGCCGACAACCGGTCAATCTCTCTTCCACGCCATGTAACCTATGTCACATCGTTATGAGTATGAATTAAATTCTCAAAAAATGACGTTATCATAATTAACTAAACATTAATTAAGTTAAAAAGTAATACGAGAATTAAAATGATTTAAATTGCCTATATTTGGGAAAATAAACATGCATGTACGTCGGAGAAATGCTAGAAATGATAGCAACGGCTTATCAAATTAAATGGTTGCAAAAGATATTGTTTGATGGATTTTATTCGGTTGCAATATAAGATAGTTGTTATATTATGATAACAATAAGTTTATTTAAATTTTATTTTGATAATGGGTTATATCATCATCATCGAGTACACGAACAGCATACAAATTACATTTAAAACTTGATTTATAATCTTTTATCGTCGTTAACTAGTTGAGTCCCTAAGACTCCTTTCCTTTTAGGTCCTAATGTTTTTCAGGTAGTACACTAGTTAGGTCCCACCATTTTACAAGTAGGTACTGTCCTGGTTGGGTCCATGCAAAAAACATTTCCCTACTCATTTTTACAGGCTAAGAAATTACAATTAAATTAAAGGGCTTTTCAAAGTCATAACTATTAATTTTAGCAATCGATTTTTCCGTAATTCTTTCTTCAATAAAATGTCCATTGTTTTGTTCTGCCCACTTCTTATTTTTATGTTATTATTGATTTGTACAGTTTTCAATGTTTCCATGACTTCAATAAATGTATTTTCTGTAAATAGTTTTGAGTTTAAATGATTCCCTGGCATTTATCAGTCTCATTGTTGATGGTTTGAAGTCTCACCAAATGTTTGGGGGAAAAACTGCTTCTAAATCAGTGTAATTATTAAAGTATAATACGTAAATTCTCGTATTCATTGATCATTTATTTGAATAGACATTAGATCTTCTATAAAATAATCCTCAACTTCTTCCAACCTTAATAATAGCATTCCAAAAATATATTCCATGTATTTACTAGTAGAGATTTTTATTTATACTCATGTCTATGTTCAACTTCTAAAAGTTTGTACTTTTCTACACCAACTCTGCACAATATGAAATTTCCAGCCTTTAAGTTACATGTTTTACAGTAGGACCTAATTAGTAGTTTATCTTTATCATAAATGTTATCTGAGACTCAACTCGGATACGCCCACTTTTATGTTATTATTATTCTCATTTATTTATCATAAAAACATTTAAATTTTTATTATAGGCTGCTATTGAAAGTTTTCAAAGAATTCTCGTGGTTTTGAATCTACAAGATAACATCTTTAGTACAGAAGTATATTTTATTAGAAATATTATTATTATATGTTTAAAAGATGTATACAATAATAATGATAGTAAAATAAAAATACAAGAAAAAGATTTATTACGAGAAAGGTTTCGCAAAAGAGCAGCTTTTACGACATTTTGAATGAAGGCCAACGACTCGCCAACATAATTTCCTGAGTATTATGTACCTGTGAGAATATATATATACATTTATATATATTTGTATAGAACTATGTATATATATACATTTTTATATTCACATCAAAGGCGGAATAAAGTTTCAAAGAGAAATGACTGCACAGTAAAATAATCCCTTCGTTAACGATCCTTTTTCCTTTTTTCCTCTATCACCCTGTCCTGGCTACGAACAAATCTTATAATAATAACGTGGTTCGGAAACCGCTGGTCTTGAATAACAAACAGGAATACCATTATCATAAAGAAATGACGATATTCATAACGAGATACAATGCGATTTACTTTGTATTCCTCTGCCCACGTCGTCCACGAGCACTCTGTCATTAGCACCATATCCCCTGTTCTTGGGGTCATTATAGTTTTCAATAATCATATCTCACCAAACGAATCATAACAGTCACGCGACAACACTTCATCAACAGTGTATAGGTACTCTATGTGTTTTGCATGTCCGTAGACTTTCAGACTTGATGCAAAGATACTATTCTTTGCAACGCGGTGTAATAATTATGAGCAGCCATGACACAACTGCGTCAAACTTTCACATAAAAGTATAAAAATGTGTGAAGAATAGATTATAAATGTATATTGTTCTAATTCAATAACGTATTTGAAACACAAGTTACTAATAGAAGTGTGCAACTGTGTAGCTGATATGAGCAACTATTCATATAAATCGATGCATTTTTAATAAATGCAAGAAAAACTTAACTACATAGTTTTGTTTTCATGAAAAATTTTCAGGAAGTTCAGATTTAGTTTTAATTTAAAACATATTACTTGAAAATTTTCCCATATAAATTTGATTTAATAAGAAGATTCACAAATAAGGTCCTATATGCGTCCTACTTATATCACTATACGGATCCCGTTACGGTAACAAATTATAAACACTTAATATATTTTTAAAATCATTAAATTTCACTAACAATGAAAAGTTCTGAAGTCACGATGAATAGTTTAAAAATAAATAGTTTGATGGATAATACATAATTTACTCTCCCATAATATACTGATAAACTGTGAAGATCTGTTGACTGATATTTATAAATATATAATTGTGTTACAAATGAATGACATTCCTACGAATGACAAAACGGAACAATTTCGTTGAAAAGTATTAAATATTATAAAACCGTATTAAATTATTATAAGTCTCTGATCGCCGAGAGAATATAAAAACAGCAATGTTTACTTGATAACCGGAGCCATGGAGTACAATTATTTAATCGCAGAGTCAACTGAATTAATATTAATATAAACACAGTAAAAAGTTTGAGACAATCCACTTAATTATTAACTAACTTAATAAAATTTAAATGTAAATTAATTATTCAATGCTTTTATAAAACAAGGGCAACGAAATAAAATTAAAAACGTTGTAGCAAAAATGAGTGGTATTCAAACACAACGGAATGCAAATAACTTTAGATAAGATTATTATACGATAATGTATTTTTATGTACCTAGTCGAATACATTTATGCCATTTTTTTAGTTCATTCGCAAAAAAAAACAATTTATATGGGTACCGCTAATATTATCATATAAAAACTTACTTCATTTGTATCAAGATTTATATGTACGTCTAAAATATACTGATATATTATAGTGATTACATTAATTTCCTACAGCGGTCAAAACGATGATAGGTATATTAATTTTTAATGGGAACGCGTCTTAACGAGAAATAGTTGTCGAAGCGAGTTTAAAATCACGTCGTTTAGATACGTGTTGGCATTTAGTAGTGTTTGAAAACTTCTAATGGCACATCGATGAGTAAAAAACCACTTCCAACACGGAAACGGAAGTTTTCGACGCTAATTACCGGATAAAGGAAAACAAAGGTTGACACATTTTAGGGCGGTAAACTTTGGGGAAAATATCAAATTACACAGACAGTTGAGGAAAAAACCTATTGTGTAATATTATTTTCCCATGGTAAACTGTGCTTTGGTTATATATAACGTTGTTCGACGATGACAAGCTTTTGCATAAAGGCATCGATTAAACGAAACATAAACGACCGATATCTTTTTCTCCAAATTTTGTGCGGAGTTTTGACCGGCAAGAGTTTATGGGTGATTTGTAGTGCGCTGGGTTCGCTGAAAAATAATTACAAACCGCAATTACGTAAAGAAACGGAATTAAGTGCGGTCTGCGAACGGCCGAAGGGTTTTTGAGTGTTTCGAAACGTGGAGCATGAAATACATGGCAATTACCCAAAGACGTATATAATGACGAGCGTTTTACATAAATTATTCACTTAATGCGCAGCGAGTACTCACAATATGCATCGCGAACTCGATGAAAACAATTGAACGCGCAGTCGAACGCGATAACGGTATAGTAGCGGCGACGGTGACGCGTCGGAAGGAATGACTGAAAATCTCATTCCCGCAGACAATTGAATTTATACACAATAAATATAAGTACAAGTTCTGAAGTGATTTATCAAAAGTTCAATTTTTCAGTCTTCCATTTCCACGCTACCGCCGCAGGGGTATCGTTATGGTATTGTCGATGTTGTTACTGTTATTGTTATTATTATAATTATTCTCGCAACCAGCGGCCTACGGTTGAAACACGAATTCATCATGTTGACTGATGGAGATTTTCTACGACGGCGGAGCTAGTGGAGGGTAGGGGGCGAGCGATGGTGACCCGCCATTTGGGAGAATAGTAGACTTCTAAAAAATACGTCTAAATGAGTCTCGATAATCCTTTACATTTCCCTTGTTTTGTTCATTAGGCTTAATAGTAAATCCTCCGAGCTCATTAAAATTAATACAGACATTTTTTTCGTCCGTTCTTTTTCGTTTCTTCCATTCCTCTCCGTTTCGTCCCTCTTCCGTCTTTCTCGCAACAACTATATACCGCTATTACCACCACCCTTCTGTTTTTAAGTTTTGTCCCTGCGCCCGTGCTATTAATTCTCAACGCCTTGCACAGGGTTTTAAACAAACGAGGAAAAAACAATTAACTACGGGCGCGTATAAGAAAAAGAAATACACGAGACAGCTGTGCTAGGTGGGCAAAGAGGGTTACATTAATTTGTCATTAAATCGCTCCGACGTTTAATAACCGGGGACCCAGCTGCAGAATAAAATATTGTTTTCACTGGGGGAAACCCATTTATTTTCATTGTATACATTTCTTTTTGATAACCATATACTTTCGGTGCCAAACAAATAATTTATAACGTCCGATTGGCATTAAAAAAGAAATGATTTTCACATTGATCGAAAATATGGATAAAGGTACCTGTATAAGTTTTCAGATTTTTTTTTTTTGTTTTAGGTTTAGAACGAAAATACTAATCAGACAAATTAAATTTGATCATTTTCAAATCGTTACATATTTCTATTTGTCCAACTTAAAAATTATTTATTAGTTTTGAATTAAAAAATACTCAAAGAACCGATAAAACGGCTTAAAAAAAAAAAATTCTTATATACATACGGAAAATATAAAATATTTATAAACAACTCGAATATCGATACTGATATAAAAATACACTACATATCATTTAACAAGATTTCCTCGGAATCACGATCAATTACTTTCAAGTAGAATAAATCACATTACATTTAGTATGTATATTTAAATAAGATAAATAATTAAAAGTAAAATCTAAATATTTGCACGTTTTTATAATTGTTACGATGTTATAAGTGTTCGGTAGGTAATTGAAAAATTCATCCATCTACTATTTGTTTTCTGAATATTACTACTATATATTTATTTGTACTTCGTATGCTTATAGCCGACTAAAAATTAATTTAACTCTTCAAAAGTAAATATACACAGCAATTTTGTTATTGCAATTATTCATTTTTGAATAGTAAACAACACGGTGTATCGATTAAAAATCGATAATGCGGATTATGATATTCACTTTTATTCAAAACAAGTTCTATAAATAAAAAAATGTATACTTATTTTTAATCCTAGTATTAAACGGATTCAAATGATAAATATGCGGGTATGTTTCGCTAAATAAAAATGATATGTATTGTATTATTTGTACTCGTCTACTTCCGTAAATAAACTCCACTTAAGAATTTTGGTTTGTAAGTGGTATAGTTTGTTAGCATATTTATTTAAATGACTGCGCTTTACCCCTTTTCTGTTGGTGCATTTCATGGAAAATTTGATACTCCTATATACTGAATATGCGACTGCATAGTGCACTCTATATTAATTAGTATATTTGAGACTAAATAGTTGTGGACTGAATTATTTTGTGTACGCGATTTAGATCTATGTAATAACATGATAAGTTTCTTAGTAGATATATAACTCTTTCTATGGCCGTATAGCTAATGTTAGCAAATATAAATCCTAATAGTTTATATTAAACCAAAATAATTACAAAAAATAGAGATTACTGTACAATACTAATTATTAACAAGTAACTCGCCTACGAACATAATCCGTGCATTATGTTTATCGGACTGTTATTCACAGATTCTAAATTGATTTGTAAATAAATGAAAGAAAAATAAAAAAATAATAATACTATACATTCGAGTGTTATCTGTAGCTTGTACTCTGTTTTAAAAGTGTTGTTTTTTGTTTGTTAAGCAATTGTTCATATTGGCGTTCGAAAAAAAATGTTGATATAATATATAGGCAGTTATAAAAATAAAATAATAAAGTTAAATCATTGAACGTCTTATTTATTATAATATTACACCTCAAAAGTGTTACAAATACTCAATTTGAAGATTTATTTTTATTTGCTTAACTAAATATATAAAAAAAATTGGTAAATTATTCATAAAAATATTTGGAAATTCGGGAATTATATTGTTAAACAATCAGAACAAAAAAATGAGTTCATCAAAAATCTTCTAAGTTATAAGGATGATCACATAAATCAATAGCTATGTACTCAATTTCAAAGACATTTAACACAAAACTATTGATTTATCGAAATAAATTCAAGGTTTATCAGTTATTCTTTACTCTTAGGAAAGCTACCGGGAAATAAAATATGATCCATTTGATGAAACATTTGTGTTTAATTTTAAATTTTATAAGTATTTTATACATGAGCATTTTGGTAGTAATTTACTAATGAACTGCTATATTAACCAATTGTTGGATTTTAGTTTTGAATCTGAAATATATTCACAAAAGCATAATAGGTTTAGCTAAGAAATTGAATACTGAAGGTGTAAGTTTCTTTGAACAATGGTAGGAAAACATATGCACGTATTTTTTGGACGATTCAATTATGAACAATCCAGAGGTATTATCGAACATTTTTTTATTTTTTCCGTTTTTTATTTATACGGTTGAAGAAATAGAAGGTACTTATACACGATTCAATAAAAACCAATATTATATACTATTTTACCTTTTTCAATCGAATTTAAGTATGTATTCGGTCTACGGAAATGCCGTTTGAAAGTAGCAACTATCTATATGTTCAAGATCTTACAAATAGTGAAAGTTCTATTCTCAAGGGTGAACAGCACAATGTGAAGTGGAGATGCCAATAACAAAGCAAATTTCAGTTAAAACCAGACTGTACCGCATTGATACGCTACAATCGTACCGTACAAAATATGCGTATTCCTCGTATTAAAACATTAAAGAACTTTTGCATATCTTCACTAGGGTTCCGGAGTAGCGTCAGCGACATTTGATTTTTGGTATCGGGAGTGCAGGTTTAAACCATATTTTTTTGTGGTCAGCTAAATTATGGAAAAATTACTTGATTTATATTGGTTTTGACGGACGTTGATAAACATGAACAGTTCGATGAAAAAATTACAGTACTTGATGTAAACTTTTTTCTTTAAATGCACCAAGACAAATATAATTAGATGGCTGGATCCAATAATAAGCAACCGTTCTCAGTATACCCGGTAATGAATAAGTAATAAACTGATTACTTCGAGAATTATTATTTTATTGCGACGTAACATAAAATATTATCGGTTCTATCTGTATTATTTTAACAATATTATACTTTCATAATTAAATGAATACATCCACTTTATTTATAATAACTGAACTTTTTATTTTTATATGATAAATAGCATTTAATGCTTGTTGAATATTTTGAGTAGTATTATTGAAAATCCTGCGCACTTCACTAATTATATTTATGTATGATACATAATATTATATGATGGAAATGTGCTCTACACAACGTTGAATGTCGTTAAAACATTAAGTAGATAAAACCTGCAATGAACATCATAATGTTTTCTAAAACAAAATGATAAACATTTATTCTTAAAGTATTGTACAAATTATTGGAATTATGAAATTTTCTCACATCTACAGTATGGTTTATAATAACATTTATATAATTGATAAATTAGTAGTCGAAAACGTTCCCCGATCAATTTTATAACATTTTAAAACAAAAATATCGAGTATTACACGTGTAAAATTAATAAGAACACAGAGCAATAATGTAAAAAAATTGGTTGGTGACTGTAGTATACGAACAAATAAGTGTTAATTGCCTGCAAATTTATCAGCTATTAAACCAAAACGACTCCGTATAATATTAGCCTAGAATAGTATAATATTAGAACGAAGATAATATTAGAAGCCGTTATTATAAACATGTTGGGTCAACTACGATTGTACAATTCACGTATTTGCTTTTTAAACCTTCTTTGCCTAGTCTAAGCTACGCGATTCCATCGGTGTAATGTGGCAATTCATATGCGATATGTAACCGAGAGCACGAATACAATTCTCCCTATATATGCGGTTAGGATTTTCGCATTGACTACAATAAAATTATAATGCGGTAACGTGCGCCAAACTTTTAAATAAAAAAGTGGTAAAAATAAAACGAGTTAAGGAGAAAAAGACAACAAGAGGAAAAAAAATGAAAACGTAATCGAAAATTACACGATTGCTTTTTTCCCATTACCATACACGGTGGTGTTTACCATAAATCCTAAAACTAATTCCAGAAATATTTCCATGACTTAAATGTATGAAAATGATAGTCCGCTAAAATATTCTGGGAACACAAAGGAATATTTATTTAGGATCCGTTTAAGCGCATTAAAATTACGCTGCGACTTTCTGAATTCTTAATACCTTCTTAATCGTTAAATTATCAACGTTAAATAAAAATCTAAGGGTATCCCTGTTATTATTTTTATTATTATTACTATTTTTGGATTAGTTACACAATTAACATATTTATATCAAGACGAAATAATAATATTTTTCTTTAATTATACGTTGATAAAATTGTATCATAGCTCTAAAAGAAATTTTGAAATAAATAATTTGTTATATATTTGTAATTAGTAATATATTATTTTGTAACACAATAAAGCATGCATGCCATTCCAACCTGATATTTTATTTTTAATTCGGGAGTTTAATAAAATTATTATTACGAATAAATACAATATTATTAAAATTATCTTAGACTTCTTAATTTTAATAATATCATATAATCCTTTATTTTGTCTAACATTATGCCAACATATAAATTACCCATTTTGTCATTTTTTCACCTTATACAATTGGATCACAATAATTTATTTACAATTATCAAAGATTTTTAAGAATTTTTTGTTAAAAAACATTTATTATCGCATATTTATCGCATAGTTATTATATTATTTGAATATTTTCTTTTTTGAAAATTAAATTATTTCAAATAAAATTAATTTATGAATAGGTATTATCTATAAAGATTATCCGGAAAAAAAATGTTTATAATTAATTATTGTTTAAATTCCATATACAAATTATTTCAAGATCCACGTAACTTTTTCGTTTTTATATATTATGTTTCATTACAATATTATCATTACATTTTATTATTGAGCTTATTTGAAAACAAATTATGATTATAACAATTAAAAATTAACAATTTTACATTTTAAATTAAGTTTTTATTCAAATATAAAACATTGTTAATTACCCCGAACACGTGTTATTCAATGGACTAAGAAATACTTTCATAGTCTTATTCTTTTACGTATCTGCGATGATCTGCATGTATTTTATTACTTGAGCGAAATTCAACACAAAAAAAAACATTATAATGCATTCCTATAACATATCTTTTAGTAATTTCGATCAATTAGTTTTCCTCCTTTCATACATCGACATACCACGTGATCAGAAAATATCGGTAATCGCGTTTAAACGTTCGTAATGAAAATAATAATAGTAGTTAATAGTTTTGTCGTCTTACTTGTCGTCGTACACGAATCCAGCGTTCAAAGTATTCGCGTACACGGCAATCGCCAGTGAACAACATATCAATAAGTGATAGTCGATGTTAAAATTTATCTGAAAACAATATCGGTTGTATTTATTTAATGAACATTAATATTGTTTTATTTTATTTTTTTTTCCATGTACCGGGTAAAATATTATTATTACTACATTAAAACATGTTTGTCGTATTCTTTTATAATCATTTTTATTACGTACTCGATTAGGCTTTTTGATCGGCACAGGGGTAGTCGAGACCATTGCGGCAACGTGACTGAACACCGAACAGCAGCAACACTCTCAACGGCCTTTTCCACAGTAGATCCACCCAGTCTATTTAGCGCATGCGCACATACTCGTCCTCGTGCGCTAAGACGGTTACCGTATAATGTACATTCATAAATAATAAACGTACCGTATAATACAATGGTTGTAAAAATTAATACATTTTTCTCTGATAAAAATGTGTTTAACTAGGTGTAAAACATTCGTTATATGTTAAATAAAATGCACATGTATATATTATCGAAAATACACTTTAGAGATAAGAAAAAAATAATTATTTTTATCGTTTAAAATTGAAATAATTATAACACACAAAAAAAAAAATACTAGATTCTTCATGTATTCAAAAGCGATTAAGCTATACATATTGAATATTCGAGTACAAAGTTGAAAATTAACTCTTGAATCTAAAAAAGTGAACTTATTTTATTTGTTTAAACTTGAAAGTATTGATAAATTATGGCATTCGAAAAACTTTCGCGACAGAAGTTTGGAGTAAAATATATACTAAATACCAATAAAGAATAGTGTAATCGATAATAATCACGAAAATTGTGAATTAATATTATTATTTTTTTAATTAGTTACTATTTATTTAATACAAACTATCACATATATTCATATAACATAATATATTGGATAATAATGAGCCCTACTGAACAAGCTCATATGGAAGCCCTAATATTATGAGATATTTCAAACTTTAAAATCTGTGCAAAAATGAAAAATTTACTATTGTATTTTCTACCTATATTTTTAACATAATGTAAAACAGTATAAGGTAAACCTTTTATAGATATTTTCAAGATATAAAACACAAATATATTTGAATTTCAAAAAAACTATGAATTATTTTTAAGCAAAACTTCACATGATTTTCAAATTATTTAGGAAAATCTATTTTTATTTAAACTAATATTTGTAGCCAGTTTATGATGAAACAATATAATATTATTGTATGTGAATTTACTAATCATAAAAGCTTTTATAGAACATTTTTTACTTTTTTTACTTCTCAATAACTACTATAACCTATCCTCTATAATATTTACACATCAGATCCCCATAACAAACCATACAACTCTAGCGATATATTAAGATGGTACTTCTAAACTAGCTTCAAATGTAGACGCAAACATAGGCTGCCACATTATAAAATACCACCTAAATCTTATTTCAAATTGGATTAAAAAGTGGAAAATCCAGATAAATGAAGCAAACCAGTCCAAATAAAAGTTGCACTTGGTATGATAGATTGTCCTCAACTTTCACTAAATAACATACCTATGTCCTATACCAATCCAAAATGTAACTGAATACTTAGGAGTTCGCCTCGATAAGTGAGTTACTACTAAGGCACAACATGCGAAAAACTAAAGAAAACAATCCATCACTCACCTAAACCTTCTCCACCCTTAACTATTCCAATGAGTCGAGAAAACAAACTTTAATTTACAAGACAATTAACTCCCCTTTGGACCTACAGCATAAACATTTGGGATCGAGAAAAACACTCTAACATAAAACCTGTACAAGCTCTCCAATCAGGATGCCTTTGACAAATAGCTGGTATATGACTACATTAAGACCTATAAATTCCAATAGTAAACAAAATAGCAATTTGACAAAACAAAAAAATTTCACTTTAAACTCCATTCAAACCCGTTAACTTTCTTATTTCTTTGATGAAAATTCCTAGCTATCCCCCAAGAAGACTTAAAAAATAGCCAAGAGACGCTCTTACCTGAGAAAAATTAATAAAAATAAAAAAAACCGTTTTTCGCATTAAGAATCCATCTAATTAAATGGGAAGTACTGTTGCTGAATGGTTTCTCTTCAATCAAGTTAATCAAGCCATTATATTATATTTTATATTGTTTTCATCTCATTTACTTATTATGCTAATTTGTATAGATTGTGAATAGGGTTTATTTAATAAAAAAAAAATTAATTACTTCTCAATTTTACTTAAATATTAGTATTGTATGCAAAGAGTGAGTAACTGTGAAAAAAATCTTTGTACATTTATGATTGAACCATAAACATAGAGACGTGCGTATACTTTCTCAATTAAATTGTAATAGGCATGTAACAAATATTATATATTATAGTTCGTTATACACATTTCAAGAGTGATTTTTTAGGTGTTATGCATTCTTCACTTTTGTATTACTGTCGGCATTCTACTGTTTTTGAAATGTTCATGTTTTGTTGTTTCAAGTTATGTTTACAAACGATCACCATTAATACTTAAATAAATGTACAAGCTATAAATTTCGTGAGTTATTTTTATCAAGACGATAAATGAGTTCTATTTTTAAGTAGATGTTGTAATATTTATATAGCCGTGTTAGTTTGTATCGTAATAAAATATAGGGTACTTTTTTTGCCATCGTTCGAAAATAAAGATTTATTGATAAATAATTTCCTGGTAACATTACTATTTTACACTTTTTATTATAAATAAAACATTTATTTATCATTTTGGCTATGAATAATTTTGAATAATATTTCTTAGTGAAAAGAATCAATAAATGCAAAACAAAATAACCGTATTCAAATGTAAATTGACGTAAAATGTCATTTTTATTTTTATAAATGACTTCATATCATTTAGATTATAAACAATACGTTTGCTTAAATATTCGTTCATGGTAATTGTGAACGAAAACTTCATGAATATAAAATGAGTCAGACCTTTTTCATTATTAATCTTCATAAGGTCATTTTCACGTATATATATATGTATGATAATAATACAGCTACTTTTTTTTTAAACGTAATAAAACACAATTAGTTAATTAACCAAATTTATCATAAATTCTCGGACGGGTGTGGGTCCGTCCGGGGACATCTTTCCTGATACTTACACATTACAACCAAACACATTAAATCCATTAATTCTGTTTATATTATAAATCGGCGCAGAGAGAAGGGAAGGGTTAAAAAGCCAAATGCGGTTACTTTTAATTAAATCCCTTGGGTGTGCATATCGTGTTTGCGGTCACACGAGGTTCCAACGAATTTTCAAAAACATTTATATGTTATATTTTATAAACATAATTTTGCGGTCGACACGTTTTTCTCTGTTAGAGTTTCATTATGCGTAAGCGAAATATAAACAGTTTTTTTAATTCAAACGGAAGTTTTTCAATCGATAACCTATTAGAAATAAAACCGTGTCGGTAACGTTTGATTCTTTAGATACTATATCCTTATAGGCTTAGTTTTGATAACTATTATCATACCCGTACAACTATCAACTGTAAGTTGTTTTGTTTCTGTACTCGCGTAAAGTCCAATGTTTAAATAAATAAATACGTAAACATTATAATAAACAAACCGGATTTAATATGCTATTCTAAAAATGTCTCGACTTAAGTATAACTGGATTATAAAATAACTTTATAATATAATTATAAATTATGAGATGTCAATATATTTTTATAAAGTGTATATTTTAAAATATTATACTCGTATAATATGAATACATTTTTCCGTTGTTATAAAATATGTGCATAACATAATATATTGCTATTAAAAACTAAAACAAGTTGAGTAAGATTATTATCACAGAAATGTTGTTGTTTGGATTTAATAGCAATACAATTATAATTGTAATCATCATAATTTATGAAGTATTTTGACTCGCACGTTTAACAATAGTTCAATATTTAAATAGCAATACGTGAAAATATACTTTTGAACTCAGTTCACTCATACATAAATAATCTACACAGTCTACAACGTTACATAAAACTACTTCGGACATTAACGATAAAACTTTCGAGAAATGAACATGTTCGGAAAAATACTTAAGACTGTAATTTCATGCCTCGAAACATTCTGAAAATAATCAGTCGTAGTCTAACTTCAACTTTCCGTTTCGATTTTCGTATGCTTTAAGGAGGGAAATGGCATTTCAATGTGTCCATTTACTTGAAATATTATGTTATAAATCCGAATTAGTTCTTCGATTAAACGACTTTTTATTCCTTATCAACTCTTACCAGCGTACTTTAAAGCTACAAGACGGTTGTAATGGCGGGAGAAGATTCATGGGAATTACAATTTTGCATTCGACCACGAAGCAATAAAGATTTAAATTAAATTTTAAAAAATAATATGTTACTTGCATATATTTTAAAATACTGTAATTTATTATTAAGTAAAAATTGTCCTAAAAAAATATGAATATACTATATTTTTGCTTAGATTTGATAAAGAAGATCAGATATTACTCTAATATAGGAAAGTGTGTGATAAAATATTATAAATACTACAATAATGTTGATAACTATATTAAATTATCAATACGAATGTTGAGACTTAAAGAATAGCAAATAGTAGGTCTTAAATAAAATATTTTTAACGAACTATAAATTGAAAAAAAAAATAAATAAAACAATATGATTTATGCTCGTTAGGATATGTTATCCTTATGTTATCATTACGTTTGGATGAATATTATAATGCGGAAACGAATCTGGAAGTAATTATGTTAATGATTGAGCAAATAATCGCAATAAAAAGTGTTATTTTACACCACGCATAGATATATACGAGTGCGGTGTAGTGCAGCACGTATGAATTAAATCGTTCGAAGAGCATCACACACTCCGTAATAGATTTCGGTTCGGAACGCGAAACGTCGTTTCTTTTATTAAAAATAAATCGAATCCACGGTTGTTTATTTGTTGAGGTCAACCTAGCTTGGGAAATTATACGTTTTTTTTACGCAATGTGTTACATTTTTTTCCCTTCCAGAACGCAATTCCTGTTAAACGCGCGTGTTCTATTATTAAGGAAGAGAAGAATATCACTGTGTACCCACACACGTGCACACGTACACTCGCGCACACAAACGTAAGCTACACACACACGTTTATAGAGTCGTTCGTTTCGTGTAAATATACATATATATTGTTGAATAACACATGCGTTCCTATGTTACAGCCAATACGAGAAATACGGTTAAAAAATGTATATACTTATAATAATAATAGTGATGATAAAAACGGGAAAAAATTGAATTTGCGTAAACAAGCGAAATTATTCCATAGAGTGGCGGCGAAAAACTTTTATATTCCATTTCGATTCGCTGCAGCGTAATAACGTGAAATCCGCGTGCAAATCTAATAACGCGTGAAAAGTACCGCGCGCATTTCTTTTCGGATTTCGGACGCCTCGGGCCGCGGGCGGCGGTCGGGAGGAAATCGCTTTTACATGTGTCGAACGAAATAAAAGTCATCGGAAACGTCTCTCGCGGCGCCGCGCATGCAATTCGTGGCGTTGCAGCGGATTGAGACGTGCACCGGTTCTCTCGGCTATAGCGCTGTTATATCGATGTACGTGCCGCCGGCAATTTTTCGCTATTGTGTCACGTTATTATCGGCCGCGCGTTCATCTTCCGCGAGTGCATTGCATACGCGTATAATATTATATTAAAGGAAAAAAAGAAAAAAATGAAAAATAAGCTTAGTACACTATATATTACACCGTGTATATGAAAAATGTGACGGGTGTCCGTCGTAATGGAGTATTATACGGTTGGCTTGTGTGTCCTCGAATCAATCATTATTTCCCCTTCGCCCGCCCTCCCAACACCTCCCTTCCGCGATATCTGTCACTATATTATACGGTATTAGTTTTATTATTACAACGTCACGTCGAACTCGCGCGATTTTGTGATATATTGTCACGGCCATTATATCCACACACACACACACACACGCACGCACGCACGCAAGTTTATTTATAAATATATGGATGGTATTATTGTATCCGGCGGAGTTCGCATTAAATTCGCCCTAAACACTTTAAAATGGGAGACTGATTTTTCGGTCCATTTAACATGACGCGCGCGCGCTACGAAGAAGCGGTACAACGATACGACTGCTACACCAAAGTCAACACAGAAACGCGATACACTCCTGCACCGTTAGAGTCGTATTTACTTACTCCGCATACAAATATATATATACCAACATTTCCACGTGCAGAAATACATCGTCCTCGTGACATAATGTCGCATCCTTACAAATTATATATCGCTTCAGGCTTTGTTCTAGTGAGCTGGGCGGTGAGAAATGTAAAATTTACACTTGACTTGGCCGAAAATTGAAAGTCCCATAAAACGTAATGGATCACTATTAATATGTACTTTCACTGTTTGTTTTTAATATTGTTTTATTGCTCAATACTCATATAAACAGAATACATATGTTTCTGATGCTATAGATGTGTGACAATATATTATTTTCTTCATTTTCATAATAATTTCAACTTTGGGTACCTATTGAAATCCTCGTCGAGATCGCATTATACCACTACTTTAAGTTATATCATCATATATACTATTTCAAAAATATTTTTTACAAATTATTTGATTTTAAAAATTACAACAATTAGTACTAATAGTTAATTTTCGGCATCTAATCTTAAGCATAGAACTCACTTAATGTTGATGAAGAACTTACTTAGATTAATGCACGTAGGACAGTATGAACAGTTCCTTGGAATGAAGCGCTATTGTGAGGCTCATCTATTTGTGTCTTATTTGTTAATAATTATAAAAATATTCCAGTGGATATTCGTTTGTAATGCACAATTTAAATTTTTCGTCGGTTAAAAATAGACCGAAAAAAAATCACGAAATATAGTTTTTCTGAATTTCAGTGCGTAAATAACTATCATTTTACAAGATTTCGTCCAAAAACTTATAGATATATTTCATTGTTATTACAAAATATAAACTAATTATACTTCATGAAACAATTACGTTTTTGTAAAGCCATGACGTGAGTGACGTGAATTTTAGTTAATATTCATGAGCGTATTAAATAAAGTTTGAAGAGCATATGAGCCTATATGAAGTGGAAGTATATTGTGTAAATATATATATACGAAAAGTTGTACTAATTCAATTTCGTTGATTAATATTTTTGCGTACATATTTTTTGCGAACTTTAAACAACGCATATATGTAACCTCTTACATATTATGAAAGACAAGTGAGGGGATCTAGGAATTTTTTTTTTAAACCAATGCATTTTTTCTCCTAAATTCATATGCAGTTTAAGATAATTAAACTTAAATATCTTCTCTTCGTGATTAAAATGAAAGATATTCGTGGAATCGTAGAAGTAAATAAATACACAAGCTAATAATATACATTTGACTGCGCACGAATGCGGACGGTAGAGTTTCATGTATATTGACCGGTATAAGTTTTACATCGTAATTAATTAATTGCTTACTTTTTCGACCATCCATTTAATATTATATGTTAAATTTGAGATGTGTTCACATTGCCCCCGATTGGACTGGAGTTGTACACAGTAGTTATCGCGTTCGGTAACATTGTTTTCATTCAGCTACAGCGTATAACAAATAATAATAACACGCGTTCCATTCCGAATTGGCATTTATGTTTTATATAATATTAAACTTTATACACTGCGCGTACGTGGATTTTATCGTTTTCAAGTCGTATAGCAAATAACTTTAGTGCGCGCTCTGTATTATATTGTTTTGCAATAAAGAAAGTTTATATAAAAATATTTCACCCGAGGACATTTGTCGTAGCCATATAATGCTTATTAAAAAAATATCGGATAAATAAAAATAGTATAGGTTCACTACGGTATAGGTGTACGGTTTTTACGGGCCACGCCGGTGGGATTACAACGTATATATAATATATGTATGTATATGTGTGTGTGTGTGTGGGGATAACGTGAATTCACGAGGGACGCCTACAGTAAGTATCGTCGGCCACCGACCGTTCCCTCGACCTTACGTAGGTAAATTCGTGTTTACAACGGTCTGGTGGACGACAGTGACACAAACGTAATTGTATTTTAATATACTTGTCCCGTTGTACTGCACCATATACACCGAGGGAACGTAAAAGTATAAGGTTCTGCAGTGGGCATTCGTGAGCGCAGTAGTAGTAGTATTTTCCATTCCCTTAAAGACTACATAATATACGTGCTGTGCATTCAAGACTCATCATTTTTATCCTGTATACATCCTAGACCCGATTCGGTTTTGTAACGCACTAACAGTTTAACCGGTTCCGGTTAGGAAGTAGCTATTCAGGGGGAAAATACAATTTTTACTAAAAATATCCAAACTTTATATAACTTTAAAAAAAAAAAAAATATCCTTAAACTCTATAAAGAACACAATTATTGTTATACTTTATATTAACCTATTGGGTTTTATGAAATTAAGTCTAATATACGTATAGTTATGGTATTTTGGAAATATCATCTATTACATCTTCTGAACTTTAATGTCGCTAAGTACAACTGATATCGCTAACCTATGTTCAACAGAAAAATGTTTTAAATCATCATTAGTTTTTTAATTTAAAATGTAAAGCAAAATTGACAGATTAGAAATATATTGTATCATACTGCGAGTTGGAATATTTAGTGATAAACTTATGACGATTTCGAACGATTTTGTATAGACCAAAGGCGTAGCCAAGGGGTGGCTAAGGGGAGTATATCCCCCCCATTAACCGCATTTAAGCCAACAGCCGTTATACTTGATCAGTGGCGGCTCGTGGGTTTTTAATGAAGTACCTTGTGCACATCCAAAAAAATATAATCAATTTTATAAATAAATTATAGATCGTATTAAATAATTTTTTTACTAATATTAATTATAAACCCATTTTTTATTTTTGTGGAAATTAGCCCCCCTCCCCCTATACAAAATTCCTAGCTATGCCACTGGTATAGTCTTGTGTTTCCTCCTTTAATTGCGTCCCTGGGTTTGTTATCGTGATTTATGAATATTGACAAATGGTCTTCATTACGAACCAACGTAATAATTATACATTGTAACATTAGCTGGTTACAAATCATATATTTCATTTGCAATAGTATTGTTGTTTAATGATTAATGATTATTAATGTTTAATGCTGACGTGATATGTAATAATATTACCGGTCGACGACGGTAGTGTTTTGTCAATAAATTAACTGAGGCCTACACAACGCGTACTGGACAATCGTTTCGCTTTGCTTATCTTGTAGAAGTGTATAACAAAATGTGCAATAATAATGCACAACCCAATCTGAATTAAGAAACAAATAATTAAAAACCTATGACAACACACACACACACATATCGTACTCGTAACAGTTGTTTTCCTAGGATTTCTTTTACGACGACACTGGGATGTATGCGTTTCAAAGTACAATATAGGTACACGTCACTTTATATCTGATTTATAGATGTACCGTTGCGATATTTTTATGATTTCACGGTCCCAAAAGTGTTGTCCGAGAGGTAAAAAGTGTTAAAAAAACGTATACGCCTATATCGTTGTAAACTATACGCTATAATAGCTACTCGGAGATAGTGAAGTGAAGGGGCTTAAACTCTAAGAACTGTGGAAATAATGTACGAGCAGCGCGCGTACGTATAGAGCATGACGTCTATATTATTATATGCATATTGTACAACAATAAATAATACGTTTCCGGTACGAACGAGAACGATTTTATTATGACGGGAGCGACGTTAGAAGTCAGACGACAAGCGTTTACGAAAGTGCAGTGTTTACCGCGAGCATAATATACAACACACGATTTAATATAGAGAGTTCGGTTTTTTTTTTTTTTACGTTTTCAAACAGTTTCGTTTGACGACATCTTCGGTCTACGTTTCGAACGATACTACTACTACGCGGTGCACAAAGCGAATCGTTTACAAAGATATCGTTTAACGTCTCGCGCCGTGCGTTAAAACGCACTGCAATACCGGTTTTCGCGTAGGATTAAAAAATAATACGAGGCGGTGTGGGTGGCGAAACGATTGGGGGAAAAATAAAAAACGGAACGAAAAAACCTCTCGCAAAGTAAATAAAGTCTCTTTTGTTCCGGTGACGAACGATAATTTAATATCAGAAAGTACTTAATACAATACACACACACACACACACACACACACACACGCACACGCACGATTCATTAACGTTAGTGCTTGTGCGGCGAAGAACGTAGGTAACATAATAAGGGCGGCGTGTGTGCGTTTCATTCAAGTGCGTTTGCTCGGACTCGGTACGCGAGTATTGGCGGCGGCGGCGGCGGCGCGCACCTGTAACACATTTAATCACTCTAATAGCATCGTTGACGGAAGTTTTGATCGGGGCGACGACTCTTGCGGTCCGTTAGATTTGCACGAATGATGGAAACGCGTTCGGCGCTGACGAGGTGGGGGCGAGACGAGAGCAATCGCTGCAATAACACGCGATCGTATTACAGGTCGGGGGTATCGTGTTGTGTTTGCGACACTGTGTACAAAACGTACACCGACGACGGAATGTACCTGACCTAACCGGTGTACCGGGGGCGAGTCGGCGACGGACAAGGGTGTGACCACGTACCGGGTTACGACCCGTGACGGGTACAACGGCGTTTTTATCTGCAGCTCGGTAGACGGCAATACTTCGATGGTTTGTTCGGATCGTCTTGCAACAGTCTACAGCAGCGTTTCTCAAACTGTGGGTCGCGACCCCCTGGTGGGTCACGAGTCAATTTTTGGGGGGTCGCGAGAAGTTTTTAATTATATAGTTTGTATGAAATGTATTTTTTTTTAATTGTAAAGACTCTAAAAGTATAGACTATAGAACAATAATAGAAGTAAAAAGTAATATAAGAATTATTACGAAGGGTATTTTTAAAAAATTTTGTTTTTTGAAATTACTTTTTTGATTCTATAAATGTATAACTATGGGGGTCGCGATAGATTTTTGGAAGAAAATTTTGGTCGCGGTCCTAAAAAGATTGAGAACCACTGGTCTACAGACATAATATTCGTTTACGTTGGTTTTAAGAAATACAAACGGTCCACAAAACGCTGCCCGTGTACATCGTCCGTACACGAACGCGTTGCACCACGTCGTCATACGCGCAGTTACGCAAACGAGTAAAATATGATCCGTTCGGCTAGCAACAGGTTCAGTTGACGACGACGTGTGCGACACCCGGCGTGACGTTTCGAACAACATTTTACCGACAAAATGCCGAAAATTAGATTTTTACGAAACGTGAAAGCTTCACGCCCAAAGCCTGCAAGTGTACCATTCGAAGAGTGCGCGCCTTCCAAAATCGAACGCCCGAACCGCAATTATTGGCACGAGCATTTAAGCTTGCCGCACACTAGATCGGAACGGAACAAAACCGTCCGATCGGATCGGAACGGAAAAAATTAATAAAAATAATTTTAAATGAGGTCCCGCACACTGGATCGGATCAGATCGGAAACGTCGCGTCGGATCGGATCGGAACACGACCGAATCGTTTGTCGACAATATTTTGACGGATTCCGAAGCATTCTGATCGCAAACGCATGCGCACTGACACTTTTGGTCATCATCGTCATGTCAGGTTTTATATGCTCTAACAATTGTCATATTTTTTTGTAACTAAATTTTTATTGTCCTGTTTTAAATGCGGGAATAGTGTATAGAACTCTCCTTGTTTTTCCCTTGCCAAATGTATGCTATGAACCCACTGTCTTTTTGTCGTATATTTTTCGTTTGCTTCACCTTCTGACAAAAGAGCTAGTGTGAATATCATGTCTTCTTCGTCACTACTTGTATCACTCATTATAATATTATATTTTATAAACACTTAAAAATATTTAAGATAAATAAGGTAGTAATAAGCTTTAGTTGGACCGTCGAGCTTGAGCGATGAGATCAAAATGACCAAGTATATATGGCCGCGGAATTCCTATTGGTTCCGACACAGTGTGCGGCAACCTTTATATTGTAAAACATTTGTTTTTAGCGTTTTTATCAAATTTACAATTTGAACAATTACGAGATAGATCGGTTGTTAAAATCGCTCAACCGTAACAGTACGTTTTATATTAGCAACTTTGTGCGACATCTTGTGATTGATTCTTCTGTATGAATACAACATGCTTAGTTCGGTCACAATGAAAAATGATATTTCTCCTCTAGAATATCAAAATGTCTAGCCCATATGCATTATAGTTCGTACCGAATAATATTTTTCACATACCATTTACCGACCGCCTGACACGTATACACAATATACGCGCGTATGTGTGTGTGTAAGAGTTTCGGAAGACTTTACCTCTGACTGCTCGGTGAACAGTTGCAGCTGCGGATGAATAGACCGTGTGCCGGAGGTGCGGAGGCGAAACCCATTAGGTTGATTACGCGGGTAATGTCATCTGACACGTCTGTTTCGTGGAACAATAATAAGATGGATGTTGTTTTGTCGCGGCAAAACTTTCCGGCGAAAGTCAAACGGACAGTCGCGGCCGAGATTAAATCGGAATTAAAGTGGTGACGAAATAATAATAAAGTGCACGAGTACTAACTACACCTGCGCGACTGCGTCACGGCCCGCACTCGTCTCCGCCGCCGTGCAGCTGTACTCGAGGCTGCAGTCACTCGTCGGCCACGGCAAAACTTTTCTGTTCATCATCGTTTATTGGAAAAAAATAAAACAAAAAAAATAGCAAAATCCTCGAGGGCTATGGGCGCCGTCATAATTTCGACGTATTGCTCCCAAAACCCTAGCGACGGTTCTATAAGGTAATACGACGAGCTCCAATATTACAATACAATATGCCGGGTGATCAATTTACCGGAAAAATACCGGTTATTGTGGAAAGTATTGATTTTTCTGAAACTTTCTCGGTGGACATTTTCGAATACGCGCACTGACTGTGCAATATGCCCACAACAGTGGTACTATAGACAAATACGCTGAAGATTGAACACGCGAAAGGTCCGAAACTTTCACATACTGCTGAAGACATGGATACTTTGGAAAAAGAAAACATGATTACATCAATTCAGCTTTCACCGATTCGTAATAGTAATTATTTTTCTCTGAGGATATTTTTACAATGAAATGACAAAATATTTACACCGTTGGTAAATTTGTGATCACATTTTGTCATGTATAAATATTCATATTTAATGTCTTGAATAGGCTTAGTATTTTAAACGTACATTTAGTATTTAATATTTATACACTTCATACTTAATAACTATATGAAAATTCAAATTGATCTCGATGGACTAAAAAGTTATCTTCGATGCATCTCATCTTTATTTACATACTTATATTTTAAAACTAAAGCATTTTTAATAAAATTTGAGGAATTATAGCTGATAATATATTATGTTGTACGTGGTAATAATTTTTTATATATTTCTTATACCTGACATAATATTATTAAACGAGAAAAGTAAAATGAGTTCCAAATTTTAAAGAATGATTAATATCTCTATTTCCTTCTTGCTATATTTAATTTGGTTCTAGTGTTTCCATAAGTGATGGATTTTGTATTTTCTTTAACTTAAGCTTGTTGTCTAAACTATAAGTGCACATTTATTTATAGTATATTTATCGATTTTCGTGGTAAAAAACTTTTTTCAGACATTTGAAGAAGTAACAGAGAAAAATTCATCAAAACATGCAATCAATATAGATAAAATAAGAAATTAAATTAGTTTTGTTCAAACACATGAATAGCTTTGAAATTAAAAATGAAAATAATAATAATTTTGATATGTATACGTAGGTGTAAACTCTCTTGTGATAATATTAACATTTTTTCAGATATTGTGACCGTGTCCCTTGAGGGAATTTTATAAGCTTTTTTGGACCAAACAAATTACAACTCGACAATAAAAATGGTAATTATAATTATTTACACTACATTTAACGTCTGAGCTATTACAATAATAAATAATTATTATAGCAATACAAAATGATATGATATAACAATATTAAATACTGTAAATAAAACAAGTAGGTTTTCGTTAGGAAAACGATCAAGATTTACTTTTGATAAATAGATATTTAACAATTTAGTAAACATCATTATTAAATAAATCAACAAGCATATATTAGCTTTTTGGTTAGAACAAATACATTTTTAGAAACACAAGATAGTTCATTATGGAAATCAATTAAATTTGTAAAATTAATAAAATTGTTTATTCGTTTTAAAAAACTTCTGACAAATCACCCACCTATTATCACACATTGACAAATCATATTCCATATATTGGAGAACATATTTCAAATGAATTCACCACCCATGCATCACTTCAACAAATAATCGAATTCAGACACATTGATTTTGGATAACTGTTTATTCTCGATCAATATTCAATTCTATGTTTAAATTGTATTATTTTCCTTCGCCTTGAAAAATAATAACATATATCATTATATATATTAAAAGGTAAAATCATATTAATTCAGTCCCTTTATATAGACTCGTAAGTTTATTTTATTTTCAGTAAGATAATTTCAAAAATTATCCTAAGAAAGATTAGACCAATTATTTTTAAACCTCCAAAGATTATATCCAATGCACAATAAAATTCGGCTTTCGTGCTAAACATTCCAAAGTTTAACAATTCCAGAAAGCTAGTCAGTATAATATATTGCTCTTTTGGGAATACAAAATACTAGGGATTTCCTTATGCATTTTTGAAAGCTTGCGACATTTTATTTAAAGAAGTGATAACTTCGCTGCGAAATTTTTGTATATTGTCGCCGGGGGAACAAAAAAACTTTATCGGACAATTTTTTTTTTCGTTTAAATTTTCATTATTCTCTACGAATTTATTTTTCTATGGACTCATCTTGTGTGATAAAATATAAATAACGAATAAATAAAACGATCATTATTTTATTTCTTACAAAAATCTTAATCAATGTTCTTATTGTTGGCAGAGCTATAACAATGTAATGATTTAAAATCGATGATGAAACGGTATAGTTTTTTTTAACTCAAAATTATTTGAAACACTCTATCGGTTCGAAAAAGCTGTACAATTTACATTTGACCAATGTAATAATGATTGGTTATATTATAAAAACTTTATTTGTACGTAGTGCGATGAAAACTGAACTTGTAGTGCTGTATAGTAGTTAAGGAACTTCCGAAATGGCTATACTGTTTACGATGCAACTCGTTATGATGCAGCACTTAAATATTAGCATGCAGTATGGAAATATTGTACGGGATACGTGTCGTATAGTAAAAGCAGTACAATCACAGGGGAAATACCGAAATAATAATAATCATAATAACAGTAGTCAATCGGATATCCGAGGCAGGTCGGACGAGTCGGGAGCCGGAGGGCTGGAAGAAATACATAATATTTATATAAATATATATGGGTTGCGGATGGGGAAGGTACTCAGACGTCGCGAAGTAATATCGCGCGCGGGGGACGTTGACAAATACGGTATTGTCGTGACAAGAAGATAGCACACACACACACACACATACACAATAGATGGACGTTTCGTTTTGATTAAATTGAAGTTAACAAATGACCGGGGAGAGGGGAACCCCCGTGCCGCAGCTGACGTTTTGTAATGACGTATACGTGCCGTCTAGGGCGTCGTTAATAAACTACGAGCGTAGTACACCACAGTTCGTTGCCGTTTTATCTGTCCTCGCGGTTCGGTTCATTTGACAAATGCGCGTGTCCTGCGTATCGTCGTCGGTCTCTCTTATATAGTGCTCGCGTCCTCTCCCAGCCCCCTCCCCTTATTCGCTACCCGGCTTTTAGGTAATGGCGGCGCGTATATATACGCATCGAACATTAAAAGCCCACTACACGGCCACGTCGTCCATTCATGATGATGGCTAGCAGTCGTGGCACAGATATATCGTAAATCGATCAGCTACGGACTGTGTATACACCGTGTGCGTACGACCTTCCGTCCGTCAACACGAATCTCCGTCCTGGGATCGACACGAAGCCGACGGAGTAGTGTCCTATCGCATCGATCCGCTAATCGTCCGGAAACGAACGCGGTTGGTTCGGAAATGACCTAAACACTCGCCGTGTGACTGCTGCAGATGCAGTGCGTACGTACATAGGATATAGTACGCGGTAGATAATAACAATGCAGCCGACGGCCAATGCGATAAGTATATTATGGAACCCGACGAAAGATAAACGTCACCAACAGAAAGCGATCATAATTTATCGCATGTAATAATACGTATATAGTGCATAAACTAGCTAACCACCGACCGTTTCTGATGTCTGATCGCGAGCACCCGGCCAGGGTAGTGCGTGTGTACCGACTTCATCCCACTCCGGGCTACAATACGTTCATGAGCCGTATCATATGACACCGTTAAGTATACAGTACTGCAGTATCGTTATAATGTAGTAATGGTGCACGGGTCCGGGCAAATGTAGGTATATTGTTCACATCGGAAGCGTTTATCGAATGCCAATCACTATCCCGTTTTGACGTTTGGTGCACGATGTAGCCGTAGGTACTATCGTTGATTATAGAATAAACAATATTTATATATATATTTATTCTACAATCAATGGTACTATATAGTTAATCGGATGTGTCGGTCTAAGGTTACATACCCTATAACGTGTTCGGTATCACGAGACATGAGTATATTACACAAGGCGTCATGAACTGCTCACACCCATATTTGGTTTAGTTTAGTTACTATTAAACCCGTGTTTTCTGTAATTTATTTTTTTCAAGCCAAAATGCCAACTTAATTGTGCCCTGTGGCTGTACAAAATTTGTGTTACTATAAAAATCAGAGGACCGTTTCATAAGGATTCATTTTACTTTGAAATATCAGCTTACCTGATTTTTTTCTTATTGTAGTAACAAATAAAGCACATTATTATCACAATAATATAATTTTACTGTTTTTTTCAGTAATTTCTCTGTAAACGCGCACCAGTGTACTTATTACTAACTAGCAATTAGTTATTTCGCTTACATGGCTTAACTGTTTCCCCGGATAATAGCACTCGAAAAGTATCTCATTAATGGATGAAATTAGGAGAATCAAAGTGGCATCGTTTCTAGGATTCCTCTTAGACGTTCTTAAAGTTGTACCCATAATATATATATATATATATATATTTATATATAAGCTTTGTTTACTCCATGTTCCCGTCCTTTTATTTTAAAGTCATTAATTCATCCGAAGATAAAGACCTAATTACCTGAAACATGTTGCTACCATAATTGAAAATGTTGAATGGTATATCAATTCGTATTTAAAAAAATACGGTGAATCGATTGATGGTGGAGGTGCATTGTATGAAGCCGATGACGGTGTGGAATGTGGCAAATAGTTTATTAGACTAGACGTTGAAGTCACTCTCGACCTTAATAATATAATGACAGAGGGGAGTAAAATGACGCCACGATAAATCGAGGATACCAGATCAAAACAACTGTCTTCGTATAGAATTTATAAATTCACTGCACAAGCTGAGCGGTTGTTAGTAGTGGGTGGAGGGGAATGGGGGAAAACGTTTATAAGAGCGTTAAATTACCATATAATTAAACGGTCGAGCGTTCGCTCGCAGGACTTTTACCAGTGTTATATTACAAAGGCGTTTTGTATTTCATCCAAGCCGTCGCGTAGTAAGGTGTCGCGTGCTCTCTCCAACCCGATCTCAGGTTTCAACGATTAATTAACTTACTCGAATATTCATGAACCAAACGCCACACACACACACACACACACACACACACACCTATAGTATATAATATATTCACGAACACACACACACACACACAAATACACATGCACACACAAGTAGTCTTCGTTGTATATATGAACCTTCCTTACACAGCGTGCAGTGATTTTACTGCGCTTTGGCGGGACATTTGGTTACGATTAATTAACGTCGCCGTGCTGCATAAGCGCTTTGACCCTAGCGCCCGGTGCTATACCACTATATGTTACCATGTCATTGTTCATTATCCCGTTTTGGTAGGATTTCTATTATAATATTATCATCAGGTCAAATTTATGCGTTGAAAATAAACGTACAGGTATTGTTGTGTTTTATTAAAAGGCAACATCGCTATATTAAAACACCGACCGTAGTAATAATATTACAAAATATATATAACGCACGATGGACGCATATTAGTATAGGGTTTCAAAGTGATGTCCACGTTCTAAGAGTTCGTTTGTAGTAAATATGTTATACATTTAAATCGCTAATTTCATATTATTTGTCGGTCATAAAATCTATAAATAATTGTATTCATCGTAGTGTTTGTGCGTCTCGAAAACTCATAATATCAACTATGGTTTGATATTCGATAAAAAATGAAGCAGTTTTGAAAAAGATGATGAAATATAAAATCCATGTAGAATATCGAACATAGTACCATCAATATTCGTGCTTAAAACTTATAAGTTTTTAATTTACGTATTAAACGGTACTGTGTACGACCACAATAATATACAGTACGACTAGGAAGTTTGAAAACGTTTTTCATAGTTTGTGAAGGATGAGAATTCGTAAACTTTCTGGACATTCTTTTATGTTAATAAAAAAAGGAAAAAAAAGTATGAAATATTTATGATTTCTTAACGCTGGTTATACTTAGCATACTAAATAAATATAAATATGAATTACATATTTAAAAACATGAGAATAATTGTTATTGTTAATGCTTTCTTTATTCATAAATCCTCCTAGAATGACGCCATTCAATGGTTAATATAAATTAATTTTTACCCTCCGTATTATTGTTGAACAATATTTGTACATAGAATAAAAGATAAAATAATATATATTATTTTCAATTAACTTTACTACTAGGAGGGTTTACAAGGAAAATTCACTTCCCAGACCAGCGTCAGTTAGAACCCAATTATCTCGGTTTTTCCATTTCTATGTGTATTGAATTGAATCTTATTTTATTTTTATAAACGTTGGGCTTGTACCAGCAAATGGACGTTTTTATTTAGCTCCCGAGCGAGTTCTTAAGTGTTTCTTCTTACTACTATAATTACCCGATCGCGTCTTCCGATTGCACCAGCGACGTCGAAGCAACAATTGCCGTAGGATACGCGGCTAGTTTAAGCTATAGTTTTCAGTGCAAATACAATTGGTTCCATATCTGTACGGCGCGCACATTATATATGTACAAATAAATAAATATATATATATATATATACATCTCTTGAGGGTTTTAATCGAATTAGTTTTGACGGGAACGAGGGGATAGAAAACTCCAAAACCACAAACTAGATTCCAAATACAAGAAAGAAGAAAGAAAAACAGTGCTACTTAACGTTTCTCGCGGTGTCGGAAAAATCTAGCCTTAAATATCCCCTGCATTATTTTAGAAATTGACCAGGTTCTGTCAAGTTTCTGATGCCAATTGAAATTATCTGAATGAAAACGAAATCACATATATCTATAAAACACATCTTAAAACCATATTGCTGAAACAATTAATTTTCAATAAAAAAAAAAAAAAAGAGAACGACGACAATAATGGAATCATTCAATTTGGTTTTATAACAATTCATGTATATTTATATATGTACGGGAAAAAAATATGAATGGTTCCAAAAATATGCAACGTTGACGTTTCCGGACAAAAAAAAACCTTCTGGAAATAATAATAACAATAATGAACCAACCGTTTATTCCCGAATCCATCTAAATACTGCGATGATTATAATAATAATAATAATAATTGAATTGACAGCGAAATGCCACGACCTTTGTAGTGGGAAAAATGATTTCTCCAATTTGTATCTGATTTTTATTTTTACTAAAATTAATGTTCCATTGATATTTTAATTTGTTCGGCGTCCGAAAGCATTCCCAGAAAAGTTTACTGCAGTTTTATTAAAATGGATCAAACCGAAAAATTCAATTAACATTTCAAAGAACAAAAAATATAAAATTATTTCACAAAATAACATATACTCGTATAATTCTATCATACACTAATTAGTATCACTATAAAAATATTTTGTTTTTTTTGTTACCTACATTTCTGTTTTATGATAAATTTCAAACGAACAAAATACATTTATTATTTTCTGAGCGAGCAAAGCTAGAATTGTAATGATTTTCAATTTTTTTTTGTTTTTATTTATTAATTTTTTGAAAGTTAAGTGGAAGAGAAGAGAAGCTGTTTATCGAATGGCCAATAAGTCGAAAGTCTATCTTATTTTTCTTTAATATCTTCAAAGTTTAAAATATAGAGTTATAATATCAATAAGTGGTTGTTTTCATTTATTTAATTATTTTCAGTAATGAACAAAGTAATGAACACTCCAAATTCAACCGGCCTCTTTTATTCTTGAACCTATAGAAATATTAATAACGCTTTCTAATTTTAATAAAATTAATTTTGATCAAATTACATTAAAAATAATTTGGACTGCAAACACACTTTACTAGACTACTAGACATATATGAATTATTAAACGATGTATTTCCTATGAGAAAAGAAAGGTTTTTCTTATAAAGTATTTCATATATACTCATATGCAATGTATGTGTTCTGTAAAAATACTTCAAAATATTATTTCAAAAACATTTAAAGATATTTCTTTTCCTGTAAAGTTGATTCATTATAAATAAAATACGGTTTTTGATAACCCGACATCAAGACTTTTCTTTTTGCTTTTCGTGAAACAATTTACAGCTATATATAATTTTTCCATAAGTGTGTAGTGTGTCCTCGTTCTTCAATCACTCAAAATGCTTTTGCAGTTTTGCACATGCTGAATAAACGTCCTACATATTACCGACGTTAGTGCAGTGTTAAGTATATTGACAGTCATTTTCAGTGGAAAATGATTTGGAACTTGAGTGCTGTTTTCTCCTGTTATCGTTGAAGACATTTTTGGTAAATCATTAGACCCACGGATTTTGATTACAGACATTACGCGTTTTCTGGTGACTTGCCTAGTTCTCCTGGAAAAGTTTTAGCTTTTGATGTAGCATTATTGATAAATTTGCATTACAAAGTAGAGATACTATTATTAAAATCTTAATTAGTATTAAATTATTATTTGAACATTTTTATTTTTACATATTTATTTACACGAGCCAATTGATATCCATCTAATTTACCTAATACTCTTTTTAAGCTATAAAATTCGTTGGTGTTCAAAGCCGCAGCTTGTAGTAAAATTTCCCACATACTCGTAGTCTGAACTGCAGGTTCTGATGGGAGTGGATAATTTGGCATTATTTCATTTTACTCCAGCGCACACGCAGGAAGAAGCTTTTGAAAGTACTTAGTTGATTTTATTAACAAGTTTGTTTATTCCAGGCTACTTTTCTCTGACTTTTTCAGATATTCTACGAAACACGTGAGGTAATACAATGAGCTTTATAAGTTTGCAACATATATAATCGCGATGCATGATCATAGGTTATGACTTATGACGATAACATTAGGTTTTTCCACGATGACGATTCCATATTTTTTTATTAACTTTAAAACGTTAAAAAGAATAATAAATTATTTATTTGTTGTATACTATTCGTATAATTTGTTTTTTCTCTCTTTACTCTTTACTCTTTCTCTACCGATGGGATTTAAGTATGAAAAATGTGTATTATTATTATTATTATTTTTTTTTTTAGACGTTAGTCAGTCATGTAGAAATGAGGCAGAAAGCTTCTTTTAATCGAATTTATACTTATACCACTAACAACCCCATAAACTTGTACAAAAGCAAATAAATAAAAAAAATAACAAGAAAAACTTTTTCATCACGGTTTGCTGCACATTAAAACGAACATAATATCCACGTTCTTCTCTTACGTTTTACTCTTTCTATTTTTGTAACACCTTTTTTGTTTCTTTATGTTTTTTTATTAGCGTTTTTTAACGCCTATTAATTTCCAACTCCAGTATCCTTATCTGCTTATTTGCGGTCATCTAAATGGAAATAATTAACCAAATGACGTGCGTTTCGCACAGCCATTTATTTCCCGCACAATAGCTACACTGCATTTATTAAACGGCGAGGAAAGTCTCTGGACCGGGTAATGAGTTTATGAAATGGATTTATTACGCACCAATGGATGACCGTTTACCACCTTAAAATACGTGGCATTTTTACCACCATGAATATTCCCGGAAAACATAATATATTTAATATCACGAATAAAACAAGTTGTAACTACAATATTATTATTTATTATAATTCATTATTTATTATTTATTTATATATGTATACGGGATATACCTAATTTAAAAAATTCTAAAGCTAAAATTATAACTAATATAAGACAAATTTTAAATTTCTAAAAAATAATTATAAAATATAATAAAAACATAATAAATCACTAACAAAGATAGAAAAATATGAATATTTATATAAAACAATATTTTTAATAGTAACAATAATAAATATAAATAAATCAAATGAGAAATGATGGTTCCTCATTGGCCAGTTTCATTATCCTGAACAAAGGATTGTTTTTAAGGTAACAAAATGCCATATAAACGAATGGAAATGGTGATGGGACCGAAGAGATACAAGGAAATTAATATTACCGAGCAATACTGGAGGATCAACATCGGAACTAATAATTTTTGACAAAAAAATAAGATTACTGTCAACCCGCCTATCAGCCAATGATTTCAAGTAAAGGGCATGGAGAACCGAAGAGTAATCATGTGGTGGACATTCAATTATCAAAACAAAAGCACAAAACTTGATAGAAACTAGCCAAAACTGAAATATAAAGACGGACGCAACTCCTGGGATGGATGAGATTCCATTGTCGGGTGAGATACAGAGATAGGTTTTTTAAACTCGAAATCAATGTACATTTGCTCTCGAAAAAACTATTCTTAGTGGAAGAGTTCAAAAGGACCATATTATATTTTAATAATGTGTAATCAACATTGGTTGAAATACCCAATTTCATCAAAATTTTATTTTCTAAGGCTTGTAAAGAAGTTGCGACCTTCCTAAAAACATTTTAATATTGGCTATATTAGGTATAAATATTTAGTTGAACCTGGTGAGCACAATATGATAGTGTATTTACACCAATGGTGCAATCAGGAATTTATAAATGGAAGGGGGGGAAGCCGAGAAGTAGACGACTCTTTTCCGCAAAGATCGAACGTATTAAAATAATAATAGTATTTCTCATATTGTATATACGTGGATTGAGATAGCGCGGCGGTTGCAGTGATTGGTGTGTTCGGAGTTGGTTGTTGTCGTCCCACAAACACATTTTGTCAAGTATAGGCGGCTTTTCAAGTTGTTCACCAACAACCACAAGGGGAGGAAAGGGTCCAGGACGTGGCTCAGACCAAAAGTTCGCACGGATTCTCATTCACAAACATACACATATATTTCCCCTCCCAATATAAATCTTTAACGAGCTCCGATTGTCATTATCTGGAAAGTTCACGGCCGCCGTCACGTCTAAGTGGCGATGCAGATTTAAAGCCTTTGCCAAGTTGAACACCGACCCACAATACTATTCTGACTACCCCTATACATATTTATCCCATGTATAAGTGCAGATAATATTATATTAATCCATAATAATTTAGCAACTTCTGGTATCTATAATGTGATCCAATCGTTGAATTATCTCCAAGTTTGTTTTTCAATTTATTTTAAAAATAAGAAACAACAAAAAACAAATGTTCTAGTATAAATGTTTGAATGAAGTACAAATATATACTTTATAATTTAAGATGTTTAAGAATTACTGAAACATATACGTATAACTTTACATTATCATTAAATATTTTGTAAGGATCCGGAATACCACGAACAAGTAATTTACCAGTCCCAAGATTTTTGAAACCAAAAATTGACGAAATATTTCTTAGTTTTTGTGTCAATATTCTAATCTTGTAATCAACTCGATTTCGCTATATTCCACGAATAATATTTTTTAGTAAACATTTTCCGCTTTAAGTGTCTTGATAAAGGGAAATATTTCAAAATTAGGTCAATTGAAGATATTATTGTTAGTGGCCTGTCGATTCCTCATATAATTGTGCCTTTCATCGGAGATGGTGTCTGCCTCATTCATTCAATTTCTTATCATTTATTTAATGACCAAGAAAGGTGCCAGGAGATATGAAATTGTTTCGCATGTGGCTGTTCATTGGATTGATTTCACTCATATGTCATAGTCATAGTCAAAGTGTCATAGTCAAAGTGTAATCATGTAACATATATCTTTTTTATTTTATAGAAATATATAAACTTATAAATATTTTATAAAATAATTCTAATAATATACTTTAATACATTATTAATTTAAATAATAGTTTATAAATTGCAAATGTCCGATCTATATTTTGTTACGATGAATTTCATTTTAGAAAAAACTTGTTCGCACGAATAAGCAATTTGTAAAAACAGCTCAAGCAATATTTATTTTACAGTGCATCATAACATTGCAAATCATTCGTTTACATTTGAAGGGTAGGATGCTACTTCTTAATATCTGATATCACAAATAAATGAATTTTTAGGAACATTCATTTTTTTAGATTTTAGTCAAGGTCAGAAAAACGTTGTTAGAATTGGATTTTGAGTTATTTAAAAATAAGAAATTATTATTTGGGAAAATTTGACTGTAACGCCCATTGAAGGGGGTGGGACGATTAAAACTTGTTCGCAGACCGTAGTTTGTAGAACATTGCCTTAAACTATAAAAGATTATAACGTGTATGAGATAACTATAAATCGTAATTCCGTACGAAAAAAGTATTTGAGTTTTTTGCATTTCTTTCGGGTAAGACATTTAATCTGCTTTTCAGCACACGCTGCACACACACACACACACCCACACGCGAGACGCATACACGTACAAATACTTCATGAGAACGGTGCGATAGGAAGGACTTGGGCGAGGAGCAGATCAAATAATTTAAGAGAAGTTTTCGGGTTTCAGTGGGTGTTTACCGTTTTCCGAGAGAGGTTTTGTTTATGCATCCGAAATTCAAAACGTTCGCCGGGAAAAGAGATAAATGTTTTTAATCTTGAATTGACCCGGTGATTTAGTTTCCTTATATATTTTATTTCCACGCGGCCGAACTTTTGTTTTCAATCAGCCCTGTACCGGATACATGTATTTCTTGTAAGATACGCTACGGGAACAACAGGATAGCAGTTTGCGGTAGTAGTTATGGGCGAGAGGTAGCAGTATACTTGGGTGATTTAGGACACGACCGCAAGCGTGAAGGTTTATTTATGAGTTCACCCCTATTCCATATTAGAAAAATATATCTATATGATATTATACTTTCACGAGTGATCCGATAAACACTATATATAAAAGCCGTTTAATAATATTTATTCCGATTGTTGACTTCCCCGATGATTCCGCTTACATAATAATAATTATTATTGCATTCGTGTGATTTTATTGATTTTAATTTACAAGAGAAATCGAATCGTTTCTGATGTTTAACATGATTTGGTTTATACATTTACTATTGAAATAATATAAACATGTAAGTAACCAATTTTATTTATTTTTTCCGTGATAGCATAAATACTTCAAGGCGCTCGGATGAAAATCGTAGGTTATCTGATTAAATCGCTTTTCACTTTTGATGGGCCTTTTGTATTAATAAAAAAATAATAATAATTCTGAGAACCTAAAACTATTACTACTAATGATTTAAGCCATAGGTACAATATAATAGACTTGATATTATGTTAAAAAACGTTTCCGGTGTTCAGTTAAAATATATACAGCACTATCCACTTGTTTATTTTTCATGAATACAAGATTTTTCATAATATTTTCCTTATTTCACTGTTATTTTATGAATATTAATCGTGAAGACTTAAAACATATATATTATATATCGATGTTAGCATTGAATAGAAATCTCTTAATTTTTAAAACATTTCTTATTTTTTTTTTGCAAAAGTTAGAACATTAAAAGTTTATAAATAGGTATCCAAGAAAATGAATGCGCGTCTTCATTGTTTGAAATTTCTGAATATATAATACTATCTTGTTTCTAATATTTTATAATGTTATCAATTATACATATTATATAACAACACAAGTACATATTCTATTTACCTACATAGATTTAACCTATTTACATAAGGATATTATCATTACGATAAGAAAAAATAAACTAAAAACAGTTTATAACTATTTTTTTATGTGGTTAGGTGGCATACGTCTGCAAAGAAATTAATGTAGAAGGTCGAAAATTGTGATTCGTATCAAGGGAAAGGAGAGAACAGGGATAATGAGATAAAAAGTTGGGCTGGCTCAGGGGACTCTAATGTAGGAGATGTACGAGAGTAATTGCCACATCTGCCGGTGTTGTCCCTTTCAAAAGTCAACAGGCAACCAGCTAATTTCCCAAGAGGTAATAACTACTATAGCACCGCAGTAAAGATTTTTCTATTACGCCGTTCTTTTGTCCCTTGCTGCCCCCCTTCAATCCATCCCGTCAGCCATATCAGAGCCTCCCCCGCTTTCCACGTGCGAGGTTCTTTTGTTCGAAGTTTTCCAACCGCAGTTCCGACCACGTTGGATATATACCATTAAGGGGGAAATGTCCGCAAATATGACCCGGTGGAGAAATCTGCGACAATACAAGCGAAATATGGTGTCGGCGGTCGTGGTCGTTATAAAGTGATAAACACAGTTTAAATTCAATATTCCTCCTTCCTCCACCACCGCGATGGGCATTTTATGGCACTTGATATTTATTTTTTAAGTAAGCCCCGGGTGACGCTAACCTAAGGAAAAAGGGTGCCAAGGACTCGAACTGTGTGGCGTGTGGCCTAAGACGTCTACATAAATATTATAATATCCATGTTCTCTGTAGGCCGGCCGAACACTAGAATAATAATATTTTATCATTACACCGGCATCGTGGCAGAGTTCCGTTTATTAAAACAACAGTAATTATTAAACGTGTTTGCATACTTTCAATTTCGTTTATTTTAAACTTCGTTCTTACGCTGCGCTTGACTGATATTTTTGGCTAGTGGTTTTAACGTTACGTTAGAGGTATATACTGTGCAATAAATATTTATATTTACGTATTATATCAGTAATGAATACATTTTTATATACGGATATTTGTAGTATTCATATTTCTAGATATTGACGTCTTATTTAAAATGTTGGTACAAAATTGTGTTCTTTTAGATTTAGATCTAAGTGAGAAAAATATATTCATTTTACCACGATCTTTTTTTCCAGCGATTAAAAATTCAAATCGTCAATCTGCACCGAAATTGTTATTCGTCAATTTTTTTGTATTTAACGGGAACAATATATCACTGATTTTTTGGTTATCATAGTGTTTACCTAATCATAAGAAAAAAATATAAAAATCAAAATGTGCACAATTTTGTCACATAACTGTTTTATATTTTGATAGAATTAGTAATTTTAATTTAATAATTTTGTATTGGTTGTTGTGATTGATAACTCTAAGCCTTTTAGCTTTTACCTAGTAGTACTTCAAAACAATTTTTCCTATCAACCTTTTTGTTAAAAAAAATTTTAAATTTGAACTTAACGGTGAAATTTTTTCTTATACAATTACCAATGAATTTTAATTATTATATGTACATTTTTTTTCTATGATTTAACTTTCTGGTTGAAAATTTACACCAAACATGTTTTTTAGTATCGTATCAATTTGTAAAGTAGACCTTGAAGGTAACTTACATTTTTATTTTTCTGGTAACTGTGGTTAGTCTTTATAGTGTTTATTTGGTTAAATGTACGGCCTTGTGTTTTGTTCGGTAAATTTCAAGTCAACAATCAACTATCAAATGTTATTAGTGTTCAAAGTTGTCATAATATAACGTATTAACAAATACTGACTTTCATTTTTTAAATTCTAAGCGTCATATTTGATTTTACAATGATGTATCATTTCTTGTGTAATATTGGCTACAATTATAATTAGCAACCACTTTTTTTTTTTTTATTGAATTAGACCTAAAAAATACTGTTTCAATATTTTTCTCAAACATAAAAGAAATCATTTTATAATTATATTTTAAAAATATTAAGATAAAATATGTACTGAATTTGGGGTTTAAGCTTTAACATTTGATTAAATATGTATACATATACACCGGACAAGATATTTATTATCTGTATAATATGCTGCAGACTTGATAAAAATTGTTTCCTCTTCATTACAGATGTTGAATTTCAAACAAAATCGATGACAAATAAATGTTTAACAAAATATATATTTACCGAAACAAAATCGTAGAGTATAAGGTGTTTCTATTCATGTTATATCAATATTATATGTTCTTTATTGTTTTCAATTATTTTACGATGGATTATGAACGTTTATGAAAATTGTGGACATCAAGTCGTGAAAAATAAATTTCAATTCACCCGGTTCCTCGTTTGTCCACGGTGGCGGTACAGGTATAGTAGTTTCTCCGCATACACACACACACACATGTATATATATAGAAACAAAATCAACAAACGCGAACCGTGGTCGTATGGCTGGCGCGAACAAAAGGCGAATTTCTACCTCCTCATGGGAAATCCAAACGGAACAGAATAATGTTTTAAAAATGCATGCGGCCCCCAGGGGGGTCCGACAGCGTACCATTCAATTTCGAAACGTACACCCCTCGGTCCTTGGGGCGGGTCGCGGCGGAGGAAAAAAAATAACAACAATAATAATAATAATAAAAATAAAAATAAAAAAATTCCTACGGCAAAAACGTGACACTTTTGAATACTTAATGCACATCGTGCGCGAGCGTAGGTACACTATCCACCGCCGCACCGCCCGCCCCCGCGACTCTGCCGGTAATCATATTATTATTCAGACCGTACTGACCCGCTATGTGTAAGCGCGGGGACGGCGCGAGGGGGGGGGATGGAATTCATACGCCGTAAGTAACATGCACAGGAATGTTGTTATGCACTATCAGCCCGGCGTCGGAACATCGGTGATAAATGACAGGTCGTACACCAACCCGAGTTTTACTTATTTATTGCTCATATCCATCATGACTTTCGAAGTTATTGCGGACGCGTTGAGAAAATAAAAGTAAAGTAGGAGAAAAAAAAAAAAATACGAAAAAACGCAAACGACCACCGTCTCCTCCCGGGATAAATAATGTAAGCCCGGTGCGAGATGGGTGTGCTGTGACGGAGGGATGATGTGATGGAAGGATGAGAAGCGGGGTGGCGAATGCCGAAGTTTTCGGCGGGCACGTCGCGTCTTTGTCGTCGTCTCGCGCGTACGCGGTGAACAGAAAATACGTCGTCGTCGTCGTGCTTTTGAAAAATTAACGTGTCATAAGTTTTATTTTTTTTAAACACGACAAAGGGTCCGTGTAACAGTATTTTATACGCCGTCGGAGCCTCATGCGAAAACAACCGACGACGATTTGTGGTCGTTGGGTCGAGTTATACGCAGATGCACCACCGCGAGTGCATTGATAATCCTTCCCTCCTTCCCTCACGTCAGAGAGACCCGCTAGTCCATCTTGTACGTCGTACGAATGATTTCTTTTTATGGTACGTGTACAAATTATACGGTCGAAGCACATCTCTACCTAACGTACGTCACGGTTCTATGATAAGAATTCGTTCGATATTTTTCACTTAAAAAACTCGTTTTTACTGTACCTACGAAATGTTTGCGAATAATAATAGCCTTGAACATTAATGTAACATTAATAATAACAATTTTGTACCGTAATGAATATTAAATTACATAAATAATAGTATTTTAGTATATGTAGTATATGTAGTGTGTATCGATGGTTCCAAGGTAAAAGGAGCGCAAACGACGCTTATAGGGACTAAATGTACGTGTTATCGGGTAGGTGAGTTAGGTACATCGTCTGGAGTCTGGACGAACTGGTACATTAGTGTAAAAATGTTTAATGAACAATTTCATTTTTGTATTTAGGCTTTAAGCACTATAAACGCCATTTTATAATTGTACTAGCTCTAAAACGCTTGCCTAAGCGACATGCTTAGGTACTAAAAGTCTATTAAGCTTATGAGAATTATAAATGCAAATAGAATACAATATATGGGGACAAATCTCCAATATAATATGTTGTTGTTATAATTACGTCATATTATTAACACCTCTCTTGATATTTCAATAATAGTTATAACTCTTTGAAAACTTCTTGGACGTTAAAATAACGCATACATTTGCTCGAAAAATGACTTAAAAGAAAATCTCAAAAATCACTTAAAAAATGTATAAGAGTTCGAAATGTAGAACAACATAAAAATCGTATATTCGCATCCCTGAAATCTTAGAAATATGTCACTATTGTGGCATTTTGCCTTAAAGCCAAGCTATGACGTGTGCACGTATCATACATGCCTAAATTCATAAAATGGTTGTGAATGTGTATACTCGTACTTCATCAATATTGAAAAAGTTTTAAATTGATGGTAGAATCTTATAGATAAAATTCTCCGGTCACAGTGTTTGTTATTGAACTCCTCTGAAACGGCTTGACCGATTTTCATGAAATTTTTTGTGTACATTTCGTAGGTCTGATAATAGGTCAAAGGCTATTTTTTAAACCCCTATGTATTAAGGGTGGCCCACTCCAAATATTTTTTAATATTTAACGTGTAAATTGTATACCTATAATTATAGGTGGAGGCTCGCGAGTTTCCAGCTACCTGCAACCTCCTGACCTTTTGATCCGTCAGATTACGTATTTGATATTGGCATGTGAAATAATTGTTTCGTGAAGTTTAGCGACAAAAATAATCTCGCGCACCTCGCGTACACCAACAGTATGCCTACTGATTATTCTAAAAATATTTAAACGATAAAATACATGCCATGGACATAATACGAGTACAACACAGCAGTGAAATAATATTGCGTGATTACGTTCGTTTGCATTGTCCCGTGGAGGTTTCCGGCATATAAAAGCTTACTCGTCGCGCGTCACTGCGATCTCAGAAACTTGAAATTCGAATAACAACGTGTTGGGTATAGGGGTGTTGCTATGTTATTGATATTAAGATTATTAAAATGCACCCCTGCCCTTACAAATTTAATTTGTTCAGCGCGGCGAATTTTTAACTAATTATAATCTATAACCAAAAATGACTCTCTTAAACAAAACATGGCTAAAATTAAATAATGTATTGAAATATACGTTCAATTGTACAAAATATGCCCCCAGTTCTCTACCCCGTGATTTTCGATATATTACCTATATGGGGTTTTAGTTTTAAAAACACTTATGGCAAAACGATTACGCAACTTCAAATCAAACAGTATACATTATTATTGTCGTCACTACCGTTTTGGGTATTGTTATAATCTTGGCCTTAGGTGGAATTAATAATTGAATAATATAACATTACTATTTATAACTTCTGCGTTGCAACCATAGTAATATTAAATATATTAAATAAATAACTATAAGGCACTATACGGTTGTTGTTAAACAATCAAACGAAAGTGTGTTATTGATTTTTCCTTATAAATAAGTATCAATACAATAATTATAATTCTGCTCCTATACACCCCATTGAAAGGTCCGATTCTTTATTTCATGCACTCTGCGGTAACCGCGGTATATATTTTAATTTATATTTTATACCACCTGCAGTCCATTTGGTCTCTTTTCATCTAAAATGTTTTCTCATTAATCGTGTTGAATGTTATTTCTTAGTATTGTTTAATTAGCTTTCCATTTGTTCTCTAAGACTCTAACAATCGTACTCCTGTGAATTGAAGGGCTTACACTTTGTTTAATAGAATTCAAAACGTGAATTATTTTTGATAAATAAACATGATTAATATTATATAATGTGTATATTCTCGTATAAACTGAAACACAAACGCAATTATATAAATGCATTCTTTCATTTATTTTATCACAAGAATTTATCTAAAACTTGTTACATAACTTATATGAAAAACATGACTATTTTTTTTCTTACAATATTCTGCAAATTGTATTCATTTTCATTATGATCATTAAATTAATATTAAAGCATACATAAGACGACCGCCTAATTAATTTGAATACAAACAATGTACCAATTTATAACTATAAAATATATGAATATACATAAAATGTATACCATGGACATGAACAAACCGAATAGCTCATTTAAAACTAGAATGATAACATTGATTTTGTTAAAAATTATTTGATGAGTATAACTTTATGGTATTTCTGATATATGTATATTTATAATATTTTAATAATTCGAAATATTCAGAAAATCGTCGGTTTACTATGCGAGTTTCAATAATAGTTATTGTTACTTCTCACGGACATACGCGCAGGTATAAATATTGATGTAACAAGTTTTGTTTTATGTTATGTTAACTTTATTATCAATTTCAATTTATTTTCAAAAAAAACCTCCATCGTTAATCCTGTAGAATACCAATATATATGTATATGTGCGTGTATATATATATATTTTCTTGAAAATTATTCCGGTAACGTTGTAACTTTAATTACAGTAGCTAATTCGAGATGCCTTGGCTGATGGTGAGAGAGACAGAGAGGTAAAGTTGAAGTGAACTTGGAAAAATTAAAAGCCGTGATCGGACTACGCGAAAGGTATCTCGGAAGTTCAGAAAAAAAAACCGCTGTTTCTGTACACCGAGCACATTTCCGGCGAACCGAATCTATAGAATACAAATGCACGGATCGGGTGTACCGCATATTTTATAACTGAAATTCGTCTAATTTGATTACGAGCCATGAATTCAATTTCGTATATAACGTTTTCAGTCATAACCGTACATCGGGACATAAAGTTATTTCTTCGTTGCACCAGTGTTTTACGTTTCAAAGTGAAACGTGTCCAAGCGTTGGCCAATAAATGTTATAAAATTTTCACTCGATGGCGATTAATTCGTTTAAAATATCAAGTCTGAGAATTTGGAAAAAAAAAAAAACGTAGAAAATAAATACTCACACTGAACACTTCGTGTCTTAGCTGCCATACTCGTATCTGCACTGGAAGCATAGTGTCATCAGATTTGATCTATTATATTAATTTTAACATGGAAAATACTAATAATTTATTAGACGGTTTTCTATCGATGACTTGAAAATATTATCATAATCAAAAATATAAAAGAATACATTTGCAATACAGTTCTTACATATTTAAACCTTCATCTGTACACTTTATCAAATTAATTAAAAATATTTAGTACCGATATGCGATTATATTTAATGGGTAAAATAAATTGTAATATTTAAAATTATTAACACATAGGATAGTATTTAAACATCCATAATACTCCACTCTAAAATTACTACATTAACACATTTTATATGAAATAACTTTTTCATACTCAGAACTCCTAATAATACCTCGGGTATCATCATGTGAATACGTTTATTTTAGAAATCACGCTTTGATCAAGGCCAATACAATTGTATGTAACAGTTCATTTGAAATAAAACCAGGAGAAGTACATATATAACCTATTTGATAAAATTATGGTATTATGAACTTTTAAAATAATTATTAAACATTTTTACAGAAAATGTTGAGTTTACTATTTTATTAAAAAATAATAAATATTTTCATACCACGACTGATTTACAGATTTTACAAAAGTGTAACTTAGAATTTTGAATACCCTATGTCCCTCTACATACACTTTTGAAGCAGTTTTAATTATTAACCATGTAAATGCAATTTTTACTTCACATTAAATATTATTGCTTCTGTATTTTAACAACATTTCGCTGTTGTTTTAATGTGGTTACAAAAATATTCTGCGCATGACATAATTTTAATAATTAATGCTGTTAAAACATTTTATTTTTTAATCATCAACATTTCTATATTCATAGAAATATAAAATTAGTTAATAATTTTTAATGAATTTAAACAATAATAATGATAATTTATATAGACAATAGTGTAAAAAATCTGAAACAATTGCGTCTTCGTAGAATTATCCACTATACGTAGTAAAACACATAGACTTAGTTATTGTATTTTCTTTTTACCCAGATAACTATAACTTCCAATACATTTTGAAAATACAGTTTTATCTAGATAAAACACGATACCTACTGTTGTAACGAAAATGCAAAAACTCATCTTTATCTCTCCATTGGTAAACGTTTCGTTTTAAACATTAGTTAGATTTATTCTGAAAGAATCGAGTATTGATATTATATCATACTATTTCAAAGTATACATCTTTGACTTAAACGATTAAATATTGCTACTTATTAGTTATTGTGGAAATGAAAATTATAAAATATTCAACATTTACAACTATACGTGATTATGATAATAATCGATGATTTTATAAACGACACTAGTCTTCTTCCTTTTTTTTTTTTTGAGAAACTGTTTACCGTAGAAATGTCTTAAAACAATTAATGAAAAACTGCACGATAATAAAATAAGTACCTGATTGCTTATTGTTTAATGTTTATGTTCAATATTATCATTCACTCACTCCTCGATCCATAAATATTGACATTTTATTAACCAGCTTTGTTAAATATTGTTATTGTATTTTCATATCACTGAAAAACTCCTTTATTTTTTCTTCACAATTTTTTTTTTTTTTCAAAAGGTGACAAGTTTCTTTTGTTGTTTTAGTGTCACAATCTCCGAAGAAATATTGGTTTTTCTAGCAGGGCAAATAACTATGTGTGTCTTTACAGCAATTCCATAGCAAACATTCAGTTATTTCTGTTTGTTTTTATAAGAGGGCAAATAAAAATACGTATTGTTATGTGCTGTGAACAATTGCAAGTACACCATGAAAGACCATCGTGCGTTTGTCCAACATACAAATAACTACGTACCGATGTTTTTGGCAAATAGTAAAATAACACAAGTTATTTATTTAAAATAGATCATGACACGTGGTTTATTTTTTGAATTGAAATATATATTTTATTCATTTATTGTTCATTCGGTTATTGATTTTGCGCAAACAAAAAAAGTCTCTGCGAAACATCGATATTATGTTTAAGATTTATTTCTATTTTTCGGTCGACTGTAGCGTTTGACAAGGTCAGTCTTTTTAGATGATTCGTGAGGTTATTACGTTGCAGGACATAATATTTTCATATTGTATTTCAAAATGTAAGATCTTTTAAACCCAAATAGACTTGGTAATATCTTCCAAACTATTAACCCTGGGTTATATAATCGCTATAAGAATTTGTTTCGTTATTTGCAAATCATTTTTTTTCTTCAAAAATTACCACCTCGCAAGACCGACATTGTTCGATGGATATTTGAAACCGACAGTGTGCATTTTTAAAACGTACAACTATTCGTTCACAAAATATAATGCTTATAAGATTCATATTGTTTTAATTAATTTTATGAGAATTGAAATTATCGTTTACATTTTTAATAAATTAATACTATGTAAAAATTTACAGGAGTAATAACAACTTTCTAAACATTTGAATTCGGATAAAAATGATTGAATAACAATGATATTAAAACCGTATTGTCAACCTTCGAATTCCTTATATATTCAGAACTCATTCTGCGTATTCTATGGCATTATAATATAGTATGTTAATATTTTCTTAACCTATCTTAGTGTAAAATATTTACTAAAAATCTGCAGGAAAGTCACACGCGCGCCACGACATATTAACACGATTATTCTTGTTTACATTTTTATCAACAACGGATTAAATTTATACTAATAATATGATATTATTGAATGTATTATAACTTGTGTTTTAATTTTTAGCACTACTTACATCCGGGAATAAAGTTTAGGAATGTCCGAGAAAACTATTACTTGTACATTTCTGATAACCTAACAAAATAAATCGATTATAATATGAAAATTATATTATTGAACGGAGGAAATTAAATACCCTATACCAGGGACGGCCAAACTTTTTCAAGTAAAGATCGACCGAGAAAACATTTTTCTTAGGATGGTCGACTTGAGCAGAGAACGCCCACCAGAGTTTCAATGGTGAATAATGATATGATTTGCGAGTCTAAATCACAACAGACGATCCGTGTACAGTGCAAATACATATTCTTATAAAATGCCAATGATCGACTTTTAAATCGTACGCGATCGACTGGTAGATCGCGATCGACCGTTTGGCCACCCCTGCCCTATACGATTCATTTTCACCCGTATATAAACGTAATCACGGATACCGGAATTAATAATATTCTAACCAGTAGTGCAATGACGATTATGTTTTATTGCTTATAAAACAATGGTCAAAATTAATTGGACTGTTTATTTTTAAATTTTACGAATGCTATTCTAATTGTATTTATTATTGTAACAATACGCGCGTGCAATAAACTCGTATAACTGTTTTACAATGGGGAACCAGTGTTATGACATTTTTTTGTATCATCGAATGGTTTTATCGTTTTATGGCAATATGAATATATGCATGTATATAAATACAATATGTAACGTTATATTTTAGGTACGCTACAGCTTTATTTTATACGTTTCACGAAGTTATAATATTTCAGGTGCTGACGAGATTCATCAACAGTGTTGCATTTCATCTGGATACGTAGTTTTTTATTTTATCCACGTTAATTGGATAATATTTATTCGGTAAATAAATAATAAAATATTTTAAATTCTATAGAAATCAAAGATATGTAATATTATTGTTTTTCGATTTTATCTTTTTGTAAATTTGTACTAAAAGTTAGTTCAGTCTACTTCAATTCTAAATTATTCAATTCACCGTTTGAAGAAACAGTCTGAAGTAGTTTGAAGTTGCTTTAAGAAACAATAAAAAATAATGTTTATTTTTTATTTAGATGAAATAATAATGCAGCCTAATCTGATGAGTCACGCATAAGACCCCCAAAAAGATCCGCTACTTTTCAGCCATAACAATCAAATATTTACAAAAGGAAGATAATATTATTATTTTTCAATAATAATATTTGATGCGATAATGTGAAATAAGCAATATTATATTTTTTCATCTTCTCATCTAAATCTGTATCTTCTCTACTAAGACCAATCGCGGTAGGTACTTTCGTATGACTGTCAATAACCAATATTTTAAAGAGCTTATGTAAATATAAATTCATTTTCCCATCCTAATACAGTAAAAATATCATGGGAATACTGTTTGACAGAAATTGAATTATAACAGTAGAATCGGATCAGTTATTAACAGCTTATCGAGTTGCGTTTGATTATTTTGATTAATTTATATTTTATACCAACATTAAATGTAAATTAAACGATTTTTATTGAATAACAAAAGCGTTAAACGAATGTTGTATTATTAATTGTTTTCCTTGCCAGATCAATACTTGCATGTTATAAATTATTAAATGCTATTATTAATGGAACTATGGACTTGTATTTACTTAACGTCAATATGGAATATTAAATCACAAAGTACGTTTCGTATTACACTATTAACTGACTAATGAAATAATTATGTTTTATAAATGAGCTGTTAATATCTATAATATACTCGTATCCATATTGTACCATGGCAAAGAAGCTTAACGTTTTCATTACACGTAAATGGTATTATGTTTTTTTTTTTTTTACTGTATTACATTCTTAAAGCTATAAATATACGTTCCAAATGATTTTATACACATATAATAAGTTTATTTTAAAAACATGAGCGAAATCGGACAAATATATAAACGCGCTGGTGTTGCAGAAGGTTTTAAAAATGACATACAATTATAAATCAATAACATTTAAGATTTTACTTTTTGAAGCCCATGAATTATTAAATTGTATGGCATGATAAAGCATAAGTCATTCAAATTAACCACATTGAAAAGTATGGGAACAATATTTTTTATAATCACTTTTAGTTTTTATGTTCAATAATAATCTAACAAGGAAAATCTTCATTTGGTACTGAACTCCGTTTCAGCCATTTGTTTCACTCGGAAAAGTGGCCTATGGCAATACATGAAGTTACAAAAATGTGTTAAACATAACAATAAACGCGATGGATGAAAAGTTTAAGCGTCGATTGTGGGGGAGGTGACTTAAGTATAGTTTTACAGACGGAAGAGCAAACTTTGCGAAAGAAATGGAAAGGGCTTTTCAGCCGACGGCAAATATTGTTATGACATTATAATCTTTAGCAGTTTCCCTCGTTGATGTAGAATATAATATTATTACAATACAGTTATTTCACGTTCGCTAAAAGTTCGAACTTTATAATTGCTTCAAGTGAAAATGGAAAACTCAAATCCACCATGATTCAACGATTGTACGTGTTCTTACCTCATCCCCTGTAATTCCTCCCCGCATATTCATCCACCTCCCTCCCTCTTCCCGGGGACAGTTTCAAAACAAAGGGGGGCACGTTATTTCCAACGGATGTTTCTCAGCACATTTATACGCGCGCGGTGGGAATACCTGTATATTTCTTGATTAGGTTCGTCGCAATATGAGTTTTAAGAGGTTAACACGCTGAACCTAATCAAGAAATATAGCACAGTAAACGTGATATCCCGTATCGGTCGATGCGCGAGTTTTTGAAGCCTCAGACATCTGTTATAAATGATTATGGAATGGACAACGGATGCCGTGAAACAACTTCCATGTAGCGCGCACGCCATCGTATGCGAATAATAATATGTTAAACAGTCGCTATTATTCAGACGCCATGTCTGCAACGTTTCCCCTTGCTGAACGGGTTTTGGCACCGTCGGTCGACCTTTTTTTGCTCCTTGCACATAACGCTTAAGCTGCTGGTGGAACCATCGTTTTAACGGTGTTGTTTATTTTTTTTTTATTCGTCTTTAACGAATTCTCCGCGTCATTTTACCCTTGTCACGGACACGAAGCACTTTTTTCAATTCCTCTTACAAGTGTAGTCTAATGAAAATAGTTTTCGCCCCAGTGCGAGGACTTTTATTACTGACGTTTACTTACGTTGGAGACTTTGCCCCCGCAGTACACCGCTTATATTCCGTGCAACGGTATAGTGCAATCTGTCAGATGGTGTAATTTTATTTGAAACTTACGAAAATAGCTTTGAAGAAATTTCGTTTTCAAGAAAATACACCCCGCGCATTTAAACTGTACTGCGATAGCTGTTTCTATATTATACACTCAAGCACCTGATACGGCATACCGGCGTCGTTTTTATTGCGAAAATTATTAAAATATTACCGCTTAAAATACATCCACTAACGACTTGTATCAGTTATCGTTTTGAAATGTATCATTCCAACTGGTGTTAAAAGCTAAGGATATTGTATTAGTTATAAACGCTTTTCCATATCTTTTGAACAGTCATTAATAATTTAGTACTGCTCTCCTGTCGAATAGACAATATCTTACAGTTATGTTCGTCACTCGTTGAATCGCATAACCTGTTCACAATTTCATAATTTTCCCGATAGGATTAATCATAACAAAAATAATAATATATTAATTAAATGAATTATATGAAAAATCTTATTATCGAAAGGCATGCCGAAAATGACATAAGCAACGGGATTTTATTCGTAGTAAGATTTAAGCGAAGTTTCCACAGTCATTACGTAATGCGTACAATACATTTACGTGATATGTACATAAAATACTTTATACATTTTATTTCAACTCCATTAGACGTGCGTAAACAATATTTCCATTACCCAGAGACAAACGTATTATGTTAATACGCATCGAGTAAAATCTAATGTTTTATTCATCTGTCATGTTAATGCCGTATCAATATACAGAATGTGTAATACTATAATTCCACCTATCCACCGATTTCCATTAAAATTTAATTGATGTGGTGTATTTTTAATCGTCCGTAACCGATTAACAAGGGATTAATTGCAACGTAATTGTGTTTCATACCCGTGCACAAATATACTATTGTATATTACGACGGTGCCGCGGTCGTGATTTCCAAAATTAATATCACAATAGTTATGCGTGCTCGCCGACGGTGTTAAACGGAAGCGGGCAGTGAATTAGTAGCGTTAAAACGTAATAATATACTAGAACCGTTTTTTTTTTTTTTTTAATAAAAAATCATTCAGCATTATAGCATTATAGTTACGTATAATTGTAACCTACGAAATACGACTGATCCAATAATATTCGATCCGCTTTATGTTAATAAATTATTGCATGCTAATCCGTGTACACGTGTACTGAATCATTCGTAAAGAACAATGTATTTTTTCGACAAAACTCACATTGAACGTGCTTTTCTCAGTAATTAAAACGAAAATGGACATGACCACGAAGTTGACTGAAAAAAAGTCGAGCGTATTGTTGTGTATGAAAACCGAGGCGCAGACAGGAAGGCATGAACACGCGTGCATGTGCTACTGTATTCGAGGGTATTGTTATATTTGTGGAGACGGTGCGGTGGGGGAATTTTAATTTTGTAACAGACAGTAGAGAACAAAAATAACAAAACCAGAATGATAGAAGTAGTAGAAGTGTAGTAGTAGCAGTACTAGGTATGTCGTAAGGACTTTGGTTGATTAGCATGCAACAACCTCTTTTTTACACTCCGTCCAAAACTTTCGATCGTTCTTATATAGCACCAAAGCTCCGGCGCGCAGCCAGTTAACTTTTATTAGATGTGTATTGTTCCAGCTGTCGCGTTTCCCGACCCGGGAGGGTCGCCGGCAGATGTTTACATTAACAAAAAACAACGCAACTTAAATCCTGACAACCCCTTCTCCTGGACCATCCTCTAGTCGTTTCCGTCGCGCGCGCACACACCGTATACGTATGTACATGCATAAATGCTCACTTTTGTTCATCCCATGGGACCAGTCTCGAGGCAGACTACACTTGATGTGGAAGAACGACAAATTAAAAGCGGAAAAATCAATGTGTAGTGCGTACTGTGAAATGAATCGGTTTTTGCAGCTAGGTACCGTTAAAATGCGCAAACTTTTTATGTGTAATAAATTATCTAAATTATTTGTACTGCTGTTCAGTTGTATTTAGTTTTTCTAAAATTATTAAAAATATTTACTAGTTTCTCATTTTTATTATGACGAATAATATTGCAATTGAACTAGAGAAAGAAGTTAATCAAATACTGAGGTATTGGAAAAAAAGATTCCAATTTCACGCACGTTTGAAAATGTTAGTTCATTCAAAATTTGTAAGATAACATACTTACCTGCAAGTAATTATTTTATTTATGAATAGTTATATTGTATATGTGTGTGTTCTGTACTTCAGTGCATGTAAATATATATTTTTTTTTATGAAGATTCATAACGATAGGGAAATCATTTTCTACCATAAATTCATATATTTTTCTCGCTTATTTAATATGTTAAAATTTAAATCTATCAACAATCAAGGTTTCGTATTAACCCAGGTAAATAAATATAAATTAATAAAAAAAATAACTTGAAATGAAACGTACATATTGTATATATTAGATTTTTATCATTAAATTACTCCTGTGTTGCATAATGCAACAATATAATATGATACATCACTTGATATGTCTTATAAATCCATTAGAGAAATTTCGAGTATTACTTTAAATTATTAAATTTTCTTCTTCCAAAAAACGAATGAAATTATTTAATTTCACGTCAAACTAATTCAAATCGTGAGAGAATATTTAATGCAACGTAAAAGAGAGGAAAATAAATTGAGGGAGACGAAAAATACTTTTGCGGCGTTGGAATAAAATAGCGTATAAATAAATGATTGACACGCATGGAAAAAGACGTGTAGGTACCTTGGGGCGTGCAATGAATTAGTGACAATACAAGTTTAAGTAATTCTCGTTAAGTGAATATTATATTGAATAATTCTCTGGATCTTGTACCATTCAGTTGATGTGAACATACATTGTAGGATAAAGTAAACATTAAACACTATAACTCAGTCATATAACCAAAGTAATTAGTATGCGTTCTATCCTGATAGAATATGGTATCTATGTTTACTATTTTCAGTTAATAAGAAGTTGTTTAGATTGGTGTAGATGAAAGCTTGGTCAGTTGACAAAACTTAAATCAGCAAAAACTGGAGCTTTGTTCGCATTCCTTTTTTACTTGCTTTTCCGTATACTATGTGTCGCATTATATGAGTATATGTTTATAAGAAATTACCACGAATGAACCTAGTTTTTCTGTATTTTATATCAACGGAACACGAAACAAATATCATATTGTGGTAGTATAACGTTTCTACAATTTTTAATTATAATAAAATATTTTTTTGTTGTTAATGATAAGTACTGCTAGGCTGTTTTAATAATTTGAGATTATCAAAACTTTCAAAAACTTTATAGTTTCAAATTGTCCGATAAAAAGTGTACGCAACACGTGTTAATATGTTAGAGTCTGCCCCTAAAGTACAGTGATCGATGGTGATGGTTCACTAAAGCTCCTGCGTATGATAGATATAGTAATTTCGGTAGGTTAACGCTGGTTCTTAACAAATAACTGTATCAAATAATAGCTTCCATGATTTAAATTTATAGTGGTTGAAAATGTATATAACTATTAACTATGTTAAACAATTAATTATTATTCGATACACACAATACAACTATATCAAGTAGGAATATTAATATTATATTTGTACATACGAGGTTGATATTTTAAACGTTAAGCATTCATTTTCTCGATTACTTCGTGTTTATAAAAAAATTATTTTTTTAATAAATTTAAATAGTATTACACAATAATTGTAATTTAACTTTAGTTACAGTCTTTCTATAACATATAAGTTTGATTTCATGTTTTAAAATGTAATATTTTTCTAAAAGTGTCAAATATGTATAATCATTACTTATTAGTTATGCATCAACATTTAACGTGGCTTTTCGTTTACTACACTCGTATGAAACATAAATTCAGTTTTTATACTGAGACATTTTTAAAAGATATTCTATAGTTATAGATGAAAACAGTGAATGAATAATTTGTTTATTTAATTTCATAACCATGAAAGTATAGAGAAACGTTAAAAATTAAAATCAACTTATCTAGGTATGTGTATTTATGTAATGTGTAACAGCTCACAATTCATAATCTTATTGCTTTTAGAACAAAGTAGATCTAATTATACTTTGTGCGTGCGCAATGGTTGAACAAATAATTAAAAGGAACATTAAGCCAGGATACTTGATGCATATTAAATGTAGCCGAGCACAGGGACGGTATGTTGCGTTTTGTGAACAAACATAATATACAGAAAATGTTTACAGCCCAACGTAATTCAGTATTCTCATTATCTCTACGTTTCGTTGCTCCCCGCAGGACAGTATCACCTGACCGAAACTTGGAGATATTTATCGCGCTGTAAATTCAAACAACTTTCACATTGAATAATAATTGTCTTCGTATTCATACATAGTTTCCGCGCCTTACGTTTTGGTATCAAGGGACCGGCATATGTGCACGCGTATTAGTTTATTATGAATCCTCGTCGAGCTTGTACGATAATATTTCTAAAGTGTGTATGCTTAAATTACAAAGGTTCGACGGGGACAAACTTTATGTTAAAATATTGTTCGTTAACAATGTTTGCGGCAACTCGGTACACAAACCAACTACTTTTTATTCTTTTTTTTTATCAGATTACTATTACAGTGTTACAATTTTTTTTTAATTTCGTTATGTTTTGTTTGATTACCGATGAAGGCAGCATTTGGTAGATATTTCTTTAGCGCAGTGGTGTACCTACTATATAGGGTGAGAAAGAGGCATGATGTGGGTGATATTATCACCCCTCAGTTATTTTTTTTTTGTTATCGCAGTTATTTATTGATATTACGCAATCTACTTTACGATTTTTCAACCATGCAATTAGTATTTAGCCAATTAATTAGGTAACACAATTATTATCAGTTCAAATTTTGATACAAAAGTTGACACAGTTAAAAAGCTTAAGATAGTAGTTCAGGTATAACACACTTTCTTAAATCGTGGCTTAAATATTAAGTTAAATGTGGAAAAAATTATTGACGAACCGGCAATAAAAAACATCGGACATTTGACGTTTTGTTATGATAATTTGAGATCTTTTGAAATGTACTAATTTATGTTCTCGTAGATACCATCGAAAAAAAATGTTACCTCTCTCTCCTCCCAAAATAAAAATCCTAGTTAGGCCACTGTTTCAGCATTATTTGTCCATGCACATGCGGATATTGTTTGAACGGTCCTGCCCCAGGGTTGCGTACCTCGGTTATTATGACGCGTTTACCTCGGGAGTTATAATTGATCCGACCGCGTCGCGGTATCGTACTGCGCGTATAGGTATAATAAATATACGATCACGGCTCATTAAACCGTCGAAAAACCTAAGCTAACCACCAATCGGAGGAAAGCCGTGTACGCGAAATGTACACAGGTTATTTACTACTCGGTCCGTCGTTAATCGAAATGCGATCGCGATGCGTTTGGGTACATACATCACGTGCGTATCGTGTGGGAATACGTCGCGTCGTGCGTGCGTATATAGATCAACCGTGTTTGTATACCGTACGACAAAACGGTAACCGCGCGCGGTAATCGAGCGGAAGACTTCAGATTTGGACTTGTGTGGGGGGGGGGGGAAATCGACGTGAAATTCTAAACAGACGTGATGTAATCCCGGGACGCTTACAGGCGAATTCAACGGCGTCGGGGGAGGGTTATTTGAATTAGCCGCGTAAATGTCTCCGCTGTTCATCTACACGAGTGTGTAACGGCCGTATCGCCCTTATCGCTGTGCAAACCCTACGTTACCACCGCCCAATCGCGTGTTGCCGAGACCGTTTCACGGGGCAAATATAACGTTCACCGTACACCGCGGTAACGTCCAAACCATTTGCACGGCATGACGACGATGTTATTGAGGGAACGATGAAAGAAAAACCTAGGCCCCAGCCGCGAGAACTTGTATGTAAAGCAGATTCTGAATTTTTAAATACTTCAGACTAACAATGATTTTTAACTTTTTTCCCGATGTCAGTTTTACCTACAACAATCAATAAAAATGATCGTAAATTTAATGTAACTCAAAAAGGGGCAAGTTTGAGCAAACTTTCTATTTAATTTTACAAAGAAAATATGATTATGTACTGAAATAAAAATACGTGCAACATCTAAGAGCCCCTAACAATTTGTTCCATTCGATTTTATAGAAAATAAGTAGAGTTTCTATAATTTCATGATATACATGCTATTTAGATATTTTGATGAATTGTACAAATACAAATTAACAAACTTACTTGGTACTATATGCTGCTCCATTTTTGATTTACAAAAAATAAAATTTTACTTGTTCATATAAAATTACGACAAACTAAAATGAAAAGTATACGTTCATATCATGTGATTGCACTAAATTCACTAATCTTAATGAACCATACCTACATTTATCAGCTCAATAGTTTATGATTATCACATAATATTACGATATACATATTTGTCTTCGACAGATAAGTGACAACAATTATTTATGTTTATAGTCGGCTGATTATGACACAAATTTTTTCTATTTTTGTCCGTCTAAAAGTTCGATTCCTCCCACTGTGCGCCGCAAGTAATGTAATAATATTATTATAATATACATTTACACGTGCAGCGGCGTGCGGTATAGACGGTATCACGCGCGAACCGTGCCGGTTCAATTGTTACGATATTTTGCGGGCTTGTTTTGGCGTTATGGTCCCTTTAGCTGGATTGATGAATGGCTATCGTTACCATGGTTACTTCATTAATTACGGGGCCCGCGAACAAAACACGTCAAGTCCAATGTAAACACGCGTGAACGGGGCACGATGACGCGCATAAACACGAGTTCGTATACAGCTCAAATGTTATACTCGTATATATATATATTATATTATATTGTGTGTTTAATATTTATTCCATTAATTGTACATGTGTACGCGATTTGCTTTGACCGGAAGTGTTAAAAGTGTTGAACGTTGGGGTCAGCGCGGGGGAGTTTTGGACACTTTCCCGCTCGATATTTCCCCGTAAGACTGCACTTTCCCGTAAAATTTTTTCAATACGTTTTGTATTATTTTTAGGTCACTCAAGTTCATTAACATTGCGCCTATGGGTTTAATAACGCATTACTGGCTCGGCATAGAGCACATTCATCTCTGTTAGCTGTTTCTCATCCGACCATATGGCGACTACTATTGAGGTTCGTAAAAGAACAAAACTTATGAACCCGGGTAAAAGTGTATCCGTAATGAATCGCCGGACAAGCACGACAGAAAAAAAGTGAAGAAAAGTACCGAAATGCAGAGCTAGACGACTACAAAATAATATTGTGTTTTCGTACAACGGACGTGATATAGAAAAATATTTAAGTGAAATGATTAGCTTATGATTTAGTATTTTAGAATACATTTAATCATTTAATAATTCATATTTTCGTATTTATCATAAATTGTTTAAAAATATTATTTTTTATTGTATTATAAAATACATAAATTTGACTCGCGGGGACATTTTTTGGACGGGAAATGGAAGACTAGGGAACTTCTATCAAGGAAGAGACCGGATACACAGTGGGGAGGAGGTGGTCAATTATTGCTGTACTACGTTTAGCAAGAACGATTTCATCCGCACTAGGTGGCAATCCTATTAATATTTATTTAACAATGTTACACGACGTATTCAACAATATGATTATGAACACGTGTATGTGCAATGCACGATCACACGTAATTACTTACACGACACATTGACACCGCGGACCAGAGTGAGAACTGCTCAAAAACAAGTAATCCAAAACCGGCATAATATGCTGCACCAGCTGATATATTTTTAAACTAAAAGTTTTAATCGTACAGAAAATTTTTAAAATAATAATAATAAAAAAAAAGTATTTAGTATTCATGTGTAGTTATTATTATTATTGAGTAGTAAAATATTTCGAAACTTTTTGGACCGACCAGTGTGAAAATATACTTTCACGGCAGGTAATTTGATCGAACTTCGTAAAAGTATTTTTTTTTTCATTTTTCATGCACCGGCCATACGAGAACGTCCGCGTTGACAATAATAATTTTACCGTTATTATCTTCGACACTAAAATGTATCGGCACGTTCTCGGGGAAAAAAAGGTATATACGGTGATCGGGTCAAACACGCATTTGATGCCGGCGGGAAAAGGCAAACACCGCGTATACCATTCCACGTTTTCGTTTCTTTTCCTTTTTCTTTTGCTCGCGGATGCGTGTAACACGTGTTCCCGCGCCGGAGAGGTGCGCTGTACGCGGAATACAGATCAACGGATTATGACCAGCAGCCGTCGACTTTGACAATATCCGATCACGAAAAACCCAATTTACCGCCAGACACGTCGCGTTTCGCTGTGATGACGAAACCGACCCGCGCGCGCACCGTACACGTGCTGCACACCGATCACTCACGTAAAAAGACAACGCATCGGTCCAATGCGTTTCCGATAGCCACGTGATACCATCCGACTAACTATATACTGAAGCTACCGAATCTACTAAGCCCTTCGGTGCCGTCACAACTTTAATTATTCCGCAAACGACCGTGCAGTACAAATAACAAGGTAGTTATGGAGTCATCCTAATGTGAAGTTAACATTTTTTGTAACACTGAGAAAAATTACGCTCAAGCCATTCCTGACCAGAACCAGCTGAATTCCAACACGTTAAGCTAACCTGGTTCATGACTGTTTACTATTAAGCTCTTATAACATATTAAATTGTTTGGCGATTATTAGAACTCTCGTCTCGCAACTAACAACTGTTTAAATCCTCATAATTTCCACAAATTATGTAACTTATGTATTATTATTTTTCGTGGAATTCCAATAGTATTTCAATGCCGGACAAACGAACTCATTTACTTATTTACTTTATTCAAAATACAGACAAAGGCCAAAGGTATATTACAAACAATTGTTAAGTACAAAAAGTAATTCAATAAAATACAGCTTAATATTAAATAAGTGAATCCTGCGAGGCTTAACAGTGGTTCGCAACGAGAATTAGCGAGTGATGGGCGGAGAATCCTGCAGATATAGCGAACAGAGGAAAGGGGATGTGGAACTTATGACTACACTTGATAACAAAAATAACAAAAGGATGAACATATTATTATTATTATATTGTTTTTTACCTGAAACACACTTTAAATAAGTCACACCCTTTGTGTAATATATTACTTATAAACGTCCCAATAAAACATTCTAAAACAATACATGTTGATCCCGCGTTCTGCAAGCACAAACGAAAGCTGCCGAACCCGAGAACGAATGGCTAATCAAAAATTAACATACTATTGTGAGTGACTCATTAAAATAATCGAGTAGTTGTTGTTCTTTAATGTTTGCGCCAGCTTTTCAACAAGCGCATTCATACATTAATTGAGTAAAGGTCCGTCAGTCGGTTATCAAGCATAAGCTACTCATTATATTATACTTTGCCTCTCATTCGACACCACTCGTCCGAATTATTCTCTAAACAGTTTTCGTTTATTGTTGAGCTCATTTTAAATTCTGTTCGTATAATATATCGGGATATATTATTAATTTAGAGCGCAAATGTATGTGTATTAAAAAAACAAACAAAAATTAGGTAAAAATCTTAAATATGCATTAATACTAAATATCTGCTCTAAAAGGTTCAAATATGTATGTTAATTAAAAATTACCATTATAACCATTTATTCTGAATAGTTAATAAAATAATACATTTAAAAATACAGAACACTAAATAACTATAAATAACTTACAGTATAAAATATAATTACTTTTTTTACATATCTGAAGATAGTTTCTGGATATATCCATTTCTGCACGTAATAATTTATTATTTATTACTATCGAAGTCTTATCAATATGTTTGAAAACATTTATTTCTATGTACTATTCCAACAACATAGGTAAGGAAGTAAAAACTTGTATTATTATATTTTACTCTTAAATTGTATTTAAACAATACCTATTAGAAATTTGAGTAACAAGAGACACATTTATATCAAAATAATAACTATTAGTTACAGTTTTAACATTTAAAAGATATCTTACCTTGATTTCCCATTTAGCTTTTACATCATATTATATCTAAAGTACGAAGATGCTCATCTTCGTAATATGAATATTTTGAATACTGAGTGAAGATGAGAAGTAATTAAAGATTTTTTTCTAGTATAAGTCTTTCGAACATCGAGTATAACATCGAGATCCACTAGATCAGAAATATTGGTGTTGGATGGTAGTCTAAATTTATAAGAACCTTTTTAGAGTAAAATTGTATATCTTTTCGAAGGAGTATTGTAATGTTTCTAGACTCATTTTGGCATGATTTTTATTGGAATAAAAGGACGACGTAGCAATCAACTTTTATTTTTTCGTCATAATCTTCAAAAGGTTAACATAATATCATTTTTCTTTGGATCTTCCAAATTATCCTATAATGTGGTATCGTATATTATGCGTAATTTCGAGTATTTCGGGCTTTGCACACTGCAATAACCTATTAATATATATGCATGCGTGTGTGTGTGTGTGTGTAAACATAGACGTATACTTGCGCCAGTTTGAAAGGAAGGCGATGGTATATGTTCTAATTGTATGCAACGACGGTGGTGTGGTATACGATGAGAGCAAACGCTCCGGGTTTAAGGAGGATTAGTCGGGGACCGCACTGCAAGAGACCGATAAGGACATACGACGATAATACCGAACTGGCTGCGCAGAGCTCGAATAAAGCGGCTTAGCTTTTCCAATCGTAAGTTCTCGCTCGAACCACCTCAAACTGCGTGTAATTAAACTGGCGAGCACAAAAGCCAAATAGCGGTATATAGTATATATTTCTCTATATTCACGTCCCACCACCACTGCCACCACCACCACGCGTTTACTCTGTGGCCGCTGTGATAAATCGAGACCGGCTAAAGGTGGAGAACCTTTGCAGTGCGCGTCCGTGCGATGCAAAAAGACACGAAAACCTTTGTCTCCTTTCCTATAGCCGTACGCATTTACGTACGTTCAACACATTACAATATGCTTTCTCTTACCCCGCACTCTCAGATCCTACAACGCCCTTTAGTCACCAAACTCGCATATAGTATGATTTCTATTGTTTTCGCTGTGGCGCGTTGTGTGCAACGGAATGTTTAATAACCGAATTCTCCGAAAAGATCTATATAATATATACACAAACGCAGCCGAAAACGGTAAGCCTCGAATATAATATCCTCCCAGTGATTGAAATGATTTCGTCGCCGACTGGATGATAGTATATAGACTTATTATTGAACTTGTATGCATGTAGTATTATTTCATATTTCAGTTGATACGTCACGTCAAAATTATTGCCGTTTAAGTTTTCTGCAATTTCGAGCAAAGTACAATTATTTATTACCAAGTATTTCACCAAACACTGGAAATAAAATAAATAATTCGCTGACGCCAACCGAATTAATTTCATCGACAATAATGAGCCATATTAAATATATCTACCTATCTGATCTCTGCTATTATTATTATATTATACTGTTATACTGACACCATCAATTGCGATGAGTGTCATAGAAGATAATGAGACAACGTCTACCCACTTAGAATACGGACTTATAATTTGGGTTGACGTATACAAATTTGAATGTGACATATAGTGCAGGGGGATTGGAAAGTAAGCGTGGTACTGCGCTGTGGGACGCGTCTCGCCGTTCATATTTTTGTTTTATTTCATTAGTCGTTATTAAATCGAATATCTCCATGACATTACCGGTACATTGTCCGTGGCAAATTTGATAACGTGCCTATTCTCGTATTATTTATCTATTTATTATTATTATTTGAGATCATCTAAGCATTATAATATTGTCATTTGTAAATATCATCATTTTTTAGGCATTGATTTATGACATGTCACGCGTTAATACAGTTTTCATATTATATAATATAGTTACTACATTTTATTTTTTATTTTTTTTTGTATAATAGGTTTGATAAAGTAGTGAAGTTTTTAAATCTTCTATATAAATAAACGAAGAAATCCTGACTGACCGACTGATTCATAATCAACGCACAGCCTAAACTACGGTGGCTGATGACTCAAAATTGTCAGGATATGTTTGTATCATGATCTAGACATGCAATAAGAAAAGGATTTTGAAAATTTTTGATTTTATAGCGTTGAAATTGGAAAAAAAATGTATTTTTTGATACGTGGATGGCCACGGTGACACGGATAAAAAAAGATATGGCTATGAAATGATCTAAAGGCAACCACCACCTGAAATGTAAAAATAAAATGTAATGTTTCAACAGCGGCAATACATTTATTGATATTTTGCCCGGGAATCAGTTCCAAAAATTCTATACATCCATATGTTTGATGAGAATGTGAACGAGAACGGTAACACGACAAAAGATCAGCATTTGCGAAAGTACTGCAGAATTGCAAAATATCATTTAGGATGAGTGTACGATGGCGCACAGACGAGCATTGGAGTCACTCGATCGAACGTTAAAAGATTTGCAAATTAATCAGAAGCTCTTTGGAGGTACGACGATTCTGCTTGCCGGTGAGTTTCGTCAAACGCTGCCAGTAACTGTATGACCAACAGCTGCTGATGAAATTAACGCTCCTTCGAAGTCGTCGAATTTGCGGACGTACGTGAAAACTCTCAAGTTATCAATGAGGATGCGAGTCACCATACAAAATGTAACGAATTGTCAGAAGTATTTCCCAAGCAATTAATAGACATTGGCACAGGAAAAATTTCGGTCGACCCTTCCATTGGCCTCATTCCGTTTCTATATAACTGTTATCAATTTACACCGTCGAAAGAAGAACTGATCACTAATATTGGTGCAAATTGATGACAAAAAACATAAAATTATCATTACTATTTCCATAGTACCAACATACAAAACGTAACAAAATATTTTCTTATACGATAAATTTGTATATTTTTATCATATTTGATAAAAATCCAATATAATAAATTATTAATCATATTAGTATGGTAGCATTAGAAACCGTCTATCAATTTTCAGTTTTTCTATCCGATGTAAGTGAGATTTTAAAGCTATGTTAAGCATGTTTATTAGAGATGAAATCTTTTTCTGATTATTTGAATAATAAAATACAAGGTATAACTAATACAGTTTTGGTTGCTAGGAGGGTAACAGTTCTCCTGAGCGCTTCCAGTAAAATATAATGTAACACTACTGAGAATCATAATTTTTTAAAACCTATGAACAGTGAAAATATTGTAAAAGATGAAAATGTGTACTAGAAGATCGCTTATCCCCGACCGATGCGACGTTGGTACAGCGACCTCTACCTTTTGACAATAGTAAGTTAAGTTATGCAATGCATTTCTGCTAGATGGCATTGCGTATTAATATTATTTTTCAAGATCAAAACAAAAATTGTTCCGGTACTGAAATAGGTATGATGCTTCAAAAATAATATTCCCATTATTAGGTAATCTTCTGGTTCTTGACTTTATTGGATAAATGAACTGAAAGTAAACATTTATGAACATGATACTAATATTATGTTATCGTCACGGGTTACGACCAAACGAAAATTATGTTATTCCTATAATCTTACTGTCTTAATATTATTGAATTCCTAATTCTTATTGTCTGTACAGTTTATTTAAAACGATTACATTTTTTATTTAACCATACTAATGATCAACGAATTTTCCAGAGTACCTGTATGTAACATTTTTTTTTTTTGTGGCAAATGACAAAATAAATTAAAAATAATTTATTAAAAATCACTAATAATCTATTTAAATGTTTATTAATGAATGAACTTAAACTTCTTTTAAATATAATATATATTGATTAATATAATAATAACAATAACATGAAAATGTCAATCAGTCACTGAGTACAATAGAATTGAAATAAAATGTTTTCCTCCATCAATTTGTTCCTCATCGTCATCGATTTGTCGCCGACGCACAAGCGAAACTAGAACGTAACCTACTTAATACTATTATTTGTTGAGTATACGTTAAATTGGAAAAAATATAATTTTTATTTGTTATAGATTCATTTAAAAGCAATCAAACTTATGGTTGTACAAAAAAATATTTGGTATAATATTATTAATCAGAACCTAACCCGGCATAATAGTTTACAAAAACTATAAATTTTTTTTAAATACCCACTGGGTTCATAAAAAAAATTATATAGGATTAACAATCCCAAAATTTTATATGGCTAAGGTATTAGGAAATATTATTCATAAAATTTAGTATATTTTTTAGTATATAATTTTATCTGAAATGCCTATACAGTATTAATATTTTACATCGGAACAATTTGTTTCACTAAATAATGATTAATGTTATTAGAGATCAAAAAATAAAATTCTGGATGTACATATAATAAGACCGCGTATACACGTGAACATGCAATAAAACAATGAAAATCTCCGACCATACCAATAGCCGGTAATTCGTGTTCGTTTAGTAAACTTTTAAAATTTTGTTCTATTCGTGTTGTGGTTCGCACTAAACAAGTTTCGTAAAATAAAATTGATTTTTAAGCGTAAGTTTATTTCGTTTTGGATATTTTACAATGTGAAGCCTGTCCTAATTAATAAGGTTCGTTGAATGATTACCAACTGCACCATTGTTATCCTTGCTTGTCTCTCATAATCGGTCAAAGATGTGTCCCACACCTTTTTTGATTCTAGCGACACCGAGTGTCAAAAAAGCTTGACAAGCGCAAAAACGGTGCCACATCATGATTTACATCATACGAGAAATTTGCGAAAAATATCATTTAAGTGTTCATTTTTACATCTAAATTAAAACTCCGAGAAAATTTTGATAAAACCCAAAGACAAAATTAAAAGAAAAAGTTTATGATCTGGTCGAAATCGTCTAGAGAGATAGAAATGGTGGGGGGGCGGCCAAAATAAATTTACGTTCCTCCATTCGGAGTCTAAAATATCATCATTACCGGACTTACCGAGTGAGTAAATACGCTTTTGCAAATATAGTGATCTCGTAAATTTCAGAATCACTCTGTATAGGTTTAATACGATCCTATAAGGAAATATTTGTTGCTGTGGCGAGTATGGGAAATAAATGGTTTTATTGAACGTAATACAAGGTAAGATAAAATATTATATTCACTCCGTGTGTGTCTAAGCTTCTAAAGCGTTAACTATCATTTTATTTAAAAGTGGCATACAGATCATACTAATCAGTGTATTTATTTTAGATCTTCCTCCTATGCATGACTATCGAGGAGACGTTAGAAATGTGTTATAATTAGAACCCGGACTTAAATACATTAAAAACCTTCGGAAAGTGCTCAAAAAAGAAGCCTCAATGCTCGTTACATTATTTTTTCTTAATGTATTGTTTAGTTAGGTACCTAATTTATTAGTTCCCCAAAAAACTTAATATTTGTTGCAAAAAAGAAAACACTGATATTTGATTTGATGCTTATTAAACTAAACATTAAGAAAACAAATTAGTATATGTCGTATTATCTTTAGATAATTTAAGAAATTAGTTAAAAAACTTAGTCGTATAATTTACAATTATGCATTTAAACTAATAAAATGACAAACAAATGATATAAAATGCTCTAAAAAAGAAAAAAATACAAAAAAAAAGTTTCACCTTGAAGTTTCGATTGAATTAAATGAGAATAGTAGAGCATTGTCTAAGATAGTAAGATCATCCAAAAAAGATGCATACATTGCATTGCAATTCGGGTTTTAGTTATAATTAGTATTATATGAACATTGCGAACATTTGACAGTTTACGGAATTATGCGGTCAGAAATATTGTGGTTTTAAATGTACATAATAATGTAGGATGTGGACTTGTATGCTTTAAAAAACAAGAGAAATGCCATAAATACCTAAAAAAACCAAAAAAAAGGTTACTATTTTATTTATCTCGCATGCAAAACGAACTTCGTGCTTCAAAATCATTTTTTTAGAACATTCAAAAGAAAATGCAATTGGCATTGGTGTAATCCGCACCCTAATAAAATCAATATTGTAACTTTTACACTGACGCGGTATACGTTTCTCCACGGGCATTGCCACTTCCTCTTCCCTGCCCCTCTTCGGCTTACCATAATCTGAAATCTGGAAATACCTAGTGCCGATGCTTTCTAAATCAATCGATACACCGTATACCGTCGATCCCTACGATAATAATAGTATAATAATATGATACGCGTATAATATAGAGTCCTGCGTGCACCTTATACCGTACGTCTATGATGATTAGTTATATTATACGCATTTAATGTCGCGCGATAAAATCCTTACAAAAAACTAAAATAAAATAACCCGAAAAACGCCATATCGACGACCAAGACCGGTTAGTAAATCATGGTTGCTGTAACCGAGCACGCGATATTATGTGCGCACTGCACCGACCGCGACGCGGACAGTACAGGTATAGTGTGCATATAGGTACACAATATGCGCGCCGCGCGCGTAACCGTACACCACGCGCGTATCGACGCGACAGATCGAGATTAAAATAATTTGAGCAGTGTCTTGCGGTCAAAATGTAAATAATATAATATAATACGCGTTTTATTCGTGACACGTCGATTCTACTTCAACACTAGTAATAATAATAATAATAATAAATAGTAATAATGATGCCAGAAATGTCCTCGTTGCGGACAACCGCGGTTTCAATACTACACCTATCAGTAGTTGCAGGTGGACATCGAGGACACGTTTTTTACAAGGATCCTGATGGTCGCGTTTTTATTGCGTGTACCTGAAATATTTAACAATATAGTGCAGGGGCGACCGGCGAAAAGAAAGTCGCAAGCCGCACAATATGATAGAAAATATTCAAGAGTCTAGACACTGATTTAGAATTTCGATTTCAATGACTTCAAATCACTTAAATCGCCTTTTAGATTTATAGAAAATCCTGTTGTAGTTGATGTAATAATTGTAAATGGATGCTCAATATTAAAACTTATACTGACACAGAAGCTTTGGAAAATTAACTGTGAGAAGTATTGGAAGATGAAGGACTGAACCCGTTCAAATACAGTGGTCGTTCTTTGTTGGTATTTTTGAAACAAATGTCTGCTATAAAATAGGTACCCCAAGGATTATACTTAACGCTCAAAATGAATAAACATTTTTGGATACTCTTGCGAGTCTTTATATTATTCAATGAAAATAACAAATACACTCAAATGTAACTGATGATTATACAAAATAATATAAAATCAAAAGCACTACTTTTTTTAAAACATGTTGCTTGTAAAAATGTTATGCGAGCCGCGTGACTCTATGGCGTGAGCCGCAATTGTGATACACTTGATTTAGTGTAACACTAACTTAACTCCAAAGTCCAAATATTAAAAATCTCGTTTAAACTGGAATATTTAATTTTCGTGAATATTCTTATAGTTTTCACACTTTTGTTTCACGATTGTAATTTGGTAAAATAAATTTAACAAATGAATAATGAATAAAACGTACAATAATATATGGTCGTCATTATTTTTGAGTGTGCGAAAAAATGAATTCCAAATGTTTTTTGATCGCAGGATGTTTAGTTGAATTCAACACACAGACCCCTGTAGAAATTAGTTGGTTATACGCACAATATGCGTGTGTATCATCAGTATATAATGTATTATGCAACTGTAAGTGGAACAAAATATGAAAAAATACCGAAATTTTACTAGAAGATTAAAAATACAATTTCGTGTGTGTGTGTGTTTGTTTGTGTATAAAATATATCTTGTTATATACAAAGACGATAATATTATGTGTCAATAATATAGTTATGATTTCAAGCTGTGAGACCGCAAGACACGCAAGCGGCTGCCTGCAGTGTATATATGAGTATTTTTTTTATATTCCTCCGGTATAGTAGATTGGACGAGTAACATGATCTCACGTCGGGCTTTCCTCTATACGTGCGCAAGACGATTGCGACAAATCACGAATAATATTATTAAAATATAGTATTATTTTTCCGTATATTTCATAGTGCGTACGAGGTGCGTAACACGAACTAAAACCAACTGACGTCGGTAGTGCCGAGTGAACGGAAAAGAAGCAATCACAAATGTTTCGTTAAAAATTGGAAATCTAAAAAATCATGGTGGGTTCGTTAAACAGTTTTTAAAAAAAAAAACATCTGATAACTATTGATTGGCATAAGTTCAAATATTGATTTGAAAATTATACATGGATTTTATTTTCGCATTCCTATACATCACTTGAGGACGCCAATTCCTGTCTTTTAAATACATATTAGGACCTGCGTCCGAAAATTTTTGGTTGCACCCTTTATTATAGCCGATGCCGTCTTTTTGAAATCCTCGTACTGACTTTAGGCCTAAGACCCACCCAGCAAAAAACGACCAAAAACCAATTCAATGACTTGCATAGGCCAGTGCTCCTTAAACTGTGGACCACGAGTCATTGTCCCCTATTGTATGTTTTTTTTTGGGGGGGGGAGGGAGAGGTGAAATATTTGAATACAATTATTAAATATTAATAAGTTATATAAAGAAAATAATTCCCTTTTATCTTATTGAATTTGATACGTTAAACATGTCAGCACTTGTCAGGCTAAAGGAGGCCTAAAATATTTTTACATTAAAACTAAGGGAGCCACAAAAAAGTTTGAGAAGCACTGGTATAGGTCAAGAAAGATCGTACATTTATATTTTATGTTGACCTCTTGTTCATTTTTCGTTTCCCAAACATAATCAATGGTGTCATTTTGCTGAAGTGGAAATTATACTCATTTACCCCCGTATAGTTTTAAAATCAGTCCGATTATCTGGTAATTTGTGAGACTTTGTATTTTGTATTAGCCATCGGTGTATACGGAACAGACCTTCAAATTTTGTTTAAGGTTGGTTAATGATTGTACCCCACTCTAAGAAATAATTAAATCATGGGTACCGATAATCATGCGTACATTTGTTTATTGTTAATGTTAACATTCAACACCTAAACTAAAAATAATAAATCGTCAATATTTGTGGAAATAATACATGTTGCTATAATTTAAATGAGTGCTTCGTCATACAAAATATGTGCCGAATAAAATCTTCAATTTTTTAACACTTGATAAAGTAGCTCAAGATATTCAAATGTCCAATAAATATATACATTCACTTGACGCAATTTCACGTAAATCGCCAAGTTTTTGTTCAGTTTGACTAAATGAAAAAACTTATAATACAATTGCATCGCTTAACTATTTTAAGCATCATCCCTCCTTCTAAATTGCTGTAAGTTACTATGAAGAAGCTTTCGATGCAGATTTACTGCCCAAAAGTTTGATCAGAGAACATACCCTTTGTGTAAAACAATCGAAGTACTATTCATGAAACAATAAAAGGAAAATAAATAAAATCGAAAAAACCGGTAACGGTCACTATTATATATACTGCACATGCGAGCGTATTTTACGAGTATCGTCTGGGTGTGCTTGTTATTATCGGAATGCATCGAAAAACACAAGACGGGTTTAGTATGGGGAAAAATCGTTTGTTTATTTATTTGCCAAATTTTTTTTTTCTTTTTCTCGGTCTCCGGGAGGTCCACCACGAATTCGGATCGATCATTTCCTATATATATTATATTCGACGACGACTACTACTACTACTGTTTTATTGTGTACACGTATTTAACAAATCCAAAACGGACGAACGTACGTACAGTACATAATATTATATTTCAAAGTGTGTGTTACTAAGACGGTGGTGGTCCGAGAGTCAAAAAATTGCTATTGCTATAAATTCGACGCGATACAGTCGCAGTACGACATCTGCACAGTAAAAGAAACGATATCCTTTATGTGAACATCGGTGACAGCGAGACCTGCATCGAATACCTATTATATTACCACCATATTAATATTTTGGGAAGAACAAATTCTGCTACCGATGGGCTGGTGTCTTTTTTTGTTTTTATTGCAGCTGGTATTTTACGAAATCGTATAAATCGTATTACTTACTTGTTATGTAATGATACACGTATTTGTTATGAAAGTTATGGTAAAATTATAAAATGGTTTTTTTCTTTTTTACTTGCGTTTGATTTGGAAAACTGGAGTTGACAAGATCATGTTCATATCCTTTTTTTATTACGTTCAATGTTATATACCATAAACAGTATAATATAATTAATAACAAACAGACATATTTGGTTTTCGGTCAGGGTATAATATAATATAAAATATAAACGTGTGTGCCACTTCCACTAGGGGAAAACAACGATTTTACTAAGTAAGAAGTGCTTTCCCATGTACAATGTACATAAGTAAACAATCGTTTGGTGTTTAATTTGCTATCGAAAATCAAAACTATCGTACCTAATACATTTTTGTTATTTATAATAAACATTTGTTGTTATATTGTGGATGAATAATTTATACGCAATCGGTGAACTAATCATATTCAACGCCATGGATATTATAATATCTTCGTTTCAATATTAATTTATAGTTACTATTTTGGTTGTCATACATAATGCCCACCATTCATCATACGATATCTTGGTAATAATTACGATTTATTAATCGCGGCCCTAAACACGTTTTCGGTCACTATATAGTCATGTAATGACTATTTGTAGTGACATTAGTTAATTAAAATATGTACACCTCGTCCACGCGCCGCTGACGGTGGACTTTGTGTGTGATGCACACAAATAAGATGCGACTTTATAAATAGCGGGTAGTGAAGAAAATCACGTATAATATGTTCTCGTGAAAAGAACGTTCTACGCGTTTTGTAACATAATTTATGAATGGTTGTTCCGCCGATACACCCGTGTTAATCCTAATAAACCTAGTTTAATTAAGTCCGCCTTAAATGATCAAATGCACAAAGCGTATAATTTATCGACGGGCCGCACGATAAATTACACAGCTTACATTGTGTACGGCATATTTTCGTAACGATATTATTCTGTTTATGTATATTACGACCAGCAAGAGACGAGACCGTCGCGTCCACGATGACGACGACGAGCAGCAGCAGCCGCACCAGAAGCGACCGCCCGACCCCGAGGACATAATAACATGCGATCGGGAATCCGAGACGCGCGATTAAACAGTAGCCTAAAATCGTACGGCCGGGGGGGGGGGAGAGGGGGGCAAAAACTCGTATGAATATAATATTATGATAGTGTACTTAAACCTACCAACGGCTAGTGCGTGCGTGCGTACGCAAGTGTATACCCCCGTACGACTAATAATAATAATAATAATGGATTTTAATGATGACAAAAAATATATGTATTTAATAATAATAATAATAATAATAATATATATACAGTACAGGTACACGTATCACGCGTATTATCATTATTATTATTATCACTATACGTGTACGGTGTATTATGTAACGCGTAGCTGCGGCACAGATGTTCGTGTTTTTCGTTTCGGACGAGTTTCCCTGCTGCCGGTGCACATTATAATACACTGTACACTGCACTATAGATGGAATATGTAATATTATAATAACACACGACAAGAGGCAGTCCGCGCGCGCACCGGTAATTTACGTGGTAATTTACCCGGGGCAATAGCACCGTACATTCGTGTATCGATCGTATTACATATTATGTTAATACGTGCGCGCCTGCGCGTATCGTAATCACGGAGCTGCGCGTACGCGCTCTTCGTCGGGTCTCGTGTCCGCTTCGGAATATCATCGGATGGTTTTGTCGTTTTTTCCAGAACGAGATAAACAAATAAAAGCGTTTTCTGAAAAACCGCGAGCTACGCGTACGGGCCTAACGCTATCGGGGTAAAAGGCCCGTGGAGCACCGACCTGGGGCGGAAGATTTTAGTGTTTGGGCGAGTTCCTTACGATGAGCCATGCGCATCACGAGTCCGAAAAACTAAAATGTCGTGCGAATACACTACGAGTACCAATTCCGAACTTGGCATTTGTCTAGATTTTTTTTTTATGATTACCCTATGAATACCACTCAATTGAGTGGATGATGGTTTCATTGAACTTATGCTAATTTCTCCATAATCGGGCATTGCGTTTTCGGATTGTATATACTCGAAACACAGATTTCCGAGGATTATATTTTGCTTCCTTATTTATTGGCGAGGAAACCTACCAATGATCCAATCACAACCGAGCCCAATCATTTCACACACATTTTAACTCTCAATTTTATTCATCACACATTCATAGCGGAAGGTCGCCCAAATGGATTACAATATTTTTGACCCTAACGCATTACAAGTTTTTAAAATCACTCGTCCTAGCGCACTGTTTATGTGAAATTGCTCAAACACATTGCATTTTCAAATTTTTACAAATTCACCCAAACGCAAACGCAAACGCAATAATAGCATTGACCGATTGACCCAAAACTAATTTCGATATTTTCAAACTCATTCGTAACTATGTATTTTGAACTCATTTTTCAGAAATTCGAACTTTTTACTTTGTTATTAGGTCATGAGTCATAAGAGTACAAGGTTTGAAGTTACAAACTTTGATAGTGGGCAAAGTATGAAGTTACAAATTCTGAAAAATGAGTTACCAAATATTGATTTTGGGTTGATTGGTTTATGTTGGGAGGGTTACTTTCACACACATCAATAATATTGATTCCTCGCGTATTACTTATAATCTTAAATAAAACTTTATTATTTTACCGAAATATTCATTTTGGCATAGTTTCCACTCACTCCGTACTCGTCATGAGATCTATAATAATATATATATTGTTTTATACGTCTGTGATGGTACTCACAAACTGAACAACAGTTTTAGGGTAATTTATAATAGTACTAAGTTGTCAGGTCTGATATTGGGATTAGATAAGTTTAACGTGACAGTTGAATCCCCATAGTATTTCCATCAAATTAATTGATCGAATAGACTCTTTTCAAACCACATTTTTTGAGAAAAAACTTTAAAATAAGCACATCCATTATCCGATTTCCGTTATGACATTTCGCTACATCCAATACTTTTTGTGACATTTGACTATTTGAAAGTGTATAAAAAATACTTATATTGGCTCATCAATGTAACATATACATCTCTTTTTTCGGAATATAAAATGAAAGAAACCCCAAATATACTTAAATAATGCACAATATATTGATTTGTTATAATCTTATCCGAAAAACCCGTTAAAATTAATTGAATATAATATACTTATAAAAGCTTGAACATTAACCGATACCTACCTAACCAGTTTATACCAACTTATTAATCGTCATACTATAAAAAAATATATTTAATATATTTATTTTTTGTAGTCCGATGTCATAAAATAGCTGTTACATATTTCGCGGAAAAATCCTCTGACGTCGTAATAGGAAGAATTGAATGTAGTTAGTACCTATACAATTTGTTCGGTACACTACGGTGTAAGATAATTTTTAGTTTTGAAATATTTTAATATTATTAATATTTATAGAGAGGTTATGCCTGGATTTTGCGACATAGTGTACGTTATGAATATAATACAGCCACGAAAAAAAAATGTCCGTAAACTTCAACACACTACCATTTCAAACAGTGGTATTTAAATGTCGAATCAATTGATGAAACAATTAAAAACCACTAAAATTATGTTATGACCATGTAATAAATTATCTAAACTAAAGGCGGATAACTCAATAAAGATATTTCATATGAAACATGGACAATTTTCACTTGGGAACAAACTATCGGAAATTTAACTTTATATTCGTTGATGTGATTATAGCAAATTTAATTTTCAAAACGTGTTCGTTTAATTTGTGCTAACTGATTTCTTGTTAGAATATTTTATACGTTATTCTCAAAAAATTATAGTAATCAAAATGACAAACGAATTCCTGGTATACATAAATGCACGTAGGTGATTTTATTGAGAATGGATAAGTGTTGATAATTATTCAGATTTCAAGATTAAACCTTATGAATAAATAAGCTATTTTAACGAAAAACTCGTGATAAATATTTTATGCTCTGTAAAAACACAATATGAACAAGGTTTAACAGTCTGAAAATTGGTTAATTCTTAGAATTACAGACGAATAAAGTGATTTGCATATATTTCAATTTACATCATATCTAATATATAAGTGTAAATAAGATGAACTCCTTATTATTATGGACTGTGAACGACGAGCAAGAGTAATTTTGTAAATAACTATTCACTATGTACAAGTTCAAAGACCGTATGATTATTAATTACTAACATGTGGTGGTTTCTCGTGTGTTTAGCTTAACATTATTCCGTGCATACTCGCTATAAATGAAATCAGATTTTTTTTTTTTTGTCGCTTTAATTTGACGTAATTTGCATACAATGTTTGAACACGTAAATGGTGTAAATTAATTTCGTATGTCAGTAAGTTCAACGTTTTTAAAACCTACATGAAAAAAGCTCTAGGGTAAATATTTCGAAAACGTCCAAATCGATGTTTTTATTAGGGTAGTTTGATAAATATGATACAATAATATTATTAATCAAATTAAACAGAAAGGGAATTAGAATATCCAAAGGTTATAATGATGTGCGTACAGTCAACGATGTTTGGTATAATATATTCATTATCACTTGACCGTTTTTATCTTGAAATCTTATTTGTTATAGCATCATCGACGTATTTTCAATTTTTTTTTCTTATTCCAAACCGACGCCTATATACATTGTATCACACCGGGATTTACACATATCTTCCGTGTTAATAGAGATAATAAAATTATGTTTTTTTTCTCTATGAGCATCCCTGGGCAAAGATAATTTGGTTGACAACAGTTTGGTAAATATAAGTGTAAAAAAAGTTAAGAGATTAACTTTTCATTAAATGCATTTTTGTGAAATTCAAAGATAACCATTTTATAGGGCTTTTATTTTTGTAAATTTTGACAGTTCAACTTTTAGTTTTTACTAACTTCTTGACTTATTATAATTTTTCTAGGTTACAAGAAAATAATGTACCTACTATTAACACAATTTTAAAGAATAATAAGTTAACAACATTATCAACAATCCTTATCGGAAAAATGACGAGGTGATAATAACTTACATTATTTCTTTATAAACTAAAAAAAATTATTAAAAATCTTGAATCCAATGTAAATAGAAAGTTGATCCGTCGAAGTTTTCAGAAAAGAAGCCCTATAGAATGACTATCTTGGGAATTTCACAAGAGTTATAGAAAAATAGTTAATATTTTAATTTCTTTAATAATACACTTATATTTACCAAACTATTGTCAATAAAATTTCCTTTTTCCAGGGTTGCTCATAGAAATAAAAACAGAATTTTACTATCTCTATTATCACGGGAAATATCGCCCGGTGTTATCTTGGTGGGACACTCTGTATACATGTATAAAATTGCAATCTTTGGCCGACACGCGTTTTTCTCTCTTTCTCTCTCGGCCGTTTCATCAGTCGGTCACCTGCAGATTAACGTGCGTGTGTACGACTGCCCGTCATCGCCACTCCGTACCTGTATACGCAGGGTTGTATTGATAATGAATGTCTTGGGTATACGTAATTATCTACAAATACAAAAACCCAAAAAATAAAAAATAATATGTTTTCGCTATGCTCAAAAACCATAATATATACTCTTCAGCTTAGTACTGCTCAACCATTATTATCACATACATTGACTAATATTTCATAGATATGATCATTTACAAAATATCACCTCTATATAATTACCATAAGCACTTAAAAAGATACGCAACTAATATATGCAACTTAAAATAGGATTTTTTTTTAAATTCGTTCGAATTTCCTGAAGTACCTACAGCTTAAGTAATATTTGAATGTATATCTAACACGTGTTATTTACAATTTACAAATTGTTCAATTAACATTAAAATCTAAGTATTAAAAGTACATTATGTAAAGCCTGTAGGTATACATAACATACATGCTACAAGTAATGTACACATATCTATCTTCTTGTCGTGTCCGATAGTAAAAAATGCCAATTACAATTATATAAAATAATTATAACAAATAAAGGGGGCCTGGCAGAAACCTTCACGTGGTGCCCCTGTTAATGCTGTATCCTCACAGCTAACTAATTCTGCCAACACCGGTGCTAAAAATGCCATAAAGCTCCTCGAAACGGTCCTTTTCAGGACCAACCTCTGTTAATGCCTCGGCATTTACAGTGCTAACGCAGAATATCGAGGGTTTCTCAGCGTGTAAAAGCGAACTACTTGCTACCTTATGCACGCAAACCCAATGTGATGTTTTGTGTCTACAAGAGACGCACCGTGACGAAACTAGTACACATATATAGAGTACCTATATATAGGTGCGTCGAGCGAGTATAATGTTTATCTTCCAATTCTCATCTCACTGGTCGCATTTTTATTTTTTATTTTCATAAATTTTTTATTTAATATGCTTGAATCATCGGATGGCAAAAAGCTCGTGGATAATTAAGACGAAAACGTCAAAGTTTAATTTATTCGCACAGGCTTCATAATAATTATCAAGGGAATATAACAATGTCCAAAGGGTTTTATGATGTGCGTACAGTCTCAACCACCTGTGCTGTACGTATTCGTGTACGCCACTTGACCGTTTTCACCTGGACATCCCGTTTATTATAGCACCGTCAAAGTATTTTCGATTATTTTTTTCTTCCCGTACTCCGACCGACTTCTTCTATACGTGCATATATAAACGTATACAATCTTTGACCGATTCGCGTTTTTTTTTTTATTTTTTATTTCTCTCCCGGTCGTTTTATTCGTCGGTCACCTGCACATTAACATACGCGTACACGTACAACGACTCTCCCTCGTCATCGCCACCACCGCCGCCCCACGTACGTATACGTAATGTATAATATGCGCGGCGAGTAGTGTACACAAAACTATATGGTGCGTTGAGCGAATATAATTTTTTTCTTCTAATTTTTATTACGCGGATCGCTTTTTTTTTTTTATTATCGTATGTATGCACGACGTGTTTATCAAGCAACGTTCACACGCGCGTACGGAACCGGTTATCTCCGCCGTCGCCCATGTTAAAGGCTCCCCGTCGGTAAGAGAGAAAAAAAACCGTATATATCTCGCATAATAAAAATAATAATAAAAAAAAAATTTCGAGCGCCAGAACGTAAAAAAACCGGCCGCCCATTAGCGAGTATATAGGTACATTACCCCGACTACTAGAGTTTGATCCGATCTCAAGTTTATATTATTATTTTTATTATTATCGGAAAATATACGTATTGCACTGCTAACTGTATGCGTGCCCGATAATAACCGACGGATTATTGATTAAGCAAATAAATATATTTATTTGACTCCAGCGTAGGTAAATAGTAAAAGTTACCTCGTAGGACGCGCGTGAAATACTCATTAGATAATTAATCCTGGACGCTGTACATAAAAAAAAAAAGGAATGCAATGCGATGGTAATAGTAGGTACGTATTTCAATACGTAATATGTGCTTTAGCCATTCCCATGTTTTTTAATTTGCCGCCGGTAAATCATATGGTATTAATCGTATACTAAAAATGTGTTCATTTACATAGTGGTCATTTTACAAAAATAGAAACATTATTAGTAAATCAACGTATTTTTAAATATTTCATCACATACAAATAATCACACTATCGAATGATAGTACGTATAATGAATACATAAGAACTGAAATCAGTTGTTTTACTTAACTGTAAAGCGTGAAGCTATTGTTATCACTATATTAATTAGTCATAACAGAGTATATAGATATAAAAGAACTGAAGGAATAAATACTTCCACATTTGAAATGTTGTGACCCTCTTTAGTTGTTTCCGTATGGAGTCCGTCAAAATATAGTCAAAGTTTATCTCACGTTAGATATTTACATAGTACCTACTCGGAAGAAAATTGTATACATATGGCTAGTAATTAATGTTACTTATTTGATGAATTTTACGAGTGTATATTTTATTAATTATTATCACCGCAGTTGAACACTGAATTCCAAAAAACTTTATCCAAAAAACAAAATAGCGACGTTTAGTCTCATTTTTCTTATTTGATAGTTTTTGTAAACTAGAACCATCAATTACCATTGAGCGCACATTTTTCTAGAAGCCTATAATATACATACATAAATATATTAAGAACGGCTTCTATTTACAACAGAGGAAAAGTGCAGACGAAAATAGGATAATATGCTCACGGACATGTAATAATGAAATCGGTTCACCGAATTACACTTAAACATAGGGTTCTAAGCATTTAACATACACCTATTCAGGTTATTTCGTATTTTTACATATTTATCATAAAATGCCTGAATCTAGACCATATTTGGGCTAAAATATTATTAACGGCTACATAATAGTTTAAGTTATGTATAACTGTGAAAAATCAGCAATTTGTGTTCCAAGATTTAGAGATTTAAGTTATTCCGGATCCATACAAAGAATGTGACATTTTTATAGTTTATCGCGATTATTTAGACTGTCTCATCCTTGTTAGAAAAGTTGAGCTTTTATTTAGTTTACGTTAACTATTTTCTAATACTTTGGTATACATTCAGAATATTAGAATGATAACCGTACAGCATATGATAATAGTATTATTCCTGAGTTATTTAAAATTACTAAAGAAACACGATTTAATTATCTTCTAATGACAACAAAAATTATTATGAACCAACCACTTAATCTAACCTATACTGTTCTAAATTTTACTTACTTTTTTTTTATTCAATTCCATTGATTTCTCATTGTTTATAAAATTTAAATATACCTACCAATAGGTATGGTGACTAATGTGCCTGTTTGTAATCTGTTTGTTTATTTACCTGATTTTATGGAAATTAGGAAATTCTTAAAATACTAGTTAAGGAAAAAAGATGAAATTGTAAATATAAATTTGTATATTTATAAATTTATACTTATTTAGTAAATTTTACATGTGAACAAATATTATTTCTTTTTTTTTCTTCAAAAATAAAAATAAAAACAAAGTTTTTTATGAATATTACTAAAAACTTAATTAAAATATATTACGCAATGGATATAATATGAAATAATATTACAATACAAATAAATACACCGTTTGTCTAAATATATTTAAAAATAGTTATAAAAATTATAATGATAATAATATAATTGAATGAAAATAATAATAATAATAAAGTGACTAGAAATAATAATACAATGTACAAACTCGTTCGGTTTTCGACGAAAATAATATTATATGCACAAAACTATATGATATCATATTGAATCGGTCTGCAATAAATATACACGGTATAAACACCAATCGAATAACAAGGTTAAAGAAAAAATTAAATTAAATTTACAAACTGATGAGATAATAATAATAATAATAATAATAATGTATAATATTCTTTCAGGTAGCTGTGTGCCTCCGTCTTCGAACACACCCATATATACATAGGTATATGTAGATTACGCCGGCATTAATTAACAAGAATTATATAAAAAAAATAAAACGTCGATTCACATTAATTACGTCTGTTTTACGACATTGTTCTTCCGATAGCTCGTAAACATTTTTTTTATTCGACCCGCTCGTTAAAACACAAAAATCGATATGGCTTAAGTGCTTTTTCATTTTATTCCTGTCGTTCCGTTCCTTTATTTCTTTTTTTTTTTCTTTTCGGCGTAGTCAACGACCAGGTCTGCGCATGTCATCGAGCACATAAAACACGTTATTTATAATATTGTCTTGAAGAAGAGCTGCTGGCGTTATTTTCGGTCAGGGCAGTGAGCATATATGATTATTGGACGCCAACACACACGCGCACACACGGTGCACTCGCACGTCGGTGTTCAAACGCGGACAAGGTATCAATAGGTACTTTAGTTTTTTAGTTTTTTTGTTTTTTTTTTTGTTTTTAATTAGAATTCGGTAGTAGTCACACCCGCCCGTTTCGCTCCACACGTAATGTATACGTTCATATGCCTTTGTCCTCCATAGATCCCATCGATGAGCTTCGGCTGTCTTCCGAGTCGACTGTTGAGTTGCCACCATAAGACGCGTCGTCCGCAGGTGATGGTGACCCACCGCCGCCGTCCGTCTTCATGATAACGATCGACGGTGGTGGGGCGCATTCGGGACACGTGCCTCGACCCTTGTCCGATTCCGGTGCCATGTACACCTTACCGCACTTGTTGCATTCTTCTTGAGTTTCACCTGTTGACAAAAATAGAGGAATATTGTAAAAAATTGTTTTATAATGAGCCCGAGCACCGTTGCATAGCTGTTGTTGTCTAACAGCGTTTTAGGATTTTTATAATCGTCTCGCAGTAAGGTGTGTTGTACATTTTTCCGAAAAATTGTTTTAAAATCAATTTTAATCGTTTAACTCTCGAAGAAATATATTTTATCATTACCAATAACAACAGATGAACCTCGTTTTTGCGATTCTCCGTAGGACTATTATTACGCGTACGGCGTATAAAAGAGTATAAGTGGTTTTATTTTATTTTTTTTTTTGTGGGTCACCATAATCATCCGCCATACTCGCCTTTGGTATATATACCCACTTAAATAGTTATCTAAGAAGAGAGTAATTCGGTGGGCGTCTATGCTTATGGGACGACTAAATGAGCGGGACGGACAACAATATACGTCTATTAATTTGGGTAGTACTATTATTATTATTTATTATTTTTATCTTAACAGGCGCCACGGATAATCTGAGGACAATTTTCGCGGCGAGCCCACACGAGACTGGTCCACGAAAAAGGTACACACATACAGGTAAATAGGTACACGGATTTTGCCAATAACGGTATAAGGGATTACACACCCAGTGTATATTCCCGACAATAATGTGAGAGTTGTTTCAACGGCGAGAAGGGGATGAAGTCTTTCACAACAGGTTTTTAGCCGCTTATAAACACACAGTACACGCGAAAACGACGCCCACGCCGTACGAAGTATAATAATAGTAATAATGTATCGTTAGTGTGATCGCGTTTGGTAGCAGCGGTGGGAAAATGTGGAAAAATTACATATTGAAAAAAAAAATGATGTAGGCTTTGCCTCGACGATGCAGGATCGCGTAAAAACAATATCTGTAAAGATCTGTACGCAAAAGAAAAAAAATGTAATTCGCTTTTTTCCCTCACTTAAGTGTTTCGGATCAGGAATGAGTTCAAGTGGTAGACGTAAAAGAATACTATATTACTATTAAACCTAATGGTGTAACCCGAATAGGAAAAGGTTCCGTGGTTCATTTCCTAATTGTGTTTTTTTTTAATTCAAAGTTTTTGTGATGTAACTTCAGGCCAATATCGGCGCTTATTACTCTAAGGCAAGAATATATAATATTATCATATCGTTATCGAAAATATTCTGTTGAGTTGTAATCTTAAAATGTACATACTATCCGAATCTAAGTATGAATATTGTACTATACACGTATACGTAGTACTCTTTTTCTACACTAAATGAGCTATGCAATAATCTCTTATGATATTACGCTTGATTTATCGTTAATTTCATATTAGGTTAGGTATCTATAGTGTTTGAACGTAATTCGCATAACTGGCGTATGTCTGATTTATGTCGCCCCGAAATCGCATCGATATTAAAAGCCAAAATGAACAAATAAGAAACGATCTAAATACATGTCTCTATTGTTTATCGACTCACAAATATGATGATTGATGATACCATACAGAGTCATACGTACGCTAACTCGGTGGCAACAGAGTCCTTCATCGACTAAAGTTTAACGTTACGCGTGGCGTATTATATGATGTAAAATCGAATACGAGTACGAATAATAATTATTATTGAGGTGTAAAACATATGCAAGCACGCGTGAAAATATCGTGTTCGCTTAGACGAATAAAATATCGTTTTCAGTGGTCATCTGAATAATTCTGATGCACAAACGCGCATATTTTAGCGCGAAACATATCATAGGTGTAGAAGGCTGCAGTTATCTATATAGCGCATGCGCGCTCACACATACACACACACATATATATATATATATATACAGGTGTAGACACACACACACACACGTCAAACTTATTATTATTATACGTACACACGGGTGAGCCGGGTAATCGTACAACCCGTACAGAAAAAATAATAAATAACACACACTTGACTATTCATTATTATATAGTTCTAAGACGATATAAAACCATACAGGAACCCGTTGATACGTATATATGTATATATTGTGCGCGTACTCCTGCGTACGTAGTACGTAAGGACCATGGAAATTACATGTTACGCGCGACGCACTAAAGTACACCGCTATAATACCGACCACTATATATTTAATAGTTATACCCGACTCTAATGAATCGGTTCCCTTCAAGATTCGCCATCAGATTTATTACAGGTAATAGGTACTCGTAGGTTACACGCAGACGCGTAAAAAAAAAAAAAAAACAATAATAACGATATAACGAATGTTTGTCTCGCTGCGGTCGTGAAATTATATTTTATGAATGATAACTCCTCGGCGACGGACGAAGCTAACAGCCGGCGAGGTGCACCGCGTGTAACGAGTGAACGAGTGTTGATATAATGTATCGTAAAGGTGTGATTTATACTTACTCTCGTGGGTCTTCATGTGCGCTCTTAGGTTGCAGGCTAGGGCAAATTTCTTTTGGCATAGTTCGCAAGCATGCGGTTTGTCCCCTGCGGAAAAAAAGAAGAAAAGAAAATTATAGTCTTATGTTTCGTTCTCCGGCACTATGCCGCGACCATGTTGCCGAGGATTTTTTTCGGTTTGTGTCAAATTTAGTTTATCCGTCTCCGCGCGCCCGTAATATCACGATGCGCATCACGCGAGTATCGTCTCCACTTAAGGGTATGTGCCGCGTAACCCGATCGTTTCGAGATCATTTTAATTAGATATCACATTGTTCAATTCAAACGTCACGCTCCGCCGTCGCTATAATAAGGCAAAGACATTTCTACAAGCTCTCCCCCTTCGACTGCAGCACAAACCACTGCTGAACACTTATATGTACGCCGGCGTGATCTTCGTGAATGGCATTATAGTCTTAGCCGCCACTACAATATATACCCGCACTCCTGACAGAACGATCGTGTGCGCGTGTGGTGTGTAAAAGTGTGTGTGTGTGTGTGTGTGTGTGCACCGTACAATCGTATCGTTTATGACCGAGCCCAACTGCAGTCACTCTTTATGCGCGCGTATCAATTTGATGCAATTTTCAAATAAATGCCCATCGAAAATGCGTTTTAGATCAGCATCGCGACGAGTGGAAATTCCCGAATAATTTTATCGTTTGAACGGTAGGTACACGCTGTACACCTGATGTCTGTGCACATACAGTTAAAGCCTGCGTCTTATACACGTATATGTACGTGCGATCACCAATCGTCATCAGCCATCCTCTGATCGGCCGCATTGTCCTGATCACTGCATATACTATTATATTCATAGGTACGAAACAAGGACGGTAAAAATCAAGTCCAGTGGAAGTTTTCCCACGGGCCCTCGGGAATTTTCTTTTGTGCATGTTCAGTCATCGACACGTAAGACACTTGTCTAAAAACGATTGTGTCCGTTACAATATACGAGCGTCTATACGTCGTGAGTACGGATATAAGACAAACGGCGTAATATTATAATATTATGATTCTAGAGACCTTAATCATGTCGCAACGTCGCGTATTGGGTAAAAATCAAATAAACCGACTAGATTATCAATCGGGTTCTGTTTTCCATCGGAAGCGTTATATTAAGATGACTCCGTATACTATATACGCTCGGTATAGTTAATTGTGGTTTTTCCCCACCCGACCACCAGCAGTACGCTTGACCGCGCGATCGCAAAATCACAATGAACCTGAGAACAAGGTCTAGTTATTTTCTCATATCGTCGCGAAGCGGAGGATAACATTTAATCTCTTTACGGCTACTATATAATATACACATCAATAAAAATGCTTACATACGGCCTACATATAATATATCATTATATGGGTCTGGGTGTGTGCATGCGTGTTTTTATGTTTGCGAGTCCGGAATTAGAGAGACGGTTTTAAGCGTACGAGAACAGGTCAAATTGGAAATGCAACTAAATTACAATAATTATTATTATTATTCCGAGGGAAGAACTGGTTTAAACCTTCCATCCTATAAATGTATCAACTTTAATCAGCCCCTCGTGAATATTATAATATATTATATGACCACGGCTGCGGAAAAAAACACCGAATGCGTTCGATCCGCGTTGTAGTATAATTTGTAGTAAGTAGTTGGCTACCAGATATCGCGGTCTCGGCAGCCACGTGCTATGTGGTCGCAGAAGGTTAATATCGAGGTGATAGCAAATAGTTGAATAATAAAACCTAATCTTTTATCTGATTTTATGAGCTTTTCCACTCGACGCTAATGCTGATAAATATAATACACGCAACACCTAAAAATTGTACGCATACGGTGCTCCGTAAAAATATTATTATGAAGTAGCGGCTGCATCGATTTTATTATTTCCTACTTGAACGATTAAATACAATTAAGAAATAGTATACTTGCATTTTCCTCCATGTTAGTTAATGAAAACAATGTCACGGATATACCAACTGTGTTCGCACATTTACAAAGAAATATTACACCTATTTATGGTTACTAAGCTAAAAACACTTTACCCGGTCCAAAATGTATTATTACATCGTAAGAATATAAATAATTATAATATTCTATGCACAATAATATAATCATTCACTCTTTGATCGAGTTCCGATAGTTATCAAGTACCTATACAGCCAGTGAACTATACTCAATTAATGCGCTATAGATTCAAATGCAGTTTGTCTCACGAAGATTTACTGATCACGATAAACCCTATAAAACATGGCCATATTCAGCTTTTCAAAAAGGTTGTCTTTTTTAACTGTTTACTAAAACATTCATATTTCTTCAATCAGAAATTAATAAATGTAGTTCTTATAGTCACGTGAGTTATCATGGAACAGCATTCGATAACGATTGACGGGATACTTCCCGTTTGTTTGGGGAAAAACACGAAACGAATGTACATTATCGGTTTTGTGCGCTAGAAATAAGTCACATTTCGCGTAACTACACGTTACACGTGGTGAAAAGAAAAGAAAAAACCGAAAATACTGATTTTCTCGAGAAGAATACTGTTGATGACACTGTGCACGTACAAAGAGTTTTGGTAAAACGCTAGACGTTGTATGTGCAGTAAACGTACGAGGGATGAGGTAAGTAGAACAATGCACTGCGATTATTAATATTGTAAAATATACGATGTGTGATGTCATACTGCGCTGAAATCATCTCACGAACGTCAATTTATAGGGAACCCACCGTTGAGCACTGTCGAGTATTCAATAATATTATAATTATCCGGCGACCGGATCGTGTGTCACGCGTAAATCAACATCGGCCAATAATAATCTATCGGCGACGACGACGACGACGACGACGACGTTATAATATGCACGCGGCGTATGTACACGTATACCGATACTTATTATAGATGCGTGTGTGTAGCGTATATTTTATAATACGCACGCGGGACGCGCAGGGCGGAGATATAAGTAGCAGATAAGTGCGGTGCACGACCGTGTTTATGTTAATGAACCGCCTGCAATTACAAGTTAATTTACTCACGTGGCTTCAGCGCGATTGATAAATATATATACGGCGTACACACACAATATACGTCGTACGGTGATTTTTTTTTTTTAAAAATTTTCTTTTTTTGTTTCATTTTCTTTTTTTTCTGTTCTAGCACACACGCCGTCGCCGTGTACAACTTGTTGCGCATACTGTTGCAGTCACGTGCACGTGTGTACACGTATAGACACGCGTGAGTGGACGACGACGACGAGATGATGACGATGATGATGATGATGATGTTCTCTCGGGGCGATAGTGCCCGTGCGCTGCTGCGGGAGAGCGGAAAAGAGACGAGAATTTTCTTACGCAGAGGTACTTTTGCACAATATTATAATGTATGCGTGTACGCTCTATTATTTACCCGGTCGCGTCGTGCTCCTTCGCTCCCGTTTTTTCCCGCCGTTATATTATTATATTTTATTATTATAAGTCCCGTGCGAGAGATACTCGCGACTGATACACCGTACACGCGCACGTTACACTGTCCGTATACATAATATATATATACGCAAGCGTGTATACGACGCACTATTCTTGTTGTTATTATTATTATTTCGTCTCGGTGTGTGTGTGTGTGTGTGTGTGTGTGTGTGTGCAATCTTTAAGTAGGCAAGTAAGTAAGTATACGTGAAGTTTACGAGCGTGCGACGAGTAAATACCGGTCGGAGCTTTGGACGCACGACGGCGTGATCGCTGACCTACCAGGTGTCCTCATCATATACGCGGACACACTTTTTCTTCGCACTCCATCGAGTTGGTACATTATTATTTATTATTATCACTATTGCTATGTTGTGCCGAGAGAAAACTGTACGTGACGTAACGTTACAGAATCGTGATGTTCCGTGCTATGTGCAGTGCACATATACGAGTAGGTATCAAAAATGATACGTAAAGCATATTTTTAGAGAATTTTGCAAGTTCAGTGCTCAGAGATGTTTTTTGAGAGATAGAGACGTCCATGTTAATTTCAACCACTATAAGAATTTAATGCATTAGTACAATTGTCTTGTATAGGCAATTTGTTTTCTTATGATACATTGTACTCCGATGCGAAATTGTATTATTATTACATTTTAGTGAATTGTTTCGACACTATATGCATTTCCGTCCACTTTTTAAACCACGAGAGAACTTTCAGAACTGCATAAAATGTAACTTATTTATAGATTAGTAATAACATACTGTATATATTTGATATTTTATTTTACTCTAGAGTTATACTTTTAAAAATTCTTCGTGTTTCCCGTGAAAAATGCTTAATTGTATGCGGCAATTTTAATAATCTTTTATCCAATTACCTCTGCAGATCTTATATATTTTTTTTTTATTGGTCTCGAATTATCACGTCCAATTAAAATTATACGATACTAATCCTACACTGCGCAGTTAGCAAAGCGAAAATATTGTCCATTCGATGCATAATATTATGCTAATAGCACATCGATAGTTGGTTTAAACATTATGTTTTAAGAATCGTTAAAATAATCGCATTATTTTTTTAATTTCGAAAATTGTTAGTTTTATTTACACTTAAAAAACTGAAATTGATCAACCTGTTTTGGCGATTAGATAGTAAAATAATTTTATCCTGGTAAAAGAATCTCAACAGTCATCTATAGATGAGTATTAGATCAATTAAGTGTAACATTTAAAATATCACCGAAGCACAATGTGTCCAAAAAATATTGCCGTGTGAAGTACAAGAATTGAGCGGGATATCTACACTGTCAGATGTCAACTGGTTCAGGGTATAATTATTCGTTTTAATTAGAAATCAATTATGAGGCACTTCAGTGCTCTTCGTATTCATATCATTATGTGAATTATGGACGGGACTTTTTGCAAGCCCGTACGCGTAAATTGTGATTACCGACCGTCCCCATAATGTGGCGAAAAACGTCAACGAAAAATTCTCAGTGCCTTGCGCACGATTCAAGGTCTCAACCGGTTACCTGTGATATAAACTACGATATTGTTAATTAATACATATTTATACAATACAAAAACAACGATTGCATAATCAGTCGTTCGGTTTAAATCACTGCCCGTTGTCGTATAAAATGCTTATTATAATATGATGTAAATATTGTCCTAAGTCACGGAAAAGTCGATGAAATGCGACATTATGGGTATATCCGTTCCTGAAATAAAATGTATTATTTCTTCAGTTGACAAGAATACTGCGTTTTAAACATATTATCGTATATACCTGCTAAATGCTATTGATGTCAACATGACAGATTTATAAATATTATAATAAAATATGAACAGAGTATCATTGTCACTCATTGATATCGAATATTGACTAGTTGAGACTTCGACTACAAGGGATTCAACTCTCTGTGTATTCCGCTTTATAATAATTATCATATATTTATGATATATCATGATGGTTTAGGGCAAAGGTGCACCGTTTGAATGAACTGGTACATTAGTGTGACCATTCTACAACGAACAATTTCATTTTTGAATTTAGGGTATAAACGTACGATTTGTACGGAATAAACGTCGATGGAATAAAATGTTTGGGAACTAAACACCAATAGAATATTGTTGTTATAATAACGTCGTATTACTAACACCAAAGTAAATTGTGGTATAAGCAACAAAAATTCAAATAATTTCATAAAAATAGTTTATGATACACATCAACAGTCGTACAACTCATGACCGTATATCTGCTTGAAAAATTACCTTAGAGAATATCACAAGAATCACTAAAAAAAAAAAAAAATAGTTATAGGAATTCGAAATGTAAGAAACACCAAAACCGTTTTTTCGCTCAAACGAAAAGTGTCGCTTGCGTGACGCCTCGCCCCGGAGCCATCGCCCGTCCATACCTACTAGTAGGAAAATTACCGATTTGCGAGCGGTATACAATGTGTATCGGGCGAGTGAACAGCGGATCGTTGTCGGAATCCATCGCGGTACAGTTTTTTTTTTATACGACTCGGCGGTGATGACGTGTTCTACCGGTGGACGCATCGACGACACGCTTATACCTATATTATACGGGTACCTACCGAAAACACGGTGACGTGCACACGTGATAATATTATGTAAATCTAGGGCTAATCCACTGCGCGAGGTAATGAACAAGTACGCGTTATACAGTTTTCTACCCCGTAGCGGCAACCGTCAAACAGTAATACGACCGTACAATATTCGGAATTTTCGACAATCCGGGAATATATTCGTGCAACCGGTTTCGTTCGCGCGCAGACAACGCGATCCGTATCGACGACGGCGACGTAATAGTTATTATTATAAGCGCACGCGCGTCTCCGATGACGAATATCGAAACGGTCGTGACACAAAGACGGAACACGTCGACCGCGTCCGTACCGGGGCACGTGTAATAAATGACCGCGGTCAAATTCGGACGACGGGCGAGGATAAATCAGGGGGGGGCGAAAAAAAAACACGCGCATTATATTATACACTTGTGCACTTTGAACGCGGTAAAAAGAAGAATGAACCGGTCTAGACGTTGTAACGTTATATCGAGAGTGTATCATCCGCATGTGATATGTTCGATGATTTTTTTTTTTTTCCGTCTCCAAATTAATTCGGACACACCAAGAGGTCACACGTGCACGCGCGCGCGCCGCAGCTTATGGAATTCCGTTGCCCTTGAGACGTGGTATGTTTAGGGCTGCTGTACCACAATGGGTTCCGATTGTTTTCCTGCTCCGCGATCCTGTTATACCGTCGCCCTCATTATCCTACGCACACGTTCGGCACGCTAATCTAATATAATATTTGTCACGTTATAGTGTCGACGCGTGTGGCGGCGGTTCGGTTTGACGGACGAAAATGACGACGCTATAGAGAGCCGGGAACGTGCACGTATTGCGCGTGTAAAAAGTTACGCTATACGCGCTGCAGCATGACGTGTACGGGTTTTCCATTTGTCTTCTATTCACTGGTTGCGAATCCGCGAAAACGGACGAGCGTGCGCGTGCATAATAGCTACGTTTTCTATTCCGCGCAGATTCCGATCGAAAAACCCCCGGCAGGAGAATCCTTTTGGAAAATAATTGACATTTGACAATTGACTCCGTTTCAAATGTCACCGCCGTATCAATCAACCGATGGACGAACGTCCGTGTACCGTGTATTTGTATCGCACAAGACCATCGCGACGAATTCGCAAAATCGTATATGGAAATATGAAAACTCCACTGCGAGTGCCTATACTATATTATATAATTACAACACCAGACGTATTTTCGGTCGAAAGTAATCCGTACGAAAACTGCAGATGCCGAGTACGCTACGTATTAGTGCGTAAGTTTACGTACCCGAAAACGTCGGTACATAAATATCGTGCCGTATCGAAATATCAAGACTCGCATCCGCATGAATTCCAATAAGGATTGTTCAGTCACTGCAGGAGGTTTCTACCGATTCCTTTTGATTAATTTTATTGCGTCGGTCGATCAGATGTTCACTGAGGTTTAACGTAAACGATTGATTTACCTATCTTTCGTCAAATATTTATTAGTGTTGACGTTGTATGTGTACGTGTGTGTGTGTGTGTGTGGCATAGGACAAAGGTCAAATAGTCGTGAAATCACCAAACATGACGTTTTATAAATAATAATATTATATATTGGTGTATAAATTACAACTGACATATGGTATTATTTATGGACTGGCTTTTACCATATCTCTGAATCACGTAGTGCGATGATACATCCTCGACAATTAAGAGCTTAACGTGGTCGGTTGGTATCTTGTACTCATTAAAACAAAAAAAAAAGATTTAAAAAAATAAAACAAAATTAGAAGCCACCCATTTTATATTATTATTGTCTGGAGAGGTTAGGTTAGACACGTTCGGTTCTTTTAGCCGTCATCAGCCGGCGCGCGCGCGCCGACTCGTAATCCGCAGTACCTAATCAGTATACCATCAAGCCCATGCAGTGAATTGGCCGTTTATCATTCGACCGTAGTAATTGGGCCATATCGACGAGGATATTATAGAATGGACGTTTTCGACAAGAAGTCAATTACATATACTTAACATGTGCACAATCCCATGAGCACATAAAATACCCATCCTCGTGCACATCATGCGCGTGCACGCGTGAGTACAGAAGATTGGAAAATATAATATAAAATAACTACGAAAAAACGATCACAGCATCAGTACTATTATAAAATAACACACGCGCTCAAAGTTAATTTGTTTTTAAATAATATTTTTCTCGGAGTTCTGTACGCAAAGCAATTATTATTATTATTATTATTATTATTATGCGCATTAACTGCGTTCGAGTTTCGACACCTTACCTGCTGCAGTACCTCCTATTTCCACCGTTCATTGTCGGTAGTGCCGCGGTAACGATTTATTAAAAAACAATAATTCGAATTAGACACATAGGGTTCTACCAGCACCGCGGAACATTCAACAGGCCGGGGATGATTATATATAAAGATGATTCCCAAATCCTTTAAGTGTTTAAACTTCATTTAGACTTTTAGAGCTTTGTATGCTTTATTTGTACCTTTGTCACTTAAATTTTTAAAGTATACGCGCTCATGGAAAATTAAAATGATTGATGTTGGCTATAACAGATATATTTTGTAGAATTGACTATACTCGTAGTTAGAATAATTTAGAAACGGTAACTGAAATTACCTAATATATTATTTTGAATTATTTACCAATTTTTAAACGTAGTTAATATTAATACTTTAGTAGTCATTTGATCCATAGAATCAATTGTTTTGAAAATCACATACTTATGATAATATGTTAAGTTAAATTAATTATTACTACCTAATAATTTAGTATACGTTTTTTTTAGTATTCATTAACTTTACTTAAGCAGTAGTTATCAGTAGTTTATATAATGTAATAGTATTTTGATTATAAAATTAAGTGCTATTATGATAAGCACAAAGGAGCGTCGGTAATTTTTCTTGCTATTTCAGACTTGTAATAGTTTGTAAAATTACTTTTTTAGCAGAATTAAATCTAAATATTTATTAGAAATTAATTTTTTTATGATCCTTTCATTGCATATTATAAATTAATAAATTAACACGCTACGCATCTATATAACAGATAATTATGAACCGTGATACGAGTAAGTATAGTTTGTTTTACATTTTATATCTGAATCGTGAATGAAAACTCCAATCTATATTGCATGTATCATGCGTAAAAAAACGGAACCAATAATAATCGTACGATTGATTCGTCAATATTATTATGGAGTATATAGCCATATAGCGGACCGAAGACTTTAACGAAATGCACGTTGCCGTACTAGACTTGAATCATACGTGTAGGACACACCGTATTATAACGATTGCACATTATACACGAATCATCGAATCGAACACGTGTGCGTGTATACAATGTACGTAACCATGTACATCGTGATAGAGATAAGTCTCGCCGTCGTCCAGTTAGATATCGTTCGTGATTTATACCACGGGTCAATCGAGCGCATAACGTTTGCGCTGAGTATAAATGTAACCGTACGATACGGTACTCGTATGTGCGGGAGCAAATAAAGCAATGGAAACGACCAAAACCTGTCACGAAGTGCTTTTGGAACCCGTGTGCGCTTGATTTGTTTCATGTAATAATGCAGTGCGTATACACAGCGTACCTACGTATGCACGCGTCATTGCGCGCAATATCGTTGTGTCTATGTAGGTATGTATACGTATAAAAACGCATACGCGCACAGTTCAGGACTTATTGGTTTGTGGGCACAGCACTGCACTTGTAGCTGCAGACGATATACCATATTATACAGGTACAGTGATCCGACGGTCGTTATTGTTTTGATCAAGATAGATACGCGCGCGCGTGCGTTGCAGGCGCATAACTCATAATTCATGTGAGCAAGTATAATATTATACGCCGTTCGTTCGCTTATCATTACAACCGACAAAAACATTTTATTCCAACACCGGTAATTTTTCAATCTCGTGCTCGGTTCCTTCCCTGTGTTTAACGTGTATAATATAATAGGTACACCCGTGGCTTACCGATGGACCGCAGATAACTCGCCTGAAACCCAAACGCGATATTGTTCACCACCACTGGTCCGATTGGTGATGTTCCAACACGACCGGTCACGTGTAATGTCGTTTGCGCACACTCAGGGCCGTCCTTAGGGGGGGGGGCGAGCAGGGCCTCGCGCTTTTTGCCTAAATTTGGGGACTCGCGTTTGAAAAAAGTAGTAAAATTGGTTTTATTTTCTGATGTGTGTTAAGTTCTGATAGTGTCTGAGATACCAAATTGTTTGTGTGATAAGAATTATTAATCTCATTATAATATGTTCATAGATAGATGATTTAATATTTAAAAGGTGTTTAAAGTATTTTCGCCCTGGGCCTCGCAAATCCTAAGGACGGCCCTGCGCACACTCTACTACTCTATGGCGTACTCGAGTACCTGTATACCTTTTATACACTCCGGAAGACTCGCGGTGAGTTACCGACATTTGCGAGGGGTAAACGGACGTCTTTGGCGCAGTCGTTTTCATCAAATCGAACGAGATTCGTATGTGCACGTTCCGAGATACACCGTACGGTTTTCAGTACTTGATGTAAACAAAAAACGCGTTGAGTGTCAGTATTTTTTATCGAGTTTTCGATATAACAGTAAAATGCATCATTGTCCGTTTCAAACGTGCACGGGCATAAACTATGAACGAGTGACCACGTCATACGCGGATGACGGACACATTGGCACATGGATAACATCCATTGGATATGTCTTGCACGCAACACAAACGAGTAAAATGAACAGTTTCCCTACAGAACGCGATGATTTGGTTGACGACGACGAGTGTGACATCCGGCGTGACGTTTCGCACAACATTTAGCAAGACCCCCAGCGTTAAGACATGATATTACGTTCATGTCAGTATTATATTCGTCGTCGCGCATCCCGTTTGACGAAATACTACAACTGTGCCCACCCACGTATCACGCAACATAAAAGATCTGATATCGTTTAAGTCAATATTGGTCGAATCATGTTATTTGCGTAATGTGCAACGCGCACGTATATTTTAAGGAATATACACGACGTATTTTGTTTGATTAGTATTTTTTTAAGGGAACCGGACGTTACTAAGAAAGCACGCCACGTACTACAATATATTGAAATGCGCCTAAGTTCCGATGACCTGTTCGCGGGCAATAAGATACACGTTATTATTTCGCTACGCGAGCGTTGTTTTGTTTTTACTACCCGAGCAGGTGCATGTACCCATGTGTGCGCGTACAATAATAATAGTACTATGCGACCTGTATACTATCTTCGAGTACGGATCATTAAAACGAAAAAAAGTTAATCCATTCATACGCGCGCGTGTATACGTATTACATAGGTACGTAACGGAGAGGACGGTGGCGGTACCTACATGCAAGCGCCATGATAGCCAGCGGTGTGAGCACATGTAAACGGGGGGAAAAGGAGATAAATAATGATAAAGATAAAAAAAAAAAAATGTAAAGGGAAAAAATTGGAAAAAGAAGAACCGTATATAATTGTGGACGAACGTATACATTTTTAACTAGTGGTTCGGTCGCGCAGAGATACTAATCTAGTTGCACTCTCTCTCCGTCGTCGAAGCACCTGCCCATCGGTCCTTACTTACGCCGCGCACATATTATATATATTATTATTATATTCACCTGTCCCATTGATTTATAAAACATTAATGCGACTGTGGCGGCAGCGGTTCGGGCACGCGACCATATTGCAGTGTTTGCAGCTGATAATAATAATAACACGAAGACTGAGGAGTTTTTCTTATAATATACCTCGTGTGTAACATCACGTGTAATATACGACAAGGGCCATACGGTTTTGAATTTAACGAGGCCAATTCGCGTGCGTATAAAACACGTATATGTTAACGTACAGGGATATTATTTATTACAGGATATTATTGCTTGGAAAATGCAGCCGTTACCGCGGCTGACAAAGTGACACCGCGCGCCATGCGTTATGGTCCGATAAAACGATAAAACGATAATAGGAATATGACCACTTATCATGATTCCGCGAGCCATCGAAGTCGTTAAGAATTAAACATTTTATTATTATTGCACCGGCCATACAATATTACGTGTACGAAACATTGTTGAAAAATCTCGAATTTCGGATACTTCACTCTAGACTTGAACGATAACTTGAGGAAAAATACAAAATACAAAAACGGAAATATGATCTCTCCGGAGGAAGAGTGTACAATTTATCAAAATTCCAATAACAGAAACGATTTCGAACGGAACTACAACGATTAATGCATTGCAAGTAATAAAAGGGATCTACGCTCAAATCCCATGTGCCGTCATGCGATGGGAACAGAATCAACACGCGGAGGCCCCGTCACCGTCATCAAAATCAGTTTTTTTAATCGAAAATTCCTTCCGACCCGAGAATCCGATTAATAAGATCTTGTGTACAACTTACAAGTGCACCGACTGCAAATATATTTTATTATTTTTTTTTGTTTAATTTATTCGATGGTGTAATGCACCCCGACTGTATTTATGACATGTATTATGCAGTTTGTGACGCACATACCTGATAAAGGGCTGCAACGCAAAGTACGAGAGAAAAAAATTATAAAACAACTTATTATAAACGTATATGTTATTATTAGGGAACGGATTTGAATGCAAATTGCATTTTTTTCTGAATGTCCAAAAACATTGGTTTCCAAGCAAAAAGTTCATTTCATACATCAAGGAATTAAAAAATGTAACTTTTATTTTGCATTTTTTTGCATTTTTTGCATTTTTAAGACTTTATTACATTTTTAGACCATTTTTTGACATTTTTAGTGCATTTTTATGGTTTTTAAGTCATTTTTTCAACATCTTTTCAACATTCATACTAAAAAAAATAAAAATACCTAAATATGTTTTATGTTACGAAATTACCAAATTATTGTTGACATGTGTAGACACAAAATATATACATACAATAGTTACAACAGATTATTACCCGCATTAAGGTAAAGATAAGATAAGCTATTTATCTAAATTGTACAGAAGATAATTGAGAGTTAATTTATTAAAGTTTTATTGTATTTAAATATTTTTTATCAGATTTTTCATAGTAACGTGTTTTTTTTTATAAGTTTTAAATTCAAAATTGTGTTTTTATTGAATATAAATACATTTTTAAAGTTTTTTAGGGCATTTTTTTAGTGCATTTTTTTGATGTTAAAGCATTTTTTAAGGCATTAAATCGTATTTTTTTAAGGCATTTTTCTTGTTTTTTAGAGCATTTAAATCCGTTCCCTAGTTATTATATAGTATATTCTATTTATAACATTATAAACTGTATAAATGGATAAGTGATTAACATTAGTTGTATGACCGTAAAAACGGTAAATAATCGAAGTCGTACCACCAGTATATCCTGATATGAATATAAAGTATTTTGATCGTTCTTAACCAGATCTTCCACTTTGAAAACAATCGCTTCAGTCCCTTCGAAAATCTATACGTAATAATAACAATGACTAATGCGTTTTATTTCACCTAGGAGGTAAGGTGACTTGCCGTTTAGTCGATATTTTCCTCGTCAGAGAGGACAATGAGAATGTAATGATGATAATACCACGAAATCGATAGAAAACAGGCGCTACATTATATATATTTTGATGAAAACTGCATTTTTCGAAAAGTGTTATTGTTACGCTTTTACGTTTTCACGTGTTTCGATGACATATCAATAATATTTTAGTAAATCGTTAAGTAACTCGCGAACACCGGCAAGATTTGCCGACGATCGCCCGCAGTCTTCTCTCCACGTGCACAAGAACGGATCGGAATAATTATATAATATAATAATATATTATACAGCGAGTACGCGGTGACACGACGTTCTCACGCGTCACCGACTCGGCGACGGAAAACGATTATTTAATTTATCGTCGTTATTGTTTTTTTCCCCCCTGTCCTGGGCGGGACACACCGTAACGCGCACAGTGCCGCGGCGTGTGTTATAGTCTCGTTCGGGTGGAGGAAAAGACCTAAGGATATTATACGTAGACAAACAGTCCGCACAGTAATATTGTTGCTTTGTAATTATTATTACACTTTGTTATTATGTCCCGTAGCCGTCGAACGCGTTCGGCTGGGCGATGGTAATAATTGATAATCACAATATTCGGATGATCTAGCTGGGGCGACGACGACGACGACGGCGCGCAACAACAGCGGCACACCGCCGCCGCGGTGCTACCACGCGTTCCGGTCTTGGCGCCGGCTAAAACGGTAAGGCAACGCGCGTAGATGATGTAGCCGGCGGCGGTGAAATAACGAAAAAACACACGAGCGCGCACCGGCCAATTTCTTCGTCTCTGCGTGCGCACGTCTGTGCTCGTCTGTCTACGTGGCGTGTTACACACTACGTTTATTATTTTTTTTTTTATAAAAAGGTGGCAGCGTGTTCAATCATTACATTATTACAAGACCGTCGTCTTACAGTCACATGACCGTGGCTAATACACGCCACGTTCACATAGTGTGCGCGCGTACACCATTAATATAACAACAATAACAATATACCTAACCCGAAGCGAAAATACGGATACCTATGTATTTCCCCTAAAGACATGACTGCCGATTATGATGAGTCTCACACACACACACACACACACTTATGTTGTTCTCGTGTGTACGGTTTATGGTCTTGTGCACTATATAATGTTACGTAACATTATATTATAGTATTCGTTGTACGCGCGCACACACACACACTTGCTCACCCGAACACATTTTTCGACCCGGTAGATCTTTGCCGACCAATTGGTTGGGTTTTATTTTTAAGTTACCATTACGCCTACGCGCCCAACTACAGCTCCCGGGTACCTTTATGTGTTTTTTTTTTGTACTCACCCCCGTCCCCCGACGCGAGTATATACGAGAACGAATGAATAGTAAATGAACACCGCTGTACGGGTGGAAATTTTGTGAAAAATTTAGTCTCGGTGAATTACGTTATATAGGTTAATAGCGTTTTGGGACAACACCTGCCTCGGTCGTATGTTCCGTTTGTTACAGAAGTAATAGTATTGTCGAGGCATGATGATGGCTGCAGTTCACAGAACGTTCTACGAAGATTTACTTGTTGCGATATCTTCAGTGATATATGATAAGCATATATATCAAGTTCTGTGATTTTTCCTCTTTTTTGTTGTAGGATTTGCATGCTGATAGATAATAATAGATAATAAATATAATGTATGTTTTAGTAAACAGTTGAAAAAATTATTTTTATTTTCTTATTTTGATGAAATATAAAGTTATCCATTATTGTAACCATTTACATTATTTTCTAATATGGAGAAAAGTTAGAAGGGAATTTATGAAGAAATAAATTCTGTGATAAGTACCTACTATTCTGATAATATTCTACGAGAGAAATAATAATATTCTTCTGTACACAAAAAAAACGTATAAAAATAAGTACATAGTTTTACCGACGACAAAAATTCTTTAAAAAAATAATTTTTATTACAAATATAAATGTCTAATACAAAAATAATGAATGTAATATTTGGCTATACTCGAGTAAGCTTATTTCGTTCTGACAATTAACACGACTAACGCCACCGCGCCGTCACGTCTTATCGATGTAACATAATCGTCGAAAATGGTGAATTCCGATTTTTCAACAAATAATTTATTACCTTATAAATTATAATATTATGAAATAACCGCTGCCAACGATTTCGGTAAATACAAGTATTAAAGACAACTCTCTAAAAATATCAAACCGAACACGACGTAATTTTTCGCAAACGTGATTCTACCCATAGAATCGTCAGTCAGTCCTCAGTCGATCACTGTGAACTCGATGAAAATAACGCGTCGGCAATACATGTAATGGGAACGGACGACATTTAATAGAACCTGGTGAATTTTATGCACTGAAACATTGTGTGAAAAAAAAATTATAAAACAAGTTTTTTTCTTCCCGGTAATTATATGCACGTCTCGCGGAAATCGTACACGTACGATTTAATATTTTATTCACATAAACCGTGGTAAGAAAAAAAAAAAAAACTCTGTTTTGTGTCAACTTTATAAAAAGCTAAATCAATTTCTATTTTTTTTTTTTTTTTTTAAATCAGTTTGGTGTGAAATTCAAAGTGGCGCCTATCGGTTTTCTCACGACGAATGCCGTTGAACGAATTCCATGTGCCACTCCGCTAAGACGAGATCATTTAATTATTTATTTATTTTTTTTTTTTCAAACATGGAAATGTACGTGCGTATGCTCGTGTGCGCGCGTGCGTGTGTGTGTCCGATACACCGATCGCGTTGGACCAACAGGACTTACCGGCTAACCGGGGATTAACGGTCGTGTTTTCTGTACATAAATATAATACGTATATTATACACCGTGCGCACGGTGTTAATGCGGGAAGAATAAAAACATCACGTGTTCGCGGTAACACACGAGTATGGTAGCGGTGGTGGTGGCGGCATATACTTTAGTAGGTAGTGGTCACGATATACCTACGGGATGTAATATCGTTCGTGCGCCGTCGACGGAGGCGCGCGAACAGTCGGGTTTCAAGTTCAATAATATTATAAAACGTGATGGGTCTCGCGTAAGGTAGCGCGCGCGCGGGCTAATGGGAAACAACCAAACCGGTTGTAAATCATCGTCGCAATCGACCGGGCTTGTGTAACGTATTATCGCCGCGGACGGCTCTTGTTTTTTATTATTATAATATATAATATCGTGTACGTGCATCGTAATTATTCGTATTATTATTATCGGTGTTATTACTGATCCGTCGCTGTGCGGCGCGCGGACGTCCGTTCGACGTGTTCCCGTATCCGCCGCACGCGAGTTTTTTTTTTTTTCACCATTACTGTGCGCCGATCGGTACGCTCAAGCGTCTTTTCGTCTTCATAAGCCACGTGGGTCCCGCAGGAGAATGCTGAGACAATATCCGTCGTCGGAGACTTGAACGCGTAACGATTACATGCCGACGGTGCACGGGAACTGCACCAATATTATTAGGACCTTAGGATTACCGTTTGACGAAAACGATTCGAAAAACTTTTGTTTGCGATTCGATGTGAGATCGATGATTTAGTATATGCGAGGACGTTTTGGATTACACCGACGGGTTTTCGAATACGATCCGCGAACTGCGGCTCGTCGAAATGGTCGTTTTATTGGCATTTTTAATTATTCTACTAATACACTTATTATGTATATTACGTATAGCGTATTATGTACCGTGCGTTGATATTCTGATTTGAGATTATACACGAGAAAACCGTGGGACACACACACGCGCACGAACGCGTACCCAGTTCAGTTTTTAATTGAAATTCCTTTGTAAATTCGTCGTTCTTGAAAAATAAAAAAATAAACTAATCGAAACCGAAATCTGTTTTTTAAGCATACAAATCTGTTTAAATTAACCCATTGCACACACGCATCACACGGGACGAATATAATATAGCGTTATTCCCAGATTATGGTAGGCACTAGACTTGTTTATTTTACAGTTTATCCGTTTTTCTCTTTACATACATCATATTGCATAATGTATAGTAAATTATTTGTGTATATTCACTATTCAGGTATGTCATCGTAATCCTAAATTATACGTATAAAATATTCCCGCTCGTTTTTCGTGACATTCGTCGTTACTATATATAATCACCCGACTGCATTGACTGTGTTCATTTGAAGAAAAAAAACATTATATGATGAGTAAAATTAGTTGTCTTGATGTTTTATTAATATGTTTACACTTATTAAATATTCTAATAATATTTTTAATTGTTTCTGTTTAATATTTAATTAATAACAACTAATTTAAATATAAAAATAGTTTATAATCTAAAATCTTCATGATATGGGTACTCCGTAGTATTTTAATTGTATTTTAATTTGATGTTTTATAATAAAATGATCCAAAATTAGTTATAAAAATACTTTAAAATATTAATGTCAATCATGCGTCAATAATTTGTTATTATGTTTACTCATTACTTATATAGGCATGCAGAATATTGTTATCTCTAATGGCTATATAGATGCCGTGGCCCGTGGACGTGTTTAATATATAAAATCATTGAAACTAGTAAACTACATTTAAAAACTAAAACTGTACACATCCATAGTATAGTATATCTTACTTGTCATTCTATTCATTTCAAAATAAAAATGGCAAATAATATCAAGCGATATTTTCTCAACTCATGAAACTTTTCGAGATTAACTTAAACGAGTGTTATACGTGCGTACAACAGATATAGTAGTGAGGCACACCCAGAACCCTCTGTATCTAGTAACTATCGAAATTTCGATATTTATCGCGAATTATATACTGTATTGTATCATGCTGAGGTGGGCGCATTGTGTTACTAGAGGGGTGATGTACCAATATTATATTAAGTGACGAAGGTGTTGGTGATATTAATGATCTTATAGACACCTTCTTGTAGGTGTTTTTTTTTTTCTATAATATATTTGAGAACAGTTAGAAGAAATTATATGATTTACAGTAAAGGAAGACCACCGCAGGGAAGGGCACATTGTTGGCAGCGCGAGAGACGAACATATTATTCAGCCTGTTGTCTCCGCCGACATGCGGTAGTGTACAGTACTTTTTTTTAATCAAAGAACATCATTAAGTTAATTGAAACAGACTACTCAGTATAATAATATATAAAGCGCATACAGTTATACGTTCACGATATGCTATATTTATAATATATAATATAATGTATAATATAGGGTGGCGTGAACAATTTGAAAGTCACGGATGAGATCATAAAAAAAAAAAAACATAATACAGTTTTGTTCTGGCTTGAGAATATTGTTAGGGTGTCGATTTATATCGTAGACAATATGATTATTATCTGCAGCAAAAGGAAATAAGGGAGAATCAAGCATTTGGTAAAAAAAAATATATTATAACAACCCTGCCATTTTAATAACTTTTCAAGTATTTTTTAATTAAATTATTCGGTTAAGCCAATGTATTTCGATTGAGATTTTAGTAAATTTAGATGAGACGTCATTTGAATATATTATTCAGGTAATTCCAGCGGCGTCATTACAGTTTTTTTCGAATGCGCAAATTGTTATAGGCAATAGGCATGCTAGTTTTGAAACTATGATTTCTTCGGTTCTTAATTTATTGTTTATCGAATAAACAAATTACCAATGACAAGCACAGTGTCTTTATGCAGTCTTATAAAAGGACTTAGAAAGTCCGAGATCAATGAACACGTGTTGAGGTGAAATATTTTTTATTGATTTTACGGGTAAAGCCGATCCATAGTTTTTTACATCACACACTTTTTGATAAACAGCGTAGGGATATTAAATTATTTCGACCATGAATGAATATTAATAGCACAATTTAGAAGAACATAGAATGAAATAAATCAATGATGTGTTTACTGTTTTCGTTCGGACTCAATAACAGACCAACTATAATCGGCCATTACGCGTGTTGTATAAAAATATTTCAGTATACTGCCGTGTATCCAGCGATATTTTATGTTATAATTAATTTAGGGGCACGGTGTGGAGCGTTGGTCACACACAATAATATACATTATACTGGTTTGTTCTAATCTATACCGACCGACCAATAAAAACATACAGTTCCCACAATACACACCCGATGGTGCCAGAGCTGCCACGGATTAAAAAAAAAATAAATAAATAATTATCGAGATTCTAACGGCACATTAATATTCAGCATAAATGTCCGTATTATCGACCACCCGATTAATATATCTTTGTATAAAAACATAAATCTGTATATATTTATATTGAAATTTCTAACGTATTCAAAGTGTAGTATAGTGTTATCGGTGTTTATTTCATTATTGTTATTGTTTTGACGAATACGTTCTACTTTACAAGTAGGTCTTCGGGGAATTAAAAGGACAATAAAATAACCAAATCGCAATTTTTAACATTTAAACGTATACTAATACAACTATATAGTATTATAGATCGGTTTATTAATTACAAAACTGGTTGGGTTTTATAGTCTCCCGTAAGCGAATAATAAACATTTTTCTTCTGTAAAAACGAGTAAAGATAACCGTTAACAGCTTAATTTAGTACGGATATAAACGCGCGCACGCCTCGAACGTCTATATTTTATGAGAAAAATTCGTTATAGATGTATAATAAATGACGATGGCGACGTGTCGCAGTAGAAAAATAACACACACGACGAGTGCCGTTCCAATATAAAATAATACGTTCTTTGCAAAAAAAAATGGTATTGGAACGAGTTGTTTTTACGGTTTCCCAAAGAACGTTTAACAATATTTCAAGTTTCGTTGTACAAAACAATAAATGATGATGATGGGCAAACCGTATAAATCACAGCGCGCGGGGTTCCTACGCAACACCGTGCTACGTGATACCGATCTACCTACATTTGCATAGTGATACACGTGGTATTCGCTGGAGTTATGAGAAAAAAAATGCACTTACACCGAACACATTATATGGTTATAAAGAAGTGTAAACATTAAATACGTCAGTAAATCTCGATAATTATAAAACATTATATTATATTCCGATAATCACAATTTCAAAACGCACGCGTGAAAAAATGATTTCAGAAACGGAGAGACGCGGACACTGGGAGAGAGGGGGAACGCTCGAAGTTCAAGAACGAGTCTGCGCACACATAATGTATATGCTAAACGCTAAAGTTATTACGCGTCGCGTGTACCAACATAATATAGCGTGCAGTTGATATACGATATACTCTGTGCACGGTCTGCCCTCGAAAGCTGACACGCGCCTGTTTGCACAGTGTCAAGGTCTCGAACAGCGCATATGTATAATATTCTGCGCAACGCGGGCGGCGCGTGTACGTGCGTACTGTATAGCTGCTGGCCGGAGGCGGAATATTGTAGAAAAAGAAAAAAAAAATTGCGTCGATTCGATTGAAAAATGAGAAATATATAAAATAAAACACATTAAACGTTGTATCAAATCAAGTTCAAAATTGTGCAACAGTTGTGTGTGCGAGTGTGCGAATATGTGTACGTAATGTATATATATATATATATATATACTATATGACGTATGTGTAAGTAACTTTATGTAGGTAATTGTTGGCGCGCCGTGTCGCATTCCGCCTTGTCAGCTTCCCAGGCGCAACGGCGCACGAATATATTATACAAACCGTAATAACGTAACTCAATAAATATCATAATAATAAAACAATAACACCTGTTTTCAAATCGTTTTGTTTTGTGCCGATCGCTTATGCAAACACGGTGGGGGGGTAGGTAGGGGGGGCACCATGCTGTAACACTATGTGATGCAGTCCTACGCAAAATCATTGTATTTTATTTTGTAACTAATCAACGTTATCATTATCATTATTATATTCTATTATGTCAATAATATCTGTGCTCGATTGAGAAACAATTTATTCTTTTCATCACGTGTAACAGATGGTAGTAATGTCACTCGCATGTGTGTGTTTATTCGCAATAGACGAAAGTATACATGATTACAAGGTGTCTCACCGTGTTTTTCTCCGATTGTGTAGTATTTTTTTTTTTAAATATTTTGGTTATCTGATTTTTACGTATTATCACGTTACTGTAGGACCACATTTTTTTTTATTTTTCGATACAAGAACGTAATAATATGAAAAACATCACGTAGGGAAAAAGTAAATTGTTGTGGAGCCGACGAAAAGCTACCGCGCGGCGAGACGCCCTGTATACACGCATATGATTGTACATGTAGTAAATATCGAATGTTATATAATCGAGGAAATTATAAAATTTACGATTTTTAATTAATAATACATTTATAATACGTAGATTAAATTGCATACGGGATAATGATGGTTAAACTCTGGAACTTTATCATACTGCATGTGATAAGTTTTTTTATCGCGTTACTATCGAAAACTGAGTACACAAAGAGTACTATTTTGATCGATGGAAACGATTGAATTGCACGAGGTGAATGCACATGTAGGTACTCGGTGTTTTAAGCAGATATTTTGTAAATAACACGAATATATTCCTATCGACTATCGTCAAATCATATTTATATGCATAAAAAAACTATAAAATTGTAATACATGCGTTGGTCGACATTGTATCTTTCTCGTATGCCTATATTATACATCTCTAGAGCGCAGTGCCCCTGCCCCCACACTGACAACATAATATCATATTTACGGGTGCTCGAGCTACTGTTGCCGCCGCCAACGAAGATAATGACCGCCGAACCGATACGTGTAGCATAATAATAATACTAATAATAATAAATACGGTAAATCCGGTCCAGTCTCGTCACTTCGGGGTTGGCCTGGAGCATATGTCTTCTATATGTCTACCTACCTTCCTGCCTACGCGTTGTGTTTACGACTATATGAGAATGTATTCTAATATACACGTAGGATTCTCGACTTCCCCCGAGGCCACGTGTACAACGCGCATCGGGAGAAAAAAATACGGTTCCATCAATAAAGGATTAAAAAAAAAGAACGACATCGCATCCCTAAAATCCCGTCTAGACCACGGACGACGACGACGACGACGACCGCCTACCTGGGCGAGACGATGGATATAATATAATATAGGTACCCTACAATACATATGCGTGTGGTTGTTGCGACGTTGCAGAGAATTGAAAAAAAAAATAATAACAATAATGAACATGATAAAAATACCAATCATCCACTGCATAAAATATCGTTGAACAAAATATAAAAATATTTTTACAGCCGGTACCCGCTGCAATACTTTTATGTCGAGTAATATTACTCAACTCAATACAGGAATTGTCTACTATATAAATAGAATTATCATATTGTAAGTGATATTATATTAGTGTGGTAGCACAAGATACTTAACTGTTGAACAAGAGTTTTTAATTTTAATTTCAGAGTAATTATTAAAATTTCGACCGTCCTCAATAAGATATGCGTACAAAATAAAAGAAACTTTTTCATATACTCGTATGTATAAGATTCTCGATTGTTATATTGGCGTATTTGTCATAAGAACCATATCTTTAGGTTATAATGGATTTCAAATCGTTTTCAACAACTGAATGCGAATGTTTGGGATTCACGAAAAATTTAAAATTGAATACGATCAGTAATCTGAAAACGTTTATACGCGTCGCGCGTCGGCTGAGTTAGTAAAATAATAAAACTACCCATTGTACAAATGTATCGGAATGTTCGGGACTGCCGTTTTTCTAATAGAATGAGCATATCGTACGTGAGCATATAGTACAATTAATACGTATATGGTTATTGTCCTATTCATTCGATAGGGCAACGAAGACACATTTGTTTACGGTAAAACAGTAATATAATAATAAAAACAAACTACAACTCACTTACCAGTGTGCAGAAACAGATGATTTTTCAAATTCGTGTGTTTGCTAAATCCTCTGTTGCAAATGTGACACTTGAAAGGCCACGATCCGTTGTGCACGTACATGTGAGATTTCAAATCGCCAGGTGTAGGGAACGACTTCGCACAGAGAGTGCATTTGTGTGGTTTTTCCTGGTGAACAGATCACAACATATTGTATTAGTAAACACGTTTAATACTTCGATAAAATTGCTATTGGATTTACACGCATTGGTTAACAGTGGCGTTAATTGAGTTTTCAATGAGGACGTTGAGAGATAAAATAAAAATAATAATATAACTGGGTGCAGAAGCGAGTCCGGCTAATTTAACCTAACCGTCTTGGTCGTAAAAATACAACCGATCGCCGCCGACTGCTGTATTTTAATACACATCAATTTCGTATCGTAAGCACCCAGCAGCCGCCGGAATTTGGGTTGGATATATATTATGTCGTATAGGTGTAATAAAGTATAATTTATTCATATAAGGTGGACGATAAAAATCATATTATTATTATTATTTTACTTTTATATACACACCGAGCAAGTTGCGAGGAAATAATATGTTCCACTCGGGCGTCTGGCTCACACGAATAAAACGTAAGTATATACGATTATGATATATAAATAAATATTTAATGATATTTTCAAAACATAATATATTTGTTTATTGAGTATTAATAATTTATTGTTTGCTTTCTCGTGTATGTCGTTCTAAGAATTATCATAATAACTCCGCGCCGAGCGCGTTCGGTTAAAAACAAATACCGTATAATACGCGCGTACGCGGAGAAAAATAGGTTCACCCTGTTGTACACTTAATGTATTTTACGAGTGTAAAATGGCGCATGGGAGAAGCAAAAAGTTTTACGTTTAAAAATAAAAATTGTTTATCCTTAATGATTTTTAGATTGTACTGCTATAGTTATAGTATACTTTTTTTCCAGCACAAAACAATATTGGTTGATATTCTCTGGGCAGTAGATCATAATATCGTATTAATCGAACGATTATGGCTTTATATAGTTGCAGGTTAGGTGCGAATATTGTATCGGAACGATCTCGGATGTATGTGAGCAACTGCAGGTAGGAAATGATTACAATAAATATTTAATAACTGTACATGATATTGGTTAACGATCGATTATTTTTTGTTTCCCGCCAGCAAATACCTGTTCCTTTTGATCGTAACGTGGTTCGCCGTTATAGCAGAGGAGATCAAAAATAACGTCTCGGCCACACTGCCCGCACTATTTAAACAAGCGCATTTTATTCGTACTTCGAAAATCGGCTGTAATCGTGTATTTGTTGTCGATCGTACGGACTAAACGATATGCCAACAGTAATAATATAATCGGTAGAACACGAGCGCACGCCTATGCGATACATGTTGAGAATAAAGACAAATAAACGGTGCGTGCGCGCGAAATGTGTACGCGCACCTATAATAGTTATTATATTTATAAATCATTCTTCTCGGGAAGCTTCCGCGTAGGTCAGAGAGGAAAGGACCCAAGGGGGCTTCAACCTACACCTGTTCGGCGCACGCCAAGGTCGAGAGGTCCTCGACGTACAACGCGTACACTGTTAACATCAAGCGCACATAGTGTGCCTACATAATACGTGTACGTATAATTTAGACCCGATTACTACTGATGCGGCGCTGCTGCTGGTGCACCGGTCATCCCGAAGCCTAAGGGAGAATGCCTATATTATGTTTGCGCGAATAACGTGGCTCACTCGCGTGTTTTCGTTGCCGACACCGCGCGCTGTGTACCGGTTTTCGTGCACATCACGCGGCGCGTCTTATGTATGGCATTATGTACGCGCGTGTATGGGATATTCTTGTGTGGAAAAAAGAAAAGAGTAGAAAAAAATAAATAATACTGAGAGAGAAAACGAAAAGACAATAATAATAATTATATTATCCCACGGCGGGTTATTACTGTATCATCGGCTAATACACCTGCTGCCGGTCACCTGCGATCACGGCAAATTGCTCCGTACGATCATATTTAGGTAAAAGATTTCGACGAGGTATATATTTATATGTATATATATATATGTACTGTACGTTGGACGGAAGTTTTTAAGTTATTCGTCCCTCCTCTCGCCTCTCTCGCCTCCCCGCTCGTATCTGCTGCAGTACTTCTCACGTGAACTATATAAGATTCAAGACCGTCCTAGGGTAATCGGACGTTTCGATTGATGACGATGTAGGTATATACAACGTACACATGCGAGTGGTTCCCTCCTATTTCGTGCTGCACGCGATCCTCGTGCGGGCACCTCGACGTCCGTTCATATATATGTGTGTGTGTGTGTGTGTGTGTGTGTGTGTATCACAAGTGTACGTAAGACGAATGGAATACGACACTGAAGTGCAATGTATATGTATCCTGCACGAGTCACGTGAACCGTCTGACCAAATTGAAAACGATGAGTATCAATGGGCTACCGTATAGATTTGAGTATACATAGTATACTGCCATGATTTCGTTTGAAATAAATATAACGAGGGATCTCAAGTTTTGATATTGTCTTTTAATTTATTATTATATTAATCAATCTTCAGGTTCGTACATTTTATACGTGTTATGTTCGTATATTTCTATACCGTCGCCTGGTCTCGACGTCGCACACACTTAGTGTATAAGTACTTTAATTCAGATCATGAACAGCACAGCACAAAAATATGAACGTAACCTACAAAGATAAAATCCCTTCCTCAATTCTCCGGTCATTCGAGCGATATAACGCCGTCAACAGAGATCAAGGAAGGGCCCCTCTTTTGGTCGCAGACCATCTTATGTACTCAAAATCAATTTTTCCTAATTTTACGCTGATGTTTGTTTCATACATGTGAACTATGTTTGCAATAATTGTTACGACGTTTTTGACCAGGACGTATAAACGTAAAACAATAATATGTGTAATGACATATTTATGACTAGCATAATCTACAATTTAGGAAGGCGGAAGTGTTATGATACATATTACTATACACTTTTATAATATTATATATATTGCACGCACTGCACATTAGTGTCCATGTGTAAACAAAATAAATATACGGACGGAAATGTATACATACATGTATCGAGAGACTCGGATTTAATGGTAGGTATACACCGTGATTGCGATATTTGCATTATCTACAAAATAGTACATGCGACTACGTGCGGCCGCGATTGGATACTGCGTAGGGAAATAAACATATTCCAAAATTAATTGGCTGTCGTTAAAGTCTCCGAATGTAGGTATTATGTATATTTATAAGGTGTGTTTTCGCGGTGTGAACATATTTTGTAAACAGTTTATACGGGCAATTTGTAACACGTTTGCTAGGTCGCCAAAAGGACGTGGATGCATTTCGTGTTATATTATAGATTATAATATATAATTTACATTAATTAACAACCACGAAACACCGCCTGCAAACTGTACAACTAAATTTTAAAAAGTACGTTTACATAGATCGTGCAAACTGTTCATTATAAATTCGCCCAACGGTTTTCAGTGAACATAAACGCTAAAAAATGTTTATTATACAATTATTGCACCTCGAAAACGCGTTTAGTTGTAGTTTTTTGTTTACCGTATACAACTATTATGTGTTTTTTCTTATAATTTAATAATCACTCGATATTCTCTTAATTATTCGACAACGATGGGGATCAATGGGTGCATGGTCGGGATTTTGTTAAAATCTGAAAAAGTCGTTTAAAACATATTGTTAAATGTAGTATAATTATTGAGAGCTACGTTTTTCCAAGAGTGTATACTGCATAGGTACTACATTAGGTGCAGAGCCGCAGAGGGAATTCGAGCAATAATTTATATTACAATAATTATTTTATCCGTCTCCCGTACACGTCATCATCACCATAATATTTATAATAATGCCATATGTGGTATGATGATTTTGATTGAAATAGACGTAACGCGAAGGAATTGGGTGTGGAGTGCTCGTAGAACATTTGGCCCGGTGTAATGAATGTCCGACCCAAATACTGTATCGTCTGACGGGACTCCGCGGCGCATGTGAGCATATAATAAGTCGTCTTCGCGCGTAACGAGTCGCTGCCACCGGTTAATGAAGAAAACGCGCGGGGACTGCAAGATGACGATGGCGTTACAACACTGCAGTACCAGCTATGTATACACGTGTAGTACGATAATATGTGTGCCGGTGACTGCTGCAGTTGGAACGAATCGTATTAGGGGTACGCCACCTGTCTGCACGCGCGTTCTCCGCACTGCCGCGCATCTTTCCGTTCGTATACAACATAAGGTGCGCATTTATTTATATATATATATATATATGTACACGGTGTACACTGCGTAATAGTAAATTTAATATAATTGTGACTCGCTCGGTATAGTAATTATTCGATCAGTATAGTACCCATTTATATATAGGTTTACGTGTGTGTGTGTGCGTGCGTGATGGTAAGGGTGCGGGCTACAGCTCACAAAGGAACAATGTACACACACACACACATAATATATTATATATAGAGTGATGATGATAATAATAATGTTTTTCTTTCATATCACGCAAACGAGAGAGAGAGAGAGAGAGAGAGAGAGAGAGAGAGAGAAGGATATGCTCACAAAGGAACCGTACATAGCGCATACTATACGTCTTTTTCAAATAATAATAATCATAATCATATTGAGAACGACTTCTGCAAGAACCCTTCACGCGACCATTGTTCCTATTGTAAAACGATCAATGCGACGACGGACACACCAAATAGGCCGCGCGCAGTATATACTGACATGTTTTCATCGTCGAACATCGCGTACAAAATATAATAATTCTGATCCTTGAGTATACCTACAGGTACGTGTATGAATCGTCGTCCGAGTATTATGAAAAGTGCGATATATGCTATTTCAATGCGGTGTTCGAAACAAGTGCGCGAAATAAACGATACGCAAATCCAATAAACCGCGTTGTTGTCATATAAAACCGGTAATAAAAATTACAATCATTACAATACACACGAACCGGAGAAAAAATAATTAAACGTATGAAAATAAAACGTTTCCGTTTTCTGTTTTTACAATTAACTTCCGTCTAACTGCCTTCGGTCATGCATTTAAAAAAATATCAAAAGTCACAAGGTGGCTCATTTTCAACCGTAGGCAAGTTTGTTCAAAATTGTTCTCAGTGTTTCTGTTCTTAAGTAAACAACGTTTCAAGATATTTTTTATTCCATATTTATTTCGTGCAAATTTCAGGAGCGAAAGTGATATTATATTATTAAGTACCGATGGAACAATTGTATATGAACATCTACGTATATCAGAATATTCGAATAAAATAACTGCAAGTGTTCATGTTGAATTAATTTTTATGCCCATATACATAGTATAAAAGTACGGTGAAATATGGTCTCACGTTCTAAACACCGATGTTTAGGACAAAGGTATAATATAATGTGTAAATTGGCAACCCATTCGTTTTATGTCTTGTTGTTGATAGCAAAGGGGTGGGGTATTGTGAGAATTGTTTCTCGGACCGTGTCCAAGATGTATGTTTCTTTTTCATGAAGTTCCGGTCTGTCAGAACCCTTTTTTTTTGTCGGAGGGAAGCAAAAGAATAAGATAATAGCGATTGTTACTATCCGCTGCTTGCACCAGCGCCCCGTCAAAGAACACAAACATATACACATAGGGAAACGCCATATGGTTATGTGAAATAGGAAATTGCTCTTCAAACGCCCATTGCATATATATATATATATATATGTGTGTGTGTGTGTGTGTGTGTGTGTACAAGAGATGCACACGATACACAGTCATTTTCTTAAAAAAACAACATGCACGTGATGTAATTGCTTTTTTTCTTTAGTATTGTTGCGACAGTTGGCCGACAAAAAAAGGTAATAATAATAATAATAATATGAACTTACAACAATATTGCTCCAAGGTGCACCTGACAAAATATACGTGTTGGGTATAAGTATGGGATACTTATATAACACAGTGGTCGGTTAAATTTGAAGAATTCTGAATAAACCCTTCGAGTCAGCAAAAAAAAAAATGTTATAAAAGAACATCTATATGTATAAATATAGCATATTCAATGGCGCAACTATAAAAGTAGAATTTCACCGAAGTATTTTTTATATTATTTTGAATAAACGAAAATTCTAACCATATAATATAGGTATTATTACATGTATACAATGTTCACTTTTGACATCGAATATATTATATGCTTTGTGTTACATACGAGCAATAGACATTTGAAGCTTGGATATTTAACAGATTAAAATCCAAAGTGTAAGGCCTTTGATTTCCAAGTTGTGTGTTGACTGTCATGGGTGTAATTTAAGAGAGGGTTATTCTTACATCGAGAGATCACACTGTACTACGTGTACTTTATATTCATATATGTATACTGTACATCAGTGATGTTAAAAAAATTCAATTTCGCCAGTTCGGAAGATCGTGAAATTTCAGGCAAAGTAAATTTGCTAAGAAAACGGAACTTCTTTTTAAACACATGCGATTTATGATACATGTTAATGTTGTCAAAAGTATGACTACACTGTGTGAATGCGTGCATTAAATATTGTGTTGATATAAGTATTACAGCAGATACAGCTCGGCCTTCAAATTCCATTGTTCTTGCAACGGAAGTACATTGTACATCACAATGTAATGAAATAATGGTACAGTTTAACCTTTTTGACGCCTTTAACGGATACGGAGGGTATAGATGATATTTAAACGATTAGAAATTATAATGTACGTAACCAGATGATTACACCGCAAAAGCGAACCGCGGTGATTTCAAGCAGCGTGAGTAAGTAGCAAATTAGCAATTGAAAATAATCCAGTTGAGTATATAGATATATTATGTTTGGTATTTTTTTTTTCGGTTGTGATACGGAAGTTGCGGATGCATTGAGGTTGGTGTTTTTAACTTGACCAATTTTCCACGAGCCGCACACTTGGTGTACAATGTTTTTTATATTAAGATTGTACGGGCGAAAAAATGTAATTAAATATTTCGCGGTTTATTGGTAACTTTTTGGAAAAAATCAAAAATATTTGATAGCAAGTCTGTTCGTTTTTAAATAGGATCCATATCATTCATCGGGGCAATGATATGATAATATATATTAGCCAAATAAATGAGATTCAGTACCACGAGCTGCAGGTGCGTACAGGCGCTCGATGCCGAAGTCGTAACAAAGATACGCATGATTAAACGTGTACTGTTAATAGTTCCGTATTTAAACCTATCCGTACGTTTTTCGTGTGCACTTAATACCCACATACTACGTGGTTCACTTTGTAAAGCCATTGAACGAAGTATAGCCAACGCAACAGGCCGGAAATATTTTATTGTTGGCCGTCCTAAAGTCCTAATCACGCGCGTGGCACGCACACACAACTTGTTGTGCAGTCGTCGACTATCTGAATAGAATATAATCGTTTAATTCAATCGCTTTCGTCTTTCGGGTACGCGCGCGAGCTCGTGTTTAAGTGGCACGCGCTTCGTCTGTTCGCCACCACCGTCAAATTACGATTTCCTCAGAACCGCAATCTGGTCATTAGTGTTTTTTTTTTCTTTTTCTTTTTCTTCTTCTGAAGGCTTCCGATGTGTGTGCGTGTACCTTTTCTTAATGGACCAGTCACACGTCACTCGTCACACAACAACGAAACGACGATGATTTTGCAACTTTTCGTCTCTCCGAAAACGCGCATCTTGTGTTCGGCGTCTGCAGCCTTCTTGTCTTGATATATACAATATACATCCATACGTAACCATACTTAATATGTGTACATATAATACATATATATATATATAAGTATAGGCGGAGATGACTAAATCGTAATTTCATTGAGGGTAGCGCTACGAAATGGTAACATTGTATACACATGTAGCTCTACACACGTGCGTATACGTATATACAATGTATGCATGTGCACAGGAAGTCTCGTTTTTTATTCACCTGCGGTCGGCAATAACTTAGTAATGTGCACTTCGACTCGACGGTATTTTTTTCAAGTAGCAAATTATGTAACGATCTACTCTGACGGTGTGCCATATCGACGAGATCAAATAATGTTAATACATAGAAGCAGCCGAAGGAAAACCACGTGCGTCGCCATATCGTTCCCGATGACTCTCGGCAAAGCCAGAATTCTCGATTCGTGCTCGTTCTTTACCCACGCGACAGAAGAGGTAATGATAATAGCATAATGTTATTACTGGAAGTAATATTCCATCGTGTACGCCGTATTACATGCGTAGAATAGTAGTACGAATGAAGGTTTCCGAAAAAATTGTAATCTCCCGTCACTGTTCGTCTGGACCGTCGGATTAATACGCGCTGCTGTCCGTACTCGCCATTTTTAAATCTGTTTGGATCGAAGTTACATTAAACCGAAGTTCCAACGACAACGACGACGACGGTAGGTATATATAGGTAGTATATATATTGTATGAGACAAAAGTAGGTATATAAATATTTATATTTTTTCTAACATATTCCGCCGGTAGACGTTTAAGAATGAAATATATTATCTTCTCCGTTACACGAATATTGTAATTGGCCTTCGGTCGCAGTAAATCTCCAAGTTGTAGATCTCATTATACGATAATACGATCACCTATACATACTATTCCAGTGTCGGCTCGGGCACTAAAGGGTCTAAGAAGGAGTCTTTTGCCAAAGTCATTGGCAGATCTATGTTTCTGCGGAGCAAGAGTAGGAACAATGATATATAAAACCGCGTAAGACCAGTGTGTGTATTGAATGCGAGGAGCCACTGCCCAAGATAACTTGCACTACATTAAACAAATATAAATTTTATACGACAGCGATAACAGTAATTAAACCGATTACGTTTAATTCGTAAAGGAAAACATTACAATTTATAATAGTAATGGTACTTGATATTATAAAGTAGAAAGTATGTTCGGCAGATGATTGGAAAATTCTTCGATTATATTTTGCTCTGTTTATCTCAATAGTATGCCGTATGTTTTTCTATAATAATTAACGCGCACGAAGTTGAGTAAATACTGATTCAGAAAGTGATGATCTAATATTCTAACGAGAATCGCGTCCGAGAGAAATGAGAAAATATAATTTTATGTTCATTGCGCACACTCGTACAGAAATATGGTAGAATAAAAGTAATAACATGTTATATGTACATATATCGTACACGTATAATCATTTGTATGTTGACGGTATGATGTACAGTGTATAAACGCTATATTATAGTCTATCTCTAATCCCGGTGCAACATTATGTTATGAACTATGTATGTTTCTATATGCACGTATAGTTTATACGTTTATGTATAATATACATCAACACTCTATGTTGATTTTCTATTAAGGTTTCGAATAAGAAATTATAGGTGGTGTGTTTTAGTGATGGAAATAAATAGATCATTTTGATCAGCCTATACGTCATATTTACGCACTCAACGAAACTATCGAGCCTTCACATTTTATTTTTTTTTAATTCTCGAGCCAGACTACGGTTAAGACTTGTACGTATAATATTTAGTACAATGTTGAATGTTGCTCTACAAATCCCGTTGTTACACAAGACCCTAGGTGACTTCGACGTAACCGAATCCCGGACACGAATCCCTACACTATATTTTCAAAACGCATAGGTTTTTTTGGTCGTGGACCCCTGGCGACTGGCTTCAGCGTGTCCTGTACCATATTTATATAACATATACAAGCAGAGACATGTTTTCCATCGCTGGTGCTGCTACCGCTCTACAGTCGTCGAAATAATAATGTACTGCGTGGCCCCAGTCAATCCGGGGTGAATATACACGACCAACGTATAAAACTCGCGCGCCCGATTCCTAATCGTGTTTCGGTGTATGCAATTTTTATTTTAACGAACACATTTTTTGTCGACCGATCGCTACGATATCCATACCGTTTCATTTGATCGTTATTATTTTTTACTATTACCGACGGCAGATACGTGTTACCTGTACGCACGTCTTATAGTTCGTGGCATGTGGCCGCCCGTCGATAAACGTCGATCGCTCGCGTTGCGTGTTCGCCGCGCGTTTATATTATAAATGCCGTTTCCGCCGACACATCTGCGCCACCGTCGAGTTCAACGTCGTTTTTCTTTTCTCCCTTACGTGCGTGCATTAATAATAGAATATAAATAATTTATCAATTAGTTCCCCCACCTCATCTGACCCAACAATGGTCTGAAGGATTTGTGTTCGCACAATGTCTGACAAAAAAATATTATGTGATATATAAATATACGTTCTCCACGGTAGGATTTGGCAAGTTCTCCGATATAGAAGAAATAAATGTTGCTAATATCGATGGTGGGTTCAATGTAAAGCAACAGGATTTAAAGTGATTATTACCAATTTTTTCGTATTTTAAATAAGCGTTGTTAAAAATTCGTATTGTTAATCGAATCTATGACGTGGACTTGACTTTAACCGACATTTGTTTAAAATTTAACTGAAATAACCAATTTCTAAATAAATTAAAAATTGCCGTCGTCAGAAATCAGAATGATAATTAATTAAGCTTGTTCGATTCCGTAAATACGTAATACGTATGCTACTAATATAAGGTATTTTGCTTAAAAAATTCTGTTCATCATTTCTACGTTACATTTTTTACCATTATTGGATCGTTATAATATATAGTGCAAAGCGGTGTTGAATACCAGTTTAGATAGAAATCTCGCAGGTATTGCTCGTCATCTTGAGACTTGAATCCTTGTTCGGGGGGATACCTACCTTATCCCAGAAAAAGTTGATATTCACGAATGTAAAAAAAAAACTATCGTTTAGTTAGTAAATCAACGACCTACCAACAATTGTATTCCGTTATCACTAATCAATATCCAATAATCATATACGATGAATTGCATTTACGTAAACCACGAAGAATCAAAACATATAGTTATTGACGTCTCATACTTCTCGGGAAAAAAATGATTGTTCACACTTGACATTTACTACAATGATCAATATCTAACATATTCGGTACAGTCATATAAATTATTTATGGAATAGAATTTAGAACTATTCTCCTTTTTTAACGCTATTAAAGATGTTTTTTGTGGAAAGCCTGCTGCTTTTGGATAGCGTCTGACGCCTGTAAACAGCGGTTTTATTATATAAATTATCGGTACGTTGTACGAACTTCAGGAAAATAATAACATCGTATACGAAATGTAAACGATCTCACGTGCAGATTTCTGTAAAATATAATATTAAAAGAGAATTGCAAACGATCTAATGTGCGTGTATATATAGATATTATATCGTCGTCAACCGGTTAGACGAGATGGATTTCGGTTCCAAATTTAAACCGTACAACCGAATGTAAACGTATTTAATATAAAGGTTTGAGTCACGTCGGGAACCACTTTTTCCTTCGTGTTTACGACAAAATCGATCGAATTATTAAGAACTATTTTCTGGTTTATTATATTAATACATACTATTTTTTTAAATTGCAAACACATATAGTAATAATGATAATAATAATAAAAAAAAAAAAAATAACACGAAATTAAACCACCGGTATCCGGACACCATCTTTGCCGCGCGCGCCCGACCCAGCCACAAGTAAGTAGCTCGGTGTTACGTGTTCGGTGTTCCACACGATTTTAATTTTAATTCCATGTATAATTTAAGTTAAAAAAATCTATATGCTAACCAATCCGCCGTGTGCAGAGATAATAATAATCTCTGTGCCTCACAGACTGGTTCAGACGTATTATTAAAGACCCATAATCTTGCGTGATTCTTCGAACATTAAAATGTGTGTGTGCGTGCGTGCGTGCGCTTGTGTGTGTGTGTGTGTGTGTGTGTGTGTGTGTACGGCCTACTGGAGCTGTATAGGATCCTGTCTTTAGCCTTATCTTATAAAGCCATCGGCTGACGGTATGTATAGGTATTTGACGATGATAATATGATTGTTATAGAAGACTTTTAATATCGTAATAATGTAACTAAAATCCTTCATCGTGAGCTGTTCGGATGATCGATCATCGTGTTTTTATTTTCAATTTTCAATAGGTAGCTTACAAAAAAAAAAAAAAAAACCACGATGATGATATAATATAGTTCCGCGTGTATTTCTATTAGAGTGAGTTATAGGGTTCGGAATTTCGGATTTTATAATAATTAGTACAAGTGCGTGGTTTATTATGAGGCTATGAACGATGGTATAGAAATATCGATGACCGGAGAATCAAGTATTCAAATCGTACAATAAATTCTTATCGGTAACAGTACTACGGATTACAGTTTACAGTTAAAATATACTAGTTTCAAATGTATATTATATTTATATACGCAGATACAAATAAAAATTATAACATTATATATCATAAATTATGTTGAATCAACCAAAATAATTGTAAGAACCACGTATAATATTATGCTTGTAACAATTAATAATTTGTGTTCAGATAAATCACGAAGAATAAACTATCGCGTGTATAGGAGCGTCTGATTTCATTATAAGAAATCAGTGTTCCGATTTATTGGCATTCTCTGATGGCCAATCTGTTGTATTCCACCACTTCGGAATATAGGTGTATATTATTACTCTATATATGTGTACACGTTTAATGTGTGCCGGTGTACTGACTCTAAGACGGTAATTTTATCCCGACGGACGGTTTGTTATTTTATTGCATTGTTTATTTTAATATTGAAATAGATAAAAAAAAAAAAAAACGAATCGTATACGTGCTTACCTTAATGTGAGTCATTCGGTGATAGTAGAGATTAGAGCTGGCTGTAAACCGTTTTCCGCATACACCGCACTGATGCGGTTTTTCACCGCTGTGGATCCGCCGATGCGTGTTCAACGAGCTGGACGTGGAAAATCCCTTGTTGCACACGGCGCAGACGTGAGGTTTTTCGCCTACAACAACGATGCTTAGTACAGTAATTGAAAATGTACATTGTATATACAGTGGAACCTCGATAAGTCTAAAACCTTAATAAGTCGACAATAATTCCGTTCCCTTGCGAAAACCTCGATTACTCGAAAGAAAAATTATAGATAACTCGAACATTCTGTACTCCGAATATACACGAATAATGACGGATCATTTTTATAAACATTTGTTTAATCGGCTTGTGCGTTCTGATAGTTGTTATCTAATCCCGATTATTTAGTTTATTATCGTATGTACGTTAGTATATAATCGTACATTCGTACATATCGTGCTATTCATTTGGTATCGGTACTGTCATATTGCTAAGAACATTCACCGAACAACTAAGTAATGTGGACGATAAAGTGTACTCTGATCTAAATACTATAGAAAATACTCTTTAAGTCGAATTTTTTTTCTAAAACCTTGGTAACACGAAAACCTTAGTAAGTCGAAAACCTCGATAAGTCGAAAAAATTAAATTTCCCTTGAATTTCGACTTATCGAGGTCCCACTGTATGTATATTGTATATTCGTATGTTCCTACTAAACCTCATGGAGTTATATTACGCGAATGTCGGCCAACAGGATTCGTAGCGCGGATTACAAGCACGAGTTTGATAATATGGATAAAAAGTACAGGAAAAAAATGTCATCGTCCGATCATCGGAGACAACCGTGAAATGTGTTCACGTATATATCGTAATCGATTCATGACGAATTAGTTACTAACGTGAAATCAGTAAATTATAATTGCCACTGCGAGATGCTTTGTGATCAACGGATTCGATTGCTTGGCGGTTCCCTATTTATACAAAAATGTATTTCGAATCTTCAAGAGGTCATCGCACGATAAAATTGTTTGCAAAGATAGAAGGCACACGTATACACCGCACCGACGTCCATCATTTACGTTGTACTCGTAATTATTTGAGATCGGAAGTTTTTACCATAGGCACGATATGTAAATTAAAAGCATTATATCTTTGTATGTTTTAGGAAATACGTTTTATGATATGCATTTTTCAGCACACGTTGTTTAAAGTGAATGTTTTTGTTTTCAATGTTATGATCATAACGGGAATGGTAACACGACTGCTACCAAATTGATTTAGATTTTAGTCAAGTCTTTAATATCTACTTTGTTTACGTTGTTATAGAGATTTAAAAAAAAAAACGTGAATACCGAGAAGACGGATAGTACAAGTGTTGAATGAAGAAAAAACTAGAAGAATATATCGCCGGACACGGTTTAATGACGAGACATTTAACAATTTAGTCGGCGTATCTTTACGTTGTTAGGGATAATAAGATAGCATGAAATATATAAAGCAATATACTAAAATTGGCAAAGCGTTAACGGACCTGACTGCTAAATCTAAACTGAAGATGTACGTAAATTCGAAAAGCAATATATTATTGCTACAAAGCAATCGGGCAAAGCAGCTAAACTCGGTACAATACTCAACATAGATTTCCGAGTAACATTTTTACGAGGGCATTAAGTATAAGAACGAATATCGTCACGAACGTATTAAAGTTACGGTTAAATATCAAAGTGTTGAATTATAACAAATTATAACTTCTGTCCGTTCATGAAATTTAAAAACTATCCTGTATTTGTAAACACTATTGTAAAATTACTCTATTCTATAACATTGTACCTATTTTATGTATTCTTTGAAAAAAGGGCCTCGCCCGTATATCTCAACAAAAATAAACAAAAAATAAAATAATATAATTCACGCGGTTGACTATAGTATTTTATGCGGACGGGGTAAAAGATTCCGTTTCAATATTCGATGTGTTGCCGCTTGCTACGTACCAGTGTGGGTTCTCATGTGCCTTTTGAGCAACGACGGCCGGTCGAAAGCTTTGCGGCACACCTCGCACGGCAAAAGAGTACGTTCGCCGCGGAACGGTCTGGGCTTCACCGGGGTGGTGTTGCACGCGATCATGTTTACGTGATGGTCCAACGACGCCATGTCGCCCGACAGCGAGTTTGCCGACGAAGACTCGCCGGACAACGACTTGCGTTCATCGGTGTCCAGCCCGCTCGGCGGCGAAGATGCGGACGACGCGGACGACGTTCCGTATACTCTGGACAACAGTGACATGGACAGGTCTAACGGTGAATCTAAGCGAAAAACAAAAACAATAATGAAAACCGGATCAACAAAAGTTTATGGGTGCGCGTATAAATGGATGAACGCGCGTTTTTTTCTTGTTCAAGACCGTATCCAGGGTGGAGTTCTAGGGGTTTAACCCCACCCCCCCCCCCGAACTTTAAGTAGGTATGTATTTATAATATAACTAAGACTGACTACAAACTTTATTTACAATTTGCATTTATACATTTCCCAATTTCCCACTCGTCATTAGTCTCGTTATCTTTAATTTTAAAATTATCTAAAAATGACAAACTATACGTACCTATTATGTTATCGAAATGATTTGAATGCAACGCAACGTTGACTTTGTTTTATAATTTTCCATTAACTACTCGTATTTTATACCATATAGTCTGTATACATTATAATATTATATTTTGTACTGTATAATATAAACATTAAAATAATAATATAATCATTTATTTTTAGTTCATGTATTAAAAATATTTAACCCCCCCGAAAATTGATCCTGAATACGTGCTTGGTTCAAGTGGTTCGATTCCGTGGGTGGTAATTAGTGCTTCGACAGAAAATCGTTCTATTAATTGTACCAAAAACATCGACACTTGATTTTGCGTATTTCTCAATTGTCGACGGAAAACTGCATAGTATTACTTATTTCTCCAAGTTTCTTGTCGTACCACGTTTTTAACGTAAAATAACAAGAATTTACAATGTTGACGATAGGACAGGCAGAGCGTATAGCGCAAAACGTTTCGTGCATTTAAGTTAAATCGCTTGTAGTATTCAATTTTTTTGCACCAAGATCAATGTTTTTAGAAAATAAAATCAAGAATTTAATGGGTTGTTATTAAAAAAAAAAAATTCGAAAATACAATTATTTCGCAAACATTTTATGCTATGACCTTAAACTATGCAAAAATAAATATTCAAAAACATTAAGAAGATTGGCCAAATAAATAAGTACTTCACATATGGAAAATTCCACTGTATACCAGTATATGTATGTAATAAATTATTATTTCATATTTGTAATGTATTTTTTAAACTCATACTCGTATGTCTTACATATTTTAATGTTCTTAAAAAACAAAGGTAAACACTAAGAGTAATAACCCAAGTGGTAGACAATAATATAATTACAGTTATTTTCGAGAAAACGATGAAAATAATTAATATAATTATAATATGTGAGAATGTTCTTCTTCTTATTCTTTGTTTTTATTCGTTTAAAATAATTTTCATAATAATTAGATATTATACTAAAGGTTAATCGATCTAATTCCAAGCAAAATATTAATAACTTTAATAATTTTATGTTTTATAATTTATGATGTTCGTTATTTATTATTTATTAGCCCTGAATAACTAATGAAGTCATGAGTTCGAGTATATACACACGGCCTTGTGATTATATAGTATTATGCACATATTGAATAGTTCAGTGAACCTACAATTTTTAACTAATTTACAAATCGGTTTGGATAGATTTTCGATGAAATCGTACCTATTTTCACCTTGAAATATTGAAATTATTAAATTATTTTTTTTAAACCAAATACAATTTGTTATTAATTAAATATTCATAGAAATTGATTTGAGAATATTTGGGTTATATTTAAGCTTTTTTTGTACTCATTTATTCAACATTTAACTAGTGTATAAGCTAGTGTAAAATGAACTATAAAGTATATAACTCCCTAAAAACTACTTTTACATTTAAAATAGAGCATTATTGATTATATTAGTCACATATAATTTTTATTATTCTAACAATTTATCGGGTAGTGAAAAATTGAAAAAGATACACTATAAAAAATGTTAAATATCTTCATAAAGTTAAAATTTTCTCATTTATACGTATATTTTAATAAAGTAATTGAAGATAAATAATACATCGAAACGACAAATTAATGTGAGAAATTAGAATATGTTGTATTAAATAATAATTAAAATCGTGTTTTTCGGTCAGTGTTGGCCGAAGACCAAATGAAATAGAAATTAAGTAAAAACAAGATTTTATAGTTTTGTGAGAGGTGACGAAATTCGCGCTATTTCCAGTGTAAAATTGAAGTGCGTAACTCGTTTTCAAAGGATACCACAAAAAAAAACAGTACTACATCTACCTACCGGTAGATCCAAAAAATTTAGCGTGGTCACTATAATAACAATGCACTCCTTTCAAGCACTGCGGAAAAATGGTCTTCGAGTTGACGACTGGAGTGCGCGTGTCAAGAGAACAAGAATAACAGAAGACCGTCGATCAGCCGATGAAATAATAATGACTTTTTTTGTAGTAAATTTCCCACAAAAGTATACTATACTCGCGGGTGAACGGCATAACCGTGTACGACCCGGTTCTCGACGCGCACACCAATACAGCCCACGTATAATACACTTGTACATAGAGTATTTGCGAGCAGTGCAACAGTATAAGTATACTTTATCGTTTACACGTGCGGGTAAAATGGAAATTAATATGTACGTGTGTTGATGATGCGCCTCATTTTTCGTTCCAACCATATTATTACTCGTATTATTTTGTGCAGCTGAATTGCCTAGCCTCGGGCGGGCGATGTTTTGCTATTTCAGATGATAGGAGCAAATATTGTGTTTCGATGTAAAAGAAATTGAAGGTTGAAAAAGCGCACAATCGTCGTACATTCTAATGATATGCATTTTTATTTATTTCCATTCTATACTTTACTACATATACGATATAATTGGTACTCCAATCGATAACACTGTTAAAATCAACATAATATTATATTTCCTAATAGATACCGAAAAGTGAAAAAATGTATACGTCCAGAGCCCAAAACTATTTCTAACCTTAAGAGTGCGATTTTTGCAAAATCCTTTCTTACTGCACCAATGTCCATAGTGATAAGGGCATTTCCTTAAATTTCATATGAACCGGTCTATGGTAGTTCTGTAAACGCTGATCGGTGAGTGAGTGAATGGTAATTGATACATAATATTTCTTATTTTACCCTCTCCCCTGTCGTTTTGTGACATGTTTCCCGAATCTGGATATTATAATATACCTATAGTACCTACAATAGGTGATGATTGCAGAGAAATAGCGCGCCAACGACATGGTGTATCCTACACCGAGGGTCATAATATTATAATAAATACGTATATATAAATAATGTGCACCAATGGGCCGTGAAAAAAAAAAATAATAATAATAATAAGAAAAAAAAACCGTTCGTAATATCGCTGCGGTGCGTACACAATAATAATATTATATCCTATATACGCTTCGTCGTATAAAATATACGAATATACTATTATATATACGTATAGGTGTACACGTGCTTGGACATTATAAACGTGGTTTTTCTTCATTGCGACGACGACGACGACGACGACGACGACCGCGCGTACATAGAGTAGTCCCTCTTAAACCTTCGACGTATCGCCGGACAGACAGACGCAAATCAAGTCCGTGACACCGTCTTGGAAACACGGTGCATAGCCGTGTGCGGGGCAGCTAAAGGACAATACCCGTCGACGACGACCAGGCGACGCGGCGGTGGCGGGCCCCAAACAATAGAAGGACGTGCCGCTACCGTTTGGAAATGAGTACCGAAGCAACCGATATGTATATATGTACGTATATATATATATACATTGTCGCCGCTGAAGCCGCACAATCACCAATAGCCACCGCAGAACAATGGACACAAACCGTATACACATTATTATACAACAATATTGGTCTTCGATCGGTGCGTATCTACTCTGCGCTCTCCGTCTCCATTTTTATTTTTACTCTTTATAATACACAGTACTACGCGTATATATATATATATACAAATAAATACGGTGTTCCGTGTTTTTTTTTTCCTCCGTCCATAGTCTTTGATTTTTATCCTTTTTCGTTTTGCGCCCTAAACAACGCGCGCGCCGAGTCATTAAATGTATAGTGGCTCGCTGCGGACGGACACTGATGGCTACCGCACCGGTCTGGATTCGAAATTCGATACCGCATTACCATATTATAGTATAATAATACATAAGCAGCCCGACGCATTGTGTAGTAGTATATTATGCGTTGCCAGTAGTATATCCTATACACGTATGTACACGTAATATACACATAATAAGTATTGTCTTTATTTTTATTATTATTATTATTATTATTACTATTATTATTCACACGCATATGTGACGCGAGGCCATTTCGTCCGCACAGAATACATTTATGCAGCTATATAGGTACACAGATAATATGATGTGTACACGCTGTTTGCACGCATAGGCGCAGGAACTGAGAACATGCGTGCATGGATCGTTCATGGGCCGCAATGTAATTGGCCCTAAAGAAGAGTTTAGATTGAAGATAAACATTGAGAATACCTTTCGATGTTTCTCGAAAACAATATAAAAACAGCGGGTCAAAATCACCACTCTCACGGATAAACCGCCGATAAACCGCCGATAAATTTGCTTTTAAAATTAAATTCGGACATACCCGCCCAATAATGAATCTACTAAAGGATCATGATGTGATAATCTCTCCCCGTGACATGTTCATGATATATAGTCTTCCGTTCAATACGCGTGAACGTACTGTAATAAAATCACATATACATCCGAACAGTTTACTTTAAAGTTACCTCATTAATTTTTATTTTTATATAATCCCAGCATGCACCTATAATCTATATGAAACTACAACGTTTGTAAAGCATCGTAGACCTTTTTCGAGGGCAAATAACTGTATAATAACAGCGCAATAATGGTGGATAATATGATATCACCGACCTGAAAATAATCGAATAAATTGTAATTTAGAATCGTACCCGTTAGAAAAAAAAAAAAAGGTTTTTTTTAAAAATAAGAATGATCATAGTATATTTATTAGTAGTTCAATCGATATGCCCTGTGTGTTAGCAATAGATTGTTTCGCTCAATTTCCGCGACCGAACTGTCAACATTTTTACGACCGCGCGTATACGGCGACATTATAATAAACAGTCTACAATAAGCATATATGCAGTAGAGCAAGTACCAACTACTATAATAGCTACGACCACGATTTGTGTACGATTTTCCCATCAGTCCGATCGGACTACGGAAGGGGAACTCTTCGGACGAACGTAATTAGGCGGGCCCAACCGAACTGTCGGCGAGTCGCGACGATATGATGATGATGGTGGCTACTGCAGCGGTCGCTACACATTATATCGGCAAGCAGTAAAGGAAAACACGTAGCAGGAGACGGAGGGTGTGCGAGGAAATTGTAAGTGCATTGTCGATGCAGACGTATAGCGTGGCTCGTGCGTGCCTAATGCGCGCTTGTTAGATTCGGTTCCGAGAGAAGACGGGGAGGTGGCGGCGGGGCGAAAAAAAAATAAAAATAAAAAATAGTTACACGCGTATACGAAATAAGGAGCAAATCGCCGACTCGTGTTTACAATAGCCGATATTATACTGTATAGGCGCGTGCGTTGTACACGGCTGATTGCAACGGCTCCTGGTCGCGAAAGAATACGAGGAGCGGGGGTGTTACGCAGGAGATGACTGACCTGGCCGGACCACGGTGCTTAAAAGTGCGTGGCGCAGACGCGGTCGCGATAAGACTCCGGGACTTTAGGGCGCGGGGCGCGACGACGACGCGTCTGGCGGGGAGGAGCGGCGGCGAGCGAGAAGACTTCGTGCCAAGATTTGGAGATTGATCGTAAGTGTACGGTATAGGTACTGCAGTGCGTTATCCTAGAGACAATGGTCGGCCCGGCGAAGTGTGCTGCTTGCTCACGTGTTTGTAGGTCATTATTGCAGACGTCACGTTTTGAAATTGAAAAGAGCGCTCGTTCTGACTTTTTCGACGGCCGTTCTTTTGTCCTGTGGCACACGCGGTGCTGCGGCGGACCCAATTCTTTTCACGAGGAAAAATAAGTGCTCTGATGGCCTGATGACATGCCGCGGACATCCATAGATCTCCGAAACGCGCGTGCGTCTCGGTTTTTTCTTCGTCGCCGCCACCACCGTCGTCCACCACGTATTTATAATTGTATACATATATATAAACGGTTCTCTAAGTTGATTTACGATCGTCACAATAGCCACTGCAGCAAGAGCTACACAGGAAGTGTAGGATGTAAAGTATAATAAAACCGAGTGGATATTTTTTTTTGTAGTACATCATTTCGTACAAATATCGTGTCCAATCGGAAGACGTACATCGGGCTCGTATGTAGTAATTAGGGCAACACGTCTTCTCGTATGAAACGTTACGTATAGTGTATATTTTGTACTCGGTAACCATAATAATAACTATATGGTCGTTTCAATTTCATATGGTTAATTTGTTTTTTTTTCAGGAGAGCTTGCATTCTTCGCATTTAGCCGTACGCATATAATAACATTGAACTAACAATCGGCACGAGTTTCACTAAACATCATTTACGATTTATATTCTATATATAGAAAATCGCGGTGGTACATATATACGTGTATATGCGGTTGATGTTCGGTTGTAATAATATTTCTGATAAATACGACCGCGACGGGGGGAATCATCGTCCGGAAATACTGGTATATAATAATACGAAGTGAAACGTCAGTCCATTTACCACTGCTGCTGCTGCTACTGAAAAATATATTTATGAAGAACCGTAATTTCCTCTGTACGCGCCTATTTTAATTGGATCAACACGTTCGACGCATGAAATCGCGGTTAGGGCATGTACACTGCAGTCCGCGCGTATAATATAATAATGTACTTATCACGACTTTCTACCGAACGGATACCAGTGTTACAAGTCTCAAGTGTTAAGGTTGTTTACCGACACCTGGGAATCGCGAGGATATCAAACGTCGTTTACGATCTTATACGACTCTCGTAGGCTGGATATAATAAATTGTTAACAATATATTATAATGTGTGATCACTAACACGAAACGGAAGCTGCCAGAAAACCATCGGTTATCGGTCAACGATCAACGGCCACGTAATTGTTATACGACACCGGGGGGTGTGGATATTTCACGAAAAAGCTCTTTGCGGTGTTCGATGAAAGAAAAAAAAATTAAAATGAATATTATATCCGGTGGTGATTGCGTAATGTGGTAAGCGTGACTATTTCGTTTTCTTTAACGACCCCTATTCGGTCGGTCTTGTGCATATAATAGTATATCTATAATGCGTCGATAAATCACGATGTGCGAGGAGATCGATGATCGTCCAAGTACGACGCGTACGCGCGCGGCGATGAAAAGTATGGCTCTAGGCTGGGGGGTGGTGGGGGGTAATGGCACGGACGACCATTGTGGATGAGCATTAACAATTGCATTTAATACGAATAAATGCAAAAATGCACTCTGCAGTCGGTATCAATCGAACCGCTGCGCTGCAGTCGCGAACGCACCACCGGGTAATGGTAGAGTCGTGTCACCACCGGCGGAATGCACCGAATTGTTGGCCGTCGCCGCCGTGTCACCTTGGCCATATTATACGTATAGCGGCCGCTCAAGATAAATATGGCATTCCCGGAGCCCCCCTCAGGTCTCAAAGGCGCCGACGATTCCATTGTTTTCTACCGCCGCCGCCGCCGATGTGTATACGTTTCGCGCGCGCGTTCGTGAGTGTACAATAATAATAATAATAATAATAATCCTGTACACGTTATATGCATATACAACGCGCGTATCTCTGTTAGAGGTATATTATAATATTATATACACTGCGGTGTAATTATTGTCGTCGTTGTTTTTCTTTTCATTCACATATTATTATCATAATACTTCTACCACCGGCTTCTGTTTGACCACATGCAAACCTACGTGCGTATATATATAATATATATATATATATATATATATATATATATATATATATATATATATATATATATATATATATAATACATAATACGCGTACGTGCGTGCGAGGAATCGCGATTCAATTAGTCTCCCATTTGCATATTATATATAAATGTACGGGCTTCAATTACTGGGCCACTGCGGCGCAGGCTCTTGCCGGAGACGTCGTACGTTCCCGTTGCATAGGTACCGACCACCGCCATTACGCTATAATAGCACTTGTTCTACTCGGTACACGGTGCCTACCCACATAATATGCGTACCTATATAATACAGATTCGCCGGGCCGACAACGCGATGGCAACGGTTTTATCTAGATCGGTCTGACGCCGGGTCGGAATCATTTCGAAAATGTCTTAGCGTCCACACGCGTGTATACATATTTTATTATATAACGTCGGCGTCAAATTCGAAAATCGAAAATTCCCATAGCCAGATTGTATCTGAAAACGTGACACGACGATAGTCGGTATACCGCTTTTTTTTAGATCTTCTACCGACGATCGACGTCTGTAAACTCGTTAAGATCTCATTGCGCACCTCACCGCGTATATGTAATATATACATAGTCGGAGGAGGATCGAACCGAACGGTCATAAAAATGCTACGGGTACCTAATACGCTTCTGCTCGTAAAACCTTTAAAACCCTAATGAATTGAAAACACCCTTGTTCCTTATATTTTTACAATATACGCTTCGAGCAAAAATATAACGTGTGATGTAGCCTTGTAGTGTCGTTCGGAGAGATTATCAAACAGGCGGGCTTATACGCAGTACCGTCTTAAATCAATACTTATGTATGATAATCGAACGAAAAATACTGTTTAACGGATGAATGACTCGCACAATTCATTTCAGTGTGCAATTCGTTTGCGGTTACACGCCCTTGTTTTTGAACAATAATGAACGATTCGATCAAAATCGTTTTCGACTTGGTCGTACGCGTAGCGTGATCGATGGGAAAAAACCGTACGTACACGAGCGATCTGATAGCGATCAGAGATCACGAATACCATCGCTGATGCTAATCGTCAACGGGTCAATATTTAAAGGAGGTTTTGGTCGCGACGATTTTCACAGGATTCCTAAAACGCGTGTTTGACATCGCGCCGCGCGAAACACGTGTCGTCGGCACGGGTGTACGTTATCGGCCATCGCGGCATGTGTGTTGGCCCAAGACGGCCGCCGCGTACAATACGCGCGTACGGGATGTGCCGCGAGAATTCGATCGATAAGGCGACATTACAGCGGTACGATACTCTCGTGAGCCGCGGGAATCTGGTCGCGCCATTCCGAGACTTACCTTCCAGGATCGTGTCCATGGTGCGTCTGTACAGCGTGTTCCTCAGGTAGTGCACCGCGGGCATAAAGAATATCTCCTCCGGACGCTCCGGCAGGTAGTGCACGATCAGTTCCGTGTTCGCGGGTACGTTTTTGATCACTTCGTACATGGGTTCACCTGCGCGTAGAGGGGAATAAATGAGTATCGGATATGAAATGGGAAAAAAAAAACAAAAAATTATAAATTAAAAACGTAACGAAACGCACGGACGTTTCGTGTACAGTCTCGGTTCACACACACACACACGCACACGCACACACAAGCGCGCGGCATCGACATAAATCCACACACGGTGTTAAGCCCCGAACAGGTTCAGCAAGATACCCGAATAATCGCGTAATCGTCGTGAATAAAAATAAATAATAATATAAACGTATTTCGGTGAAATAAAAACGTATACGTGTGTGTGAGAGTCTGTGCGTATCGAACCGGTTGTTGATGCGTACCTTTTATTTTGGTTCCCAATACGTTGACATGTTGTTCGGAATGGTGCTGCGTGATTTTCAAAAACCGGACCCAATTACAATAACGCACTCTGAGTCTGTTCACCTCAGTCACCTGGTCGTAGCAACCAAATCTGTGCCTTATCTGAAACAATCAAAACACATACACGCGTATGAATATAATGCATACAGATATTGTGAACCAAGTGCACTGCAAGAAGCTGCAGGTCTAATCCGAATGTATTCACGTGAATAAGAATATAATGACACAAATTTCCACGGAAGCTTCTTCACCTTCGTGCAGCACGCGCGTACGTGTACGTGTAAAAGGGTATACATCGAAACACATTTTAAAAGTTCCTTAATTTCCGAACAAACCCGAGAGAAGTGAGAAATCGGTTCGATTTACTACGTAAATGTAGTGTCCATTTGATGGGCTTAAAATTAATTCGGAATGTTTTATAAAATTATTTCGTCCTTTTTTTCGAAATCGCTTTCGTGGCCTGTTATGTATATAGGTTTTGGTATCATGAAAAGTGTATAGGTAACTGCAGTTATACATTGAAACCCTAACTGTAGCTAATGCGCACTGCAGTTCAAGTACGCTTCGTATAAAATGTTGCATTTTTATCGTAACTATCGTTCTTAATACATTTTCTGTTGTACGCGGTATATATTATTATTATTATATGATAGCGAATAATTCTTTTCAGAAGATAAACGGAATGAATAATTTAACCGCCGATTGGTTTTTTAATTGACTGACTAATAATTTACCGTGGCTATTTGATGAAACGATATGTTTGCCGCCGATCGTATTCATACCGCGAGTAGATAATATAATATATGCCTGTGCATACTCGCGCCTAGTTAAGTACTTAGATAACGGACAAGCGACAAATATGTAGACGCGGCTTAAAGCGACGTGGAGTTAAATATCTTGAATACATTGCTTTTGTATAATATGTGTTTATATATATTTTTTTCTTTTTCTCAACAGTATCTTTACTAATTAAAAAACAATTTTAAATTCGCACCAACTCGACGGTCGAAGCACATACACACACACACACCAACAAATAAACGATTAATTAACACGTATATATTATAATATATTATTTAGACACTGCGGCGTGAATCTTGATTTTTATCTTTATATCGAAGTGATAATTTATAACACTGAACAATGCTGTAGCGTAGTTAAACGTACGATTCTTTAAAATTAGTGCTCTTATATTACGCCCAGTGTTGAATGTTGACATCGCAATGATGTATAGTTAAAAACGTTTGAATTTAATTTAAATACATATAAACATTGCATAATCCCTCGTGGTTAGGCCCGAAAGAAACGGGGGCTTATGAATGATCTTGACCTCCCTTTACTTATTAAAACACTTATTCACAGTCAGAAAATCCGAAAAAATACATAGCAAATAATCATCTAGTTATTGACGTACAATATATAACATATCATTTATCAGAGATTATTTTCGTTTGACAATTCGCGTTTCACCGAGTGTATGAAAATATTTTTGTTTATATTTTCATCCGAGTAATCAACTATTATATTTGTTCATCGCCGTATAATCATTACCGTGCGCACACGTATAAGTACGTGAAAGTCTGAATAAAAAAAAAAAAAAATGAAAAAATAAAAACACTGTTTAGCCGGTGGTGGCGGCGGCGGCGGCGACATACGCATGCACACAAATCTCTTTTTCTAATACATAATATAATATAGTTTGACTGGTCAATAGAGAAATAAATATCCACGAACCTGCTCCGGACGGTTATATTATTGATGTTTGCTCGCCTTATGACCTATCGACGGCCACCCTTCTCAGCCGTTTGCTTTTCTATTATTATACTATATTACATGCATATACGATGCAGGTACCTATATTTACGTTGTGTGCAGTGCAGTGCAGTCAGCCAGTTATGATGTTATATGTATGTGTGTGTGTGTGTACGCGCTATACCGCACCGTTGTCGTTATTGTTTTTTATGATGCCCTGGGAACGTGACCGTTAACTCCGAGCTGTAAGGTCTTTGTCGTCGACATTGGAGTCCACAGGTCACCCGCGGGGAGGCGCTATGCCTGTAGATTTCCGTCGGATGAACCGTGTTCCGATCGGCAAGTGCGAACAAAACCATACAGATACACGTAGTTGACTCGGCCACGAACTGGTCGAAGAACGACAACGATAGCCGATCCACGTTGTGCGGTGAAGAGTATAGATCGTGAACAGAATGAACAAAAATCAAAGCTAACTCGTAGAGGACGAATGTTTTTCTTTTCCCCCTGTTAAACGTATTTACCGATTACCCCGTAGCCATGTTGGACCCACGGTGCGTCCAAATCATTCGCGTGTTTCGTGTTTTCCGTGTTAATTGGACTAGTAAATATATTATACAAATACGTGCGCGTGTATAGCATGTAGAGTTAGAGATTCGTCATAATTGATACTTTTCAGAATTTTTTTTTTCCAATACGAAACGATACCTACTCGCCGAGGTGCATTATTACGGGGATAATATGTAAAATGTAAAATAGTATTTTTTCAAATTACTTGTTCGCGTGTACGAAAACATTATTTTATTATGATTATCTCAATTATTGCACGTGCTGGAAAGTAAATTTAACTTCCCGGGGAGTTTTAATTGGGAAACATAATTTAATAAGTTGTACGCAGCTGTGTATAAACTGTAGAGCGATTTACATATTTTCAATTCTCGATCACATTACGAAAGTACCTACACAAGTGCAGCAACGAAAAAAAAACAAGAAAAAAAAAACATATTGTATTGCGTATATAGACGATGTTCCAATTATTATTGAGAGAACAATGCAGTGACAAAAAAAAAGAAAAAGTTATGTATTAAAATGTATATGTTTACTCATATATTATACAACTCCACTAACAGCGACCATTAATCGTTGTGAGTAGCGGCTTCCATGTAGACTCCCCACTCCCCAACCAACTCTACAAAAACGCAAAAACGTATGCACACGTAAATCATTTCGGGGTGCTTTATAGTAAACATTAGAGACTTAAGTCGTCCTTAAATTCCTCCCAGCTACGCGTCCTAATATTGAACTATAACTATTTATTAAAACTATCATTGTTATCAATAATTATTCAAATGTATTATGAATACTAAATGTAATGATAATTTGGTTATAGTTTTCAAGGATTGAAATAATAATATTTCCTTTTTCGGATAAATCCATCGTCAGCAAATCATCTAAAGAAATAAATACATCCAAAAAAGGAAATACTTTTATGAATGATAAGTGTTAACTTTTTAACACACTGCGTAAATGTAATTTGTAATAATATATTATAATAAAACGAGCACAACAAAGTAAAATAAAATATATATTTCAAAATAATACAGTTTCCTTGTGCAACATTAATACAACCCGATGAGAACTTATTATTCTTAGGTATAATTCAATATAGATATTTTATTATTCAATGTAAACTCACGATTTCATAATTTACCGGGAGTATTTATAATCAGAATATGGTAAAATAAGTCTAAGACAAGAATTTAACTAGTGCGTAAAACAAATGTTTTTCATAACTACTGAGGTGTGTACTTTTTTTGTACCGAGATCCGTGAAAGATAATTAATTACATTTTAAACTACCCGATAACTTTTTTACACGATCGGAAACGTGTGTATATAAAATAGGCGTAGTACCTACGTATAATATCAATGAGCACACAATGACAATTTCAATTAAATTAATATATTTATTTATTTTTTCTATTGTTTATAGGAAACAGTAATCAGGCTTGAAATAACTAACCGTAGAAATAATTATTTTCTACCGTTTACAAGTATTTACGTCCATCGCGGTCCATTTTGAAAACAGGCAAAACCGATTGCGGGACCTTCACAGTTCCGGTCGTCCAAATCTCCGAAAAGTATTTTTTTTCCCTTTATTTTTTTCACCTGCACCCCACTCAATCATTGTTTAAACATATAATAACTATGCGAGCACAATTCGTGTTGTTTTTTCCCCACAGAGATTTTTAGTAATTTCACGCACGTATCTCCGCGATGTTTACTCTAATGGTTAAACGCTTTTGTAACGTACATATAGTAGTACACATCCAGCAATTTCCGATTTTGCCGGATAGTTTTTTTTATCTCGCCTCTATACACCTACTGTACGTCTTCGAAGTGTATTTATTTCGCACCTTGTTCGCCGCAAAACATTTCTCGGCCACTATTATGCAACACATATATATATATATATATATATATTACGAAATAATACACACTTCTCCACGTGCTCGTGAAAATTAGGAGATACTTAGCCGCCGACAAACGTTTTTATTTACCTATTATTATCATTATTATTTCTTTTTTTTTCACGGTTTTTCACATAATCTCTATTATTTGTTTTTTAGCGTTCGTACGCATAGAATTTGCATTTGATTGTTGTGTTCCCTATCGCACACGTGTCTCGTCGTGGTGCAGGACTACGCGAGCGGCTCTTAAAATTTAAATCACTTGTATATTATGGTTACGCGCTATTTGACGGAAGCGCGTGACCCATCGGATGACTGGGTAACAATAAGATCTATGATCGCGATCGCTTCGTAGGTAGGTACCCCGCTTTCGTTCGGAAAACCGTAACCGCGCGACCACGTTACAACTACAGCTACAAATATATTATTATAAAGCATCGATTGTACATAATACGAGTGATTTTAGCACCGTGAAAATAAAATAACATCACGCTCAACTGTCTATTATAGTATTACATAGTTATACCCTAAAAATGCAACTCATAATATATATAATTTATGGTTATTTACAATTTACACGTAGATAACAACTATGTGTTATGGATTATTATTCATCGTAAGCATTCGGGTGAATGTGCTTTAAAATAACATATTTATGAAGAAGGTGTTATATATTATGAATATTACATATGAAACAATTCAAATATCGGTAGTTTGATGATCATTCATTTATAAATAGATAGGTACATAAAATTGTAGCAATATAGTTAAAAAAATATTAATTTGAGAAAGTAAGAAATTAATGTTACAAATTCTATAGAGTTAGTTACATTAACTTAAAACAGAAGCGTAAAAAGTTGTCTAAAATAACAGTCGTTAATTATTACTAAGCCAGGTGATAAATTATTTTTTTCATCGGAGATTTATCGTTATATATTTTAACTTATATAGACAATAATAGGTAGTTTTAACGTAAATACCGTAAGAACATCTCTTGTGAGCAATTATATTATGTAAGCTCGGAGCTTAAGACAACGTTTCATTAAAGCTTTTAAAGGACCTCCCAAGAACTATTGTATGATACTCTTATTCTCATGTTCATAGGGAAAAGTTTTTCAAGAGGTTCGAACAATTGTGTGTCAATATATAGCTTAATATCATTCTGACGGAAAGTTTTCGACTGATTTTCATGTAACACGATTGCGAAACTAGTGAACAAAATGTTCAATTGAAATATTTGTCAAAATCGCGCGATGATAACGGTGAAGTAGTGATTGATTTGGTGCACATCGAACGAGTACGTTCCATTTTCACAATATGCATAATATAGGTAGTCGGTAAAATCATAAGAAAATATTATTCTGAGAATATCCCGAACCTATAGCAACGTTTTTTTTTTTATCGTACGTGACGCTCGTTTCTCGCGTTGTTCGTGTACGAAAGAAGCGTACATGTGTGAGTGGTGTGTAAGAGAGTGCGAGTTTTATTTTTTTCTTCGTACCGATTATTTCTCGACGACGCGACCGGGTTGAAGTGGAAATATTAAAAAGAATAAAAAAAACCAATTTCATAAAACTACCTTTTCATTACCGGAACACGGCACATCGAGAGCGTGGTCGGGTAGAAGGGATAGAAAGGATAGTTATTATATATCCGTGGTGTGTGCGTATATTATTATTTGTGTGTGTGTGTGTGTGTGTGTGTGTTATACGTGCGCGCGCGTATCTGTGCGTCGAACTGTGTTAATATAGGTATATGTGTATAAAATGGGATAGGAGAAGAGGAGAAAAATAATATGTGAAATACACGTCGTATCCGACTGCTCGCAGTGTTGTACCCATGCGCTGTACACGCGTGGCGGGGAGGAACGGAACGGTCGAAATTGCGCACAGCTCTCTATCTGGAGGGCAATTTGTGAGCAATTTAAACGAGTTCAGTGGATGGACGGCTCTCAAGCGCGCGCGCGCGCGTGTAATATACATAAATGCGGGCGCGCAAGTAGCTGCTGGGTATTATAATGGTAATAATAATAATAGTAATAATAATAGCGACGGAGCGGCCCAGACGGTACAGGGCAATTTCAATTTATCGACGGCGGCAGTTGGTAATTAACAGACGACGTCGGTTCGTCGTTCGCCGGCGTTGGTGCCCACGGATGAGCGTACGTGTACTATCGCATAGAGTGTAATATCGTACAGGTACGAGGCGCGCGGAGGGCTAGAACATCACCGAGAGGAGAGCACGCGCATTATAATATTATATTATGCCCGTTGCGAACACTGAACGTGTGTAGCTAGTGCGTCCCGGTCAATGACGACAATGATGTAGGTCTACGGACTCAGGGGCGTAGCCAGTAAGTAGGCCTGGTAGGCCCGGGCCTATCCAGATTTTCTCTAAAAAGAAAAATAAGTATTTCAACAATGAGAAGAATGAAAACTATAAAAATTCCTAGGCTAAACGATTTGACGTTGATTTCCATAGGAAGGGAAATAAGTGAGCGATTTATTGATAATCCATCGGCTGTTGTTGATGAGTTTGCTATCATAAAGAAAACAAGATAGAATTTTGACTTTGAAAATATGTTATAAATGGACAACACGTATATGTTGTAAGTTACGAATATAGTAATTAATAATCATAAAAAAATTATCTTGTATTCAGATAGATAAAAATTGCAAACTTTGCCCTAAGTTATTAATGAATGATAAAAATAATCGTTGATAACTTTGAAATTATAGGAGGCCAATACCAAAATTGGGATTAGTCTCCATTTCCGTCTAACAGTGGAAGGTTTATGTGGGCCTACCCAAAAAGAAATTTACGTTTCGTGTGGTTATACAGTGCTTGCAATGTATAATAAACAGCGCGTTTTCCGATAATTTTGTCGAACTTCATATTTGAATCACGCGTTTATTTGCACGTACTATGCAGTAGGCGCGTGTCGCCCATCACGGAAATGTTATCAGTTTATCACCATCTATATTGTCCATCGTCAACGTTCACGTACACGGAAGAAATGCCTTGTGACGCTTTTCGAGTGAGCTCAATAAATAATAATAATAATAATCTTACCATATGCGCCTTACTAATGGCACACCTGTTTACTATTTTTCATTTAGTATGCTGATTATTTACATAACTTTCGTATTACAACGAAATAGTTTTACAACAAAGTACCTGACTATCGCGTACATCATTGGTGTGATTTTCGCCAGTCGTCCATGAAACAATTTCGTTGTACGCAGTTTTAACACCAGCACCACTATATATATATATATATATATATAGGTACCTTAACTAATGTTATCAATTTATAAATTATGATTTATGCAATGCATTTAGTGATCTCTCAATTTTGGCCCGAAGTAAAAGTTATTTTTATTAAATTTGTATAGTTAATATTAGTCCCATTTACGTTGAAATAAACTCAGGTTATTGCTACCGATAGTATGTAATGAGTACGGCGTGCATAACTTACGAGTGCTGATCAAAAATGTTTACTTTTTATTTAAACCATTTTAACCCGTACCGATCGAAAACAATATTTTAACCGTACTCGAGCAAGTAATTAAAAATGCTTGTACTCGGGGTCTTACTTTTATACGGTCCATAATCTGAAAACATCTTTCATCCTGTGTCGGTACACGCTACTTCCTGGTTATAAGTTTATTGTGGAATTGGAAACCGTTCATCGATGTATATACATATAAAATAGTTTTTTTTTTTTTTTAATTTGATTTGTTTTTCTTGTATTATGTTCCGTTCATCTTGTATAAATATTATAATTATTGATGATAGCTTGCCAGTAATTTCGCTAGAATATAGTGCACGCGGAACCCAGCGATAAGACCACTATGTAGTCGGTACAGCTATAAAGTACCGACCATGCCACGCAGTATGTACCTATATATATACGTGTTTTAGTTATTGATTACATTTAAAATATATTGGAAAACGATTTTAGTAGCATATGCAGATTACACACGATAATAATTTATAATAAGTTAAGGTCACGCCCAACGATCTCACGGGCTATTTAATTAAGCATCTCGTATATGTGCATAGACCACGCAATGGAATTTTAACAGGCAGTTAAAAACTGTTCAGCGTACGCACGTGTGCGTGTGTGCTCGTGTGTGCGCGTGTGTGCATGTATTTTCGTTCGTATTTATTATTTTTTTTTCCACATTCAATTTATCATAATGTACTATACTCTTCGTATATCGGGCTACGGCGGCGGCGCGTCCGTTGGCGTGGGTTTGAAAATGTAACCCGGGAGCGATACATCCGTCGGTCCGGTTCTACCCGCTGCTGTTGATTCGACAAACACGTTTATCAGGACTTATCACAGTGCACACCGTATAATATAAGGAGCATGTGTACATGCATTCGATATAATATGTATACGTATACATATACATACGAATACAGGTACGCGCGTATATTGCATTTTATATTATTATTATTTTGTGCGCCGCCGCCGCCGGCACAATCGGCACCTGACAAGAGCTTAGTGTTAAAAAAAATACACCGTATACATCGTATACGTATATTCTGGATGTCTGTATAGACTTGCATATATTATAATATAATAAACGCGCATGCATTATATTTTCTTATCTTATGCGTGTTTCATATAATATAATATGTGTTTATTTATATATATATATACGTATATATAGTATATGTGTGGAATATGTATACCGAACTACAACGGTTTGAATAAAACTTCGAAAATATATTAATTTTTCATTCAACACGTATTGTTTTCTCGAACTATATAAATCACACACCGAAAAGGAAAGAGTTAATAAATATGTTATAGACACAAAGCTATTACTGCACTGCGGAAGAAAATATAATAAAATGTATTCGGATTTTGTTTGTAATTTAATTCGCGATGACAATTATGTATTATAATAATGAAACGTTTAAGTGCGGAGGCAATGTGCGAGAAACAGGATTTTACGCAAGTGCAACGTTTCTTAGGCCATGGTCGTAATTTATTATGTCTTTATAATCGGTATCTAATTATGAAACGAATTATTTGTGATTTTATTATAGTATAGTATAGCCGATAGATATTACCATAAGTAAAAAAAAAAATGACCGTCCATAGTTTTCTTAGCAACTGCAAACTTTTAATATTGATAAAAGAAAAAAGAAAAAATTATAGGTACTGCATTTTAGTGCAATTTTACTATAGTCGACCAAATATGTTAATAATTAACACTAAATACAATTTTAAGCTATATATTAATTTTGTAATAAATACAAAATTTTGCAGAATAAAGTTAAAAAAATGTTAAGTCTTTTTTTTAACTTCTCCCATATTATATTTTTGTCCTACAGGTATGAGAACGTTCTGTATTTCATTTATACTAATTTAAAATAAAACGTACTCAGATTAACCAACCGAAAGTGTGTAGGTTCCTACATAAAAATAAAACAAAAAAAAGTCTCTGTAAAACCAACATACGTTTTTCGCTTCATTCCGAATCTAAAATAAAAATTAATTTAATAAAATAAAACGAGTATCTTATTAAGTAAATTAATTTCAAGGTCAACTATAACGTATTATGGTAAACTTGTTCTAGTCGGCAGTAGTGTTGCCAAATCAAATGTATGTATAGATTTATATATTAATGTTGCATAAAGTGCAGTATGTTTAACAACTGTTACAGTTTTATAACATTTCCTAATGACAAATCACGACATACATTCAAAAGAATATTTACTTTAAATAGATTAGACGAATATCATACAGACACGAATACGTAATTAACAGCGTAGAGCCATCGTAGACATGTGTTACGTAATCTTAAAAAACAACTCTACTACGTGAAGAGTTAAAAATCTTAAATATTGAAATTACAATTAGCCACACGCTCCTATTATAACATATTCCGTTCGTGTGCAACAGTTATTAGCTTGACAATAACGTATTATCATTGCCCGTAAATTCGTTGGTAAACATTTCCTATAAAAATACATGAAATGTAATATGTATGAAACGAAACTAATATTAGACGCATAGCCGGCGGAAATTTTTCGCCGCAAATTTATGCAGACGCGTAAACACATAACAACATTACGTCGAACGTACCCGTCTATATTTTATGTAGGTAACCGTAGTGATATACCTTATGGACAGGACGATTTTGTAGTCCGTATTTTGAGGACGGTGAAGTTGTACCGCGATTCGTTTTCAATTTGGACACGTTTAATATTCCTACGATTGAAGGAATGCATAAAATATGACCGGCTACGAACTATTCCATGAAGTTACACGGCTAAAATACACGTTACGAATTGGAAACCCAAGTTCCTGCGTACACGTGTATATGGTGCGTGTGTGTGCGTGTGTGCAGGGCCTACAGTCGTTATTTGTCAGCCGCCGGCGGCGGCCGACCGGTCGGTCATGCGTATAAAAAGTGAACATTATCTGCGGTAGCCAATCGGTATTTTATCAAAACAATTTATAAACGCAATAATACAATATTTACACGTTTTACTCGTGCGTACACCCCGGTACCGGTCGCCGAGTGCGACTCCCACGGCGGTCATGAGGCTGTATGACGACGATCGGTGTTTATTACAACGTGTAGAGGCGGCGAGGGTACGCGTACGCTGCTGATAACCCGTCCGTCCGTCGGTCCGCGCCATAACTTTGGCCGCGTCTTGTAAACGGTCCGATAGCGCATCTCCGAGGAGGCCCGCGTTCGCGCAGATGCACCCGACAGATATCGCGATATTATTACCGCCACTCGGCCCCGTTCGCACGCAGAGCGCGTACACTAATATAACACGCGGTACCATATTCGCGTACAATTTCATCTGCGGGGTTGTTTTTGTTTGGCTTTTGCCTGCCTTTTTTTTTTTTTCTAACGATCCGTATCTCGGCCTGCACGTGTACAAAGATAACCGGCGGACGGACGACGAAATCGGCAGCTGTACGGAATAAATAAACATTACAGGTATGCACGTACATTATACGTACATTATAAATGCATACTTTACGGTTTGTCCGTCGGAATCCGCATAACGCGCTCTGTACGCGGTGCTGCAGACGTGCATCTATACCAATAACATGTCGTGTACATTATTATTGTACCACGATGATGGGCGGAGCAAATTATACAAATGATCGAGTGTCTGGAATAAACCGTACGCGTACACATCTACACGACCTGGTTACATATGGATATTTATAGTGTCTACGGAGTGCGGAGCGCAGATAGCACGTTGTTAAGCGTGTGCGTCTTGAGCAGTTATGACTGTCGAGGTACTTAAATGTTGCGAGTAATAATTTTATTGGTATGGTACGTTTAAAGTTAAGAAAAAAAAAAACGCAATACCGATATTCGAAACAAGTACTGAAATAATAATAATAAGACTTGCATGCTATTGAAAAGTTCCGATTACGACGAATAATCTGAATGGTACCGGCAACTGGTTTATAGTTCGTTATACTCGTGTACGGATGGTCGAATAATATGATGAGGTATACATGCGTAATGTACATTTTGTGATCACGTTGTAGCGTTTCAAATACACATTTATGTGTATTAATGACAATAATTGTATATTACCGAATGCGGTAGTCGTCTATTATACATAAACTCGGGGTTATGATGAACTGCGGGCACCGGTCCGCGTCCGATAATTTGGTTTAATAAAATATGGAAAGAGATTATTATATTACACTTGATGCGTCTGAGATTATACACGTTCATAAAAAAAAGTCCACGTATTACGTATATGTGTACGCGTGTGTATAATCAAAACTCACGAAAACGTCAATGGTTCGGTTCGTACGTACAAGTACGTATACCTGCTGCAGCTGAATGGAATAAGATAAAATACAAATTGATGAAGCTAATACACACGCACGCACGCACGCACACGCACACATGTCGGTGCGCGCACGGAAGCTGTCGGAAATTTGTATATTACACTACGAGTCGGGAAAAAAAAAGAAATGAATATAAAACGAACGGAATATTTTTACTCGATCGGGTGCGTCTTTCGTGCTATTAAAAGCAATAGCCTCCGGGCGAAATGTTAATACGAGCCTGAGAGTACTACCGGTTTGAGACGTGTATAAATCTTGAAGTTTTTTTTTTCTCTTTATATATATTATATTCCTCCTGCTCTAACCCGATAATTAGTAGACCGCTTTCCTGATTTCGTCTTCTCGATGTCGGTGTATATGTTGCTGCTACAGCTATTGCTGCTTCTGCTGCTGTTGCTACTCCTGTGTTATTGTAAGTATACGCGTGTATAGTTGTTGACCGAGACGACTGTCACGGTCGGACACTGTGCGCAGTAGTAATAATTACGGTTATTATACCGGCGGCGGCGAACGTCAGCTGATAAGTTTTGCTACTGATTCGCTGCGGGTGTCTTATCAGATTTACGCCTAACGTGTTCAGATTTTAATGCATGAGTAGCGCAGCGACTGCAGCGCACAGCGGACGCGGTAAATTCATAAATGCATAATATATAGGTACACGCATAAATGTTATGTTATATGCCGCGATGGAAACTGAAAAAAAAATAAATAATAATTCGCAGAAAGCTCAAGTCGAGTATCACGGTACAGTGCGTATAATATGTGCTCTAACGGTCCAATATTGTACACTGCTGGACTGCGGGACCGGGTAATTTAATATTATATATACATTTTGTTTTCCTTCTTGATGTATACCATAATGTTCGGTGGCTGTACACGCAACCCCGCCAAAGGGGTTTTCTGGAATACAATAATAACACTTAATAATACAACAACGCGCAACGTCGGCGGCATGTGTATAGTGGTTGACTTATGGGCAAGAAAACGAAGTAGGAGTGCTACCTGCAGCGGTATACCGGCCAGCGCGTTCTAGAGATGCTACGCCCGGGGCGTGTTATATACCATCGACGGACCTATCTTCATGTCATGAATGACCTGGCCGAACCACTTTACTTGAATAATAATAACATGTACCTCTCTCTCTCTATCTCTCTCACCGTCCGCCCGTCTCACTCCCTCGATCCATCCTATTTTATTTTCGTTTTATATATACACACGTCCTCTACTCCTATTCCAATTTTAATGTATTCCTGATGTGCATAAAGCACCTGGCAGTAAAGTGGATTACATATACGGGGGCAGCGTTGAGAAGCAGCGCTGTGTAATTTCGCTTTTTCACATATTTTTTTTTCTTTCAACGACAGCGCAGTCGCCGTGATGGTGGTGTGTAATTACGGAGTAAGGTTTATATATTATATACTCGGTAAGCGGTTGAAACTTATTCTCCGGCCCCGATATAATTAGTCGTATACGACGTCTCGGCGGTCATTTTTTATACATCCAACTGTTTAAACATCGTGATAATATGGCTCAGCATGTTTTTCTTGTGGTTCGAGTTCATCAAAAACTATTATATTTATCCATTAGAAAATATACAAGAAAGTGTCAACAATAATAATAATAACACATATTATGTATCCAGGTTCAGTCGGATGTCCGCTATAATTAAATACCTTGATCTAGTGTAGCAACAATATATATTCAATTTCCGATTGAAGAACGAAAAAATGACGGACCGTGCAAGGTTAAATAACTTTATTTCGAAAAGTGTGAAGTCTCTGGTCGGCGACGTGTTTATAATATTGTAACGTCACAAATTCCTTGAGAAATAATGAAAACGTATCATAACAGATAAATAATTTACGAAATTCACCGACATGTGTTAATACGACAGAATACTGTAGAAATTCCAAGCATATAAACTGCAGTATATTCTGCGACATTAAATTATTTTATAACAATATGAGGTGGCACCTACCTATATATTTTAATATCAAAGTTTGAATTATTACCTGGACCTACATTTTATGTCAGATTTAATAATATGATTTGATCAATTTTTCACTATAGCAATGAATAAAAAATAAAAGTACCAACATTATGTGTTAATTGATTTTCAAGACGATCATACTATCGTTTACAATATCAATCGTCTCTAATTTGCCCGTCCTTAAGTTTAACCAATTAAGCCGTAAATCATTAAGTGACGTGAAAAAAAAATATAAAATAAATGTAATTCTCCGTGTTACCTCATTCTCGATGACCTTTCTTCAAACAGAACAATGGAAGAGACTAAATATTTACATATTCACCACATACTTGAGAAACAATTGCATAATAAACGGGTACAACGCTGAATGGACTTCTTGTTTGTATATAATAATAATAAGATAAAATGACCATATAGTCGATAATACCCAAAAATAAAAAATTAAGATATCCGGAAAACAAACACATTGTTCAAACTAATAAAAATTACCTTTCGTACGTATACTATTACATCGGTGAAAACTAGCCTCAATACTCGTTTTATTCTTAGAAGTACCTAAAAAATGTCTATTACGAGTATATATTTATAATTTTTTTTTCGCTTAACATGTAAATATGAATGTCCGCGAATGAAAAAAGGGACACAGATCACACTAAGTTTGATGATTATTTGATGTCTTGCGAAAAACCTACCCGATAAACTACTTTAACCTTGATCAATTAAGATAGTATACAAATATGTAGGTACTATATTATAATATTATGAAGCAGTGTGTAACGTTGACAATATTACAATATTATATATTTTATCAATTCTAAGATATCCCCGCAGCAGTCATCTGTATAAAACGCGTAGTGCTATAGTACCCTATACATGGTTTGTTGGAAAATAAAGTTTATGACCACGCGAATTTTCAGAACACAATTGTATACAATGGCTTTTTTTGCGAACACGCGTTGATCCGACGACAAAAATGAAAATCTAGTACAACGGTCGTATAATACATGATTATATTATTATAGTACACGGTGGAATCGATACGATATATAGAAACGGTTCGCGGCTAGGCACGCGCCGATCCGTCGTCGTTTATGTGATTTCGCTTCCGATGACATTCTTCGCCTCTTCTCGATCACATACGGTGTGTACTACAAGTTCGTGCATCACTGCGCAGCGGCTGTACCTTCCTGCTATATTTCCTCCGGTAGTCCACGCGACGATATCCGGACATGGACAATAATCGTTTGGTCCAGTTTCCATATAAATAAACGTTCTAATCATCCGAGCAGCGCAAGCGCGCGCACGAGCGTGTGCATGCTAACGGCGACGTCGAGCCAAGAGAAAGTCGACCGCGACGACGACGACGACGACGACGACGATAATGTGCCGCGATCGGTGCAGCAACAGGTATATTATATATACATACGTGTCTACACGGTGTTTTACGGCTCGAACACGTCATATAGTCCGCTCACGTCGCACAACTAGTATATATACTATATAGTACATAGGCACTATTATATACTCTTGGTTTTTATAAGAGAATTTTTTTTATTATTTTTTTTTTATTTTTTCAACAATCTTCTTTGCACGCGCACGCATCATCTTCCGTCCGATCCGATATAGGTATAATAGGTCATCGGGACAATATGCCATACTCCAGTTTACTATATATTATATATATATATATACAACATACTGTGCAGCTATGTATGCGAGATTACGATTTCTATTGAAACGGTCAAGTTATAAGTTTTACTTTTTATCGCCGGTAAACACGCGTATAGTATAGGTAGTAGATATGCATTTTAAGTTTACAGGGCACTGTACTAAATCCGCTGTTTTATTATGTTACGTTTGTGGTGCAAACAATTTACATCATATATTATAATATTACCAATAGCCAATCGATCGCACTTTGCCGACGGACAACATGTAGTACGACATGCAAGTGTCTTAATCGTGAATAAACAAAATGTTATTCGTACACTGTATTTTGTCATTTTGGGTCCATTGTACTTAGGCTGGGCCGTATATTCTTGGGGACGGTTGAGGAGTATGCGCCCTTCGAAATGAGAGCAGAAGTGTTGTTAGACAATAACAGGGATTGTAAGTTATCACTTTATACTTAATGTACTGAAGATTGAGTTGTCACAGAAAAAAATATTATAATTAATTCCACTTCGTCGATAAACGATAATATATTAATATCTCATGACAGCTATACGCGTCCGACACCTGCTAGTCTGGTTTTTGTCTCGTTTCCGTTTTTAAAAACTATTCAGATCGTCCCGTTCACGTCAGGATTGAAGTTGAATTTATGTCTCGTTCTCCCGACACATGTGTGTTGGACCCGTAGCATTACGAGACGTGTTGGAAACGCGATCGCGCGAGAAGTAGAAACAAACTTTGTAGGGATATGATTGAATTCCCGAGGGTTCCTTCACTGTGAACACGAGCACGGAATTATGCATTGGATGCTGTGAACCGGATAATTAAATATCGGTCGTACATCACGACCCGAAGTGGTAGTGTCGGTAATTGATGAGGTTATAAAAAAAAAAAAAAGAAAATCGATCGCTGCCGTTTTCGTTATTATCATTATACGTAGCAGCAGCAGAGGTCGCCGTCCGCGCGCGTTTACAAGTGTACCTGCAGCAGTGGCTGGCACCGCGCATAAACGGCATCCAGCGGCAAACATATAATGATAATAATAATAATAATAATAATAATACGTACAGTGTACACTATACGTATGCATATGTAATATATCGAATATGTATATATATTTGATACTAATGAGGTCTGGAGTTAAATAATTAAAAACGCGGACAGTCGCCGTTGTGTACGTACATATATATATATTATTATATACCAATTAATGTGGCCGTTACTCGTTTTTTTTTTTTTTATAAGTACATGGTATATTTGCATATACGATCACGACCACGTGTACAGCAATGCGAGTGTGTGTGCGTGTGTACGTATGCGTAAGGAGAGCCCACTACGATGATTGATGATCGATTGCGAGCGGCGTTTGCATTATCGGCGGCGGTCGACGACGGAACTCCTTTGATAAGACGGCGATGTTCTGATTCTCCGACGGGGCGCTGTACGTAAAGCTGCTTGATCGATCTCGATAATGAGGGAATCGGCTCGTCGCCGTGTACACGAGTTAACATTTTTATTTTACATGTACAGTGCTCTCTACAAGTGCAACGTTGGAAGATATTCAAAACTTTTTATTACACCATCCTATATACCTGCGACAGCTACAACAGGGTGATATTACGTGAAATTTATTTTTTTCTCTGTACACTGAATTGCATATTACAAACCTCCTAATAGTCCAAACGTATTAGTTACGCAAGACATTAATAATTCGAATCTTTTTCGCCGTTTGACCATAACCATATGCCGGTCACTGCGGGACTGTATACACTCATTATACTCGTATTAATAATCATTGGTATAACATTCGAAAACAATGTTCAACTATCGCGTTTCGAAAACGGTTCTAAACGAAAAAATAATAATTTTCTCGTTGTTTTTACGCGTATATGTACTACGGACTTTCAATATTTTTGATTTTTCGATTACATTAATATTGTTATAACGTGATGGATGAGGTTCTTAAATTATTTTGTTTGTGTTAAAAAAATAAAAAAAAAACATGTATTGAGCAACGAGGAAAAAGTGTCGATCGATCATTCGCTGTAACAATATTATAATATTATAACGTACATCCTTCTCGACGCTTATGCTATTGCCGTTCGTTTAATTTTTCATTGAAGGCTACGAAAACGCCATGTATCTCGACGTCGTCGTAGATTTATGTGAGAGTATCACGAGAAGCGGGAAAACTTCACCTGCAACCTTATAGACTCTAGTGAACAGAGTACTAGGGAGAAACGTCAACGTCTATTTCTCTACCGTACAAACAACCGCCACCGACGTCACAACAATACAACCGCAGCAGTACGGTGTCTTTCTTACCCGCAACTATACATATGTAGGCAAGTAAGTGTATAAAGTTATAATAATACGTATATAACCGCACCGCGGTGCATGCCCACCGGACCGAGAACAAATAAATTCAATTTAATTAAAACGAAAAGAAAAAATATTCTCAACAACTATATAACACATATAGTACGAGTATATATATTTATAGGTGCACGATGATCGGGGGTGCGTGGAGTAGGGATAGAGGAGCAGGGTGCTCGTATTACGCGGGAACACGAGCACAGAGGCCGGTGGTTACGGATACGCGTTTTAATTATACCAGAACAAAATAAATGGGCTACAAGTGAATAACGGCAGCGTTTAATGAGGTCCAATCGACCAAAAACAACAGTCAGTTTGTTTATATATAATATATATTACCTATGTGCGTAGCGCGCGGTCGTATAAGAACACGGGAAGAAGGGGGTAAGATCACGGATCGATTACAATGGGGATATACTTATACATTACAATAATAATATGCTCTCGCGGGTTGACAGTATGCGGTTTTCCATTTTTTTTTTTTTCTATTTCATTTATATATTTTTTTTCCTTATGTTAAACGGAAATGCGGTACATATATATTCTTGTGTATAAATACTGTATATACGTTCTTCGATTTCATTTATTTATATATTACGCGCGTATAATACAGATAGTGGCTTTTGTTTTCGGTAGCGACTTTTCTTTTTTCATTCTTCTCGTATGCCATATCATTTACATAATGCAACGTGTAGCTCATCTCGAACTTCATATATACGTACATAATATAATCATGTATATGATATACCGCACGCGTGGCCTTTTTAGCGAAATAAAATCACCACTCCTTCAGCCCCATTGAATTGCGTTCCTAAGTCATATAATATGCACGTCGCGTCGTATATAATATACACACCGCCCTATTTGTTTTGTTCGTTCGGTGTGTACATAACACCCGCGTGGATGAAAAAAATAATACAAAAGAAGCCGCTATTCTAACACGTACGTCGTATTCGTATATAGGTTTTAAGTGTATTCATAAAAAATGAGAAGTCGGTTTCCGTAGAGTATCGCACCACTGTTCAACAACAGCAACAATAATTGTTCCAGCACTCGCGCGCTCTGGTATTCCGAAATTTATACTTACTACGCGTAGTATTTTTAATGTAGAATCGATGCGTTTTGTATCCGAGTACGTGTTCTTCGCAGACTCGACGTGTCTACCGGTAATTACAATTATTTATCGTGTTCGTGAAAAGTGCCTAAATTATTTTCATAACGAGGTATACTGTAAAAAATATACTATGTAAAATGATAATAACTATGTACGTAACGCCATCAGTAAAAGTACGTAAACGTATATTATATCTAGATTTATTGTAAAAATATATAATATAATAACGATGCGAACCCACTCTACGGTATGAACATCAAAAGAGGAAAGCGGAAAGCGGTCATATATTTAAATATACCATTATGGGTATGTGTAATTGCACATATAGTGTGATATACGACCTCTTAGAAGAAGTGATATATTATGGAGAATACGCTAGGTGCGAGCGTGATATTTCGACGGTGGCAGTCTTTATAGCTTTGTTAACGAGGCAACGAACGCGTACACGTATATACAGTTCGGTATTTTCTATACAGTACATCGAGATGATATCCACCGATCGTCATCGTGCGATCTGTACAGCTACCGAAGCTATACCATCATAACTCGATCATAAAGTTATTCACGAGCGTGTAGCAGGCACGTGAATAGGCACGCGGTAATATTATTGTATCGGGAAAAGAGGTGATTTCTATATGGCATTCGTTCGGCTTCACGTGGAACACGGTCGCGTATATAGTGAACACACATAATGCAGAACCTGAAGAAAGACTTATGGTGATGATCGAAGGATGAGGCAGGGGTAACGCATGGTATTGGCGACAACCCGTACACGCTACACGGTGCGGTACGTGTACGCTGCAAGGAGGAATGTCTCTCTCCCTCTCTCCCTCTCCTCGTGGTGCATGCGGTCCTATAGCTGTGACGGAAAGCGGCTATTTATGATTTGTTCTTTGTGATGCCAATTTTTTCTGCAGAACGAGCGTATAATCGCACGCGTCACCCTATACGTGTGTGCACGTATGCGTGCGTGTACACGTAGCGTGTGCGTGTATGTATAACTTCATAACACGCCGAAGCCTCTTCATGTTGTATTACCACAAGCCATTGTGCGTGTAAAATCCACGTCTCCACGCATCACTTAGCTCGGTTCTTCCCTCGTGTACACATATACTCGCGTACACACGCTCACACACACACACACACACACACATCCGTATACACTCTACACGAGTTGTCATGGTCCGTAGTACATGATTTATCTGCTGCTGTGTACTCGTGGTATGTCCTCCACGCAGGGTTTTCGCTGCGACCTGTACACACGCACCATACACACCCATATGTATATGAATATACACGCGAGCTGACCGGGGTGAAGATGCCCGTCATCGTGATGTTGACGGGAGCAAAAAAAGACTATGTGTGCCTATGTTCACAGCAGTTCATATAGGCGAATATAATATGATGTTGGTGGGAGGGCAAGAGAGGGCTCTTTCGCCCCCCCCCCACCACATTCAGATATTTTCTAGCGTAAGCATATTATTAACGATTTTGCCCATTCTGACGGAAATTCTAATTAGGTTTAATACTTTAATCTTTAAATACTGCACTAATGTATTGTATGAGCATGCCGGTGTATAATCTTTTTGAGAGATATCACTTATTATAATGTTTTTCTCATGAGTTATCACAAACTGAAGCTAGTAATATCTTATATCACGACAGTGACTATATATACTGACTGTACGAACAATATAAAATTATCATATCAGTATTGAAGTATATAATAAATGTTAATAATCGTTTTGAACGGAATATGACGTCCAATTATGTGTAGACAAAACGTATAGGTTCAAACTGTTCGAAAAAATTAAGACCTTCCTCGCATTTACACCAAGTCGCGTGAGCGTCGCCGTTAGAGGGACGATGAAACGATATCGCGTAGAAGACTCTGAAGACGTCACCAAACGCAAGTGCATTTTACGCGGGGCGGGGTACAACAGGAGCCCATACAGGTGCAGGTCGGCGGTTCGCTGCGCCGAAAAAGTTCGCACACCTGGGTCGAAAACCCCATTAATACCGTACGCGGCGGCGACGACGAGCCGAAAAAGAAGAGAGATGAAGATGACAAGAAAAAAAATAAAAATTGATCCGCAAAACGTCCCGCTCTGTTGGATTGCTGCAATAGGACGTGTAGTGTGCTGCGCGCATATTATAAGATACGCGTCCTCGGCGTAGTCCGGCGCGTTTTTCGAATTCCCCACACGAATGCGCAGAAGAATGTGCGTGTGACAAAAACATGTCCGCTATATTATATTTTATACGTGAAGCCCATGTGGGCCGTAGGGTGTACGCGTATGTAGGATAGGTCTTCTGGACAAATATATTTATGCGTGTTTTTGGAAGCGACAAAAAAACGCATTCCACAGCGGCGGCGGCGGCGATGGTTTTTTCCACTCGCATGTGCAGCCGTTTAAAACTCACACCGGCGTGTGCGAACACAAAGCGAACAATTTAGCCCGTTTAATTAGACGTTATCGAAAAAAAAAATAATGAAAATAAAATGAAAAACCGTCGAGCCCGAGCAGAAAAAATCCAATATGATATCCGTACGGTATGAAAGTATATAAAATAATACATAGCTATGTGCACTAGTATTATTGTTGCTCTGATCGTACACGATTTTTTCCCGGTAAATAATAGTCGTACGTGTCTGCGGCTAGTATTTGCCTTATTAGCGTACACCAAAACCACGGGTGCATCGATTTGTAGAGATACCTAATTCGACTATTTTCTTAGGTCGTGCAGGCAAAATACACGCACACACTATCGCCGTACTCTTCGACCACAGCTAATATGCCTATTCATTTCAAATTATATATTAGTCTATATTATGTCCAATATATTCAATTTCTTTTTAAATACTTGTTTTACGTCGTGGATCGCTTCGAAATAAATTAACGTCCAAACTTTTAAAATAATGATGTATATTAGACATTTTTCAAAATAAATTTAATACCCTGTTTTATTTTATTTGAACGCATTGTTTTTTTTTTTTATTGATAATATTTAAACTGTATACTTTAAACTGTATTCTTTTTGAATGACCAATATAACCAGTTATATCGATTCACAATTCGATTTTGTTTTATATATTTATAGATTTCTTCGTTATATAGTTCATCTTCTAGTGAACTATAAAAATGCTCGGTTTGTGTTTTACCTATTTAAAGAGAAATTCAATGATTAATGACAATCAGTGTCGTTTAATCCAATAAACAAATCGTTGTGGACTGGTTTCTTTTAATGAGAACGAATAAACACAAATGTTTCTATTGAGATTGGAATCAAGATCATCTGGTTTTCTCCTAATGTTACGCGTCCACAAAATATACAGCACACAGTCAAATTACACACGGGTGTCTCATGGTTATTCATTAAACATAATAATTACGTTTATTTTTATCCGATTTCTAATAATTTTTAAATTTACTCTACTATACGTATTTTAAGACTATTTATAAATCCTTGAAATACTTAATTAAAAAATAAAAATAGATTTAATAGGACTATTTAATAGACAATACAGGTATCACAACCTTATACACTATTTTTTTGTTAAAACTCACATAGTGCAAACGATCTATTAGTTAGTAGTGATGAATAAAATAACTTCAAAGTCTTATACCTACTCGTTCATGTTCGTAATAAGTAATAACATTTACACGAGTAATTGATCAAGAAATCGATTAAATAAAAACTGATTTTGAAGCGCATATAATATTTAAGGCACATTCTTCAATAATTAACGGTACGGACGATTATATTTATAGTGACATTTGTTAATCTGCGTTTTAATTTACATATTCATTTTCATCAGTTAGTTTTGTTTTCTGTCTTCGTATAGAAATAAAATCACACATTACTAATGTGAGAATACATTTTATCATAAGTGAAATCGTGATAAATAATTTTCACCCGATGGAGAGGCAGTATAGGTGTACACACGAACGCGACGTACTCATATAGATATATGGAGCAAAAAGAACTTTATCATTCCGGAAAATACGAATATAAGTTTTTTTTTTCTATAGATTTTCGAACGGGAAAAAAATATCTAAACCATTACAGAAACGGTTGGTAGGTGGTATGGGTACGGTCTTTTTTCTCGCACTACTAGTCGCGTACCGTACCTATTATTATATTGTTTTTTTTTTTTCTATTTTATAGTTAGTGTTGTCAGTTCTCTGACCAGTCTCGTCCTTATCAACAACGTATATAATGTTATATTATATTATATATAGGAGATCGACGCGAGTATAAACGTAGCGTGTCGGTACGTGCCAACAGTGTACACGAACTAACCGTAAAATTCGAGTTACTCTTTTACACACACCACTTCAGCGCACGAGCAGCCAGTTGATGTGGTGCTTTTTTCATGTACATATATATATTTATATTTTATTATATCATTGTCCACGCGCAGAGAAGACACACCGTGTTTAGAGCACGAGGATCGTCGAAATAAATAAAAAATAAAAAAATAAAATAATAATAATAACGATGAAAAAAATACGATTCATTTTGTAGCCGCATGAACATAATACGACGAGTATAATGTGCCATACCGAGGTAATTGGACCATTTCCGACGACGACGACGAGGAGTAGGTATGTAATAATATTATACGGGCAGGTACGACGACGACGACGACGACGACGTCACAATACCGAACCGACAAAAAGTGCTGCGCACACTGGCCCAAACGAAATCCATACGACGCTCGGCCGTCGTTTTGGATAAACATGAACGGGCACAAATTCTAATTCAAATTGAATTGATATACGTGTTATTCTTGTATCGTACACATTACACGAAGAGCGTTTAATAAGGTTAACGATCTGTCGAAAAACAACGCGCGATGATGCCGCAGCAGCTATTATTGTTACTATTATTATCATCATCGTCGCAGGTACACAGGTGCTCTTGTGCAGTTCGGCGCAAAACAATGTCCGACAACTCGGGCAAATAACACTCTAACAAGTAACAACACACATGCGGCCGTGTAATTGTAATTATTTTATGATTCATATATTATACGTATTATGTGTGTACACGTTATAATACCACTACGTACACACGATTACAATGAAGAAGACAAAAATACGGCACACACACACACACACACGCGCGCGCATTCCACCCGTGGGAACGTATGGCGTATAACGTACGGGAAGTATAATAACGACGCGCATAAGTCGAAAACCGCGCGTATAATAATAATAATTCACAGTGCCCTAAAACAAACCTCACGCGGGCAACAATTAATATACGAACGAACGTATATTATCCGTGCAACTTGTGTGATGTGTGTGAAAACTAGATAAAAGAATTAAACACTTTCAGTAATGCTCTTCCCTTACGCGCGATGTGCACGCATGTATCACGTAGACGGTACAGCGTATACGTTATTATACCATGAACCCGAACGTAAACACACACACACACACACACACACACACACACACACATACGCACGCGTAAACTCGGTATATAATAATAATTACACATTTTCCAGGTGGAAACAATACACTGGTGCCTACACGTATATACACGTAAATAAGTGCGTGTGGGTTCATAAAGAAGGTTTCACCGGTTAGGTGTACACACGTGAAAACAATAATCACGTGTGAGAACTATGAGCGGTCGTAGTGTGATTTTGCTAGCGAAATGCGTACTATAAGTATATATTATGTATATACATGTGCACAAAGCTCAACCCTTGATTACAATAAACTGTTTTCAGAAAAATTAATTTTGGCTTTCTCGTTTTTAATTCGCAGCTCTCGTCCATTATGTTTTTAGACTCGGATACAGTTAAAATTGTTACCCACGCACTTTTTTCACCGAATACAATGTTTAGTAATATAATATGCCCAACACTGTGAAGTACAGATCGTTTTGAAATAAACTATATGACATACCTATATAATTTAATAGAAATCTGACTTTAATTGTCTTTCTATCTATGCGGTTTTAACTGTTTTTGTTGTTGTTATATTATTAACGATACGTGTAAAATTACGAAAAAATAAAAAAAAAGACATAATAATACCATAATTTAAACTCGCTATAGGTAATTTATATAAAATTTTTAATGTTTTTTCTTTTTAATTTAATACTGCAATCCAGAATTTAATTAATAGTATCTATATCGTACCTACAAACGTGGACTTGCTCAATGAAATTGGTGAGTATTTTCTATGTGCAAGAATGTAAATTTACTTTTTACTGAACGACTGAAGAACTGAGAACGCATTTTAATTTAAATACTAAAATAATATTCTAAATCGACACTTTATCAATTTTAAACAAATAAAATGAATAATCCACATCTAAAATTTAGAATGTTTACAAATATAAGGCGTGAGTAAAAATTTGTATGTATGTTTAAAAGTTGAAAATATCGGCCCTACATAAATTAATTAAAAGTTGTTTCTTAATAGTGTATATTATTGGTTATATTCACCTATTATTTTTTTATTCTGAAATATTATAACTGAGGATTAATTTAATCTATACAACTTGAAATCAATTTTTTAAAAGACACTACAAAAATATTAAAACAAATTGAAAAAAAATACTAAAAAAAGGATTAATTCCGTTTAGTTTTACCAATAATAAACTGGTTACAATTATGTTGAGAATGCTATTATAAGAAATAAAACATAAAACTATCTAATTAAAACAAAAAAATTCATACGAAAAAACCCAATAACGCCTTAAAAATGTTTCAATTTTACATTTTTTTTCATACACAACCATTTCAGTGAAATTTCTTAATATTGCAAAAAAAAATCCGATTTATCATTAATACACAGTACTTTGATTAATTTTTCATTCGGTATGCATTATAAATTATAATATAATGAGATACATTTTATTCAAGAAAATTGTATAAGTAA